>JAMXBD010001130.1:0-472764 GCA_024138025.1 Combretum micranthum | reverse complement strand
AACTTACGGATATTTTTTTTTAGTGTATTAGGGTAGGAGTTAAGAAAAGACACTTATTTCAACATTTTTTTTTATGACTATAGATATTAAATTGTCCAAATTGAGAAGTTCAAACACAGTAAACATATAATGTTGTTCAATTATACCTTAAAAGCATACACGGGGTAGGCCGTTCAAATCTATTAAATCATTATTGCTATATTTTAAAGTTGTATTATTATTATTATTTCTTTTCATAAAAAAATACTTGACTATATAAAATTTTGTAAGATCCTTCATTATTAGTAAATAATAATTGTCTATCACTTATGGCTTGTTTACTTCACCATATGGAATAAGGAGAGAATGAAATTCCAATTCAAAGGGAATATAATAGGGTTGTAATGGCTATTAGAATATTAATTTGGTTTAAAAAGAAAAACAAGCAATTATTGGGGTAAAGATAAATATTTATTATCTCCCATGTATTTATTACAAATAGAGGATAATTGTATAGATAATATTTTCAAGATAGAGGTATTTATAACAAAATTGAAATATAAACCATTGATTCATAGGATAGGGATATGAATTGCTATTCGTCATTTTACGTAATAATAATTTATTATGAATGACCATTCCTTTCAAATGAATGTCGTAATAGCAGCGTTACGTCAAATAAGGAGGGAATAAATAGCTATTCATGTCAAGTAATGAGCTGTAAATGTTATAACATTTCTTTTCCATGGTTAATGCTATGAAAATGAATGGTTACTATCAAATAACCAATTCCTTTTGGTTAAACTTATTAAGTACAATCGGTTGACTTGTTAACAAGATCATTATATACATAATATTATAATTAAAAAAGTAAGTAGATATTTTTAAATTAGATAAATTATCTTCTTTAGTTATATGACTTTACATCCTTGCCTAGTTTGGTTGTTTTTATTATCCAAATAAGTGGAGATGTATTCCATCATCACAATTCTTTGTATACTTCATGTGTGCCCAATAGTAATATTATCCACGTTCAAGATTGTTCAACAAATTAAAATCGACATTTTGTGCATCAAATCCACAATAATCTTTAACTCTCAAGTCAAGTGAAGTGATCTTTAATTCATAAAAGTGAAGTAGCAAATGAGACATTCAAGTATAGTATCATTATCAAGTAGGCTGTATAATCAAACTTAAGCAACCACATATGATCGCACATTATCCGAAGAACTTTTTCTCCTTGGTATAGTGTAAGATTGGCTTTAATTAGGTCACTAAACCATATTAGTGTAAATGTTGTTTCTTGTAAAAACTTACTCCACCAAGAGAAGTTTTTGACAATGTAATGGTAGCAGAATTCCCATAGGGAAAATTACAATTACTTATGCAAATCAAACATATCAAGCGGGGGAAAATAAAATCAAAATATAACTCCGTTCCATTAATTCTTCAGTCGGTCCACATCCATAGCCTATCTATAAATGCCAGTCCAATGTCCTGTCACACAAGAACATTAGAGCTTATCCTATTCAGAGATACAATGAACTTGCCACGAGCTGGAAGATGTGGGACAATGTCTTTAATCTTTAAATTAAAAAAAAAAATTATATCAATTCCTTTCTCCTTACGATCGAAGGACAACAAAAGATGGGAAAAGTTTTTGTTCTCCATATATATATAAATGTTTATGTAAGTTGAAAAATGAATGATAATCGAAATTATCAATCGTCACATAAAAAATGTGAGCTAATGCCTTGTTGTATTTTGTTGAGAGGTAAACTAAAATAACTCTAAGTGGGCTTAATATATTGAAAAATATTAAAAAAAATTGAATTTAATATTTTTCCTTCAGGTACTTATTAATTAGAGTACAAGATCTTTATTTATATATATATATTTACATTCATACATAGATGACATGGGAAAAAAAAATTAAGCACAGGAACTACATCTAAAACTACATATATGTTGGGTTGAATTGGATTCGGTCACATGGGTCACCTGTATAGGTCTTGCTTTCCTCCCTGTAGGGTATTTTGATACATTATTTACTATTTATGCATTTTTTGTCTTGCACTTGTTGCATAGTTATATATGTCTGTGTATATATACGTATTATACAAGCAAGATTCTTGAAGCAGGAACATCCCCCACAACTGGCTCATGCCTTAGGGAGCAACCAAGCGCCGTGTTGATGCCATGGGTCAAGCAGTTGATTATAAAAGACAATGTCCGGTACATATGCATATAAATATAGAAGAATAAGAGTAAAAATATTTTTTGGATTTAAATCAAAGTTGCTAATGCGTCATTGCCTAAATACGGTGTAAGGAATAAAGAAAGACAAAGACGAAAAATAAAGATTGAAAAGACAAAGATACAAAATTGTTTACCCAGTTCGTCACGGATTGTAACTACGTCTAGGGGCGCTACCAAGCTAGGATTTTCACTAATTAAAAATGAGAGAGAGAGTTACTGTTACATTACATTGATTGGTTATTTATATGAGAAGTAACCCTAATGATAATTTTACATTAACTGCCTGAAATACCCTTTTAAAGTGTACAGTTGATTGGTTATTCACTACGTCTGGGATCGCCATACTCGTGGGAAAAGTGTATAGTATTTAGGCTCCACGACCCAACATACTGATCTCTTTTAAGAATGTATCTGAGAGGAAAAATGTTAGAAGACGAATAATGGCAACAGCGAAAAAATGATAAAGCACACACAAGATTTACGTGGAAAACCCAAATTGAAAAAAACCATGAGCAGATGAGCGAGAATTCATTATATGTCGATAATAGAGTATCGTAAATCTTATGTGTACTTTATCATTTTTTCACTGGTGCCATTGTTCGTCTTCTAACAAATGGTATCAGAGCATAGGTTTTGATAATGGAAACTATGAAGTACGATATTCCTCTTTTGGATCGCAACACCAGATTCTCGTTATGGCAGATCAAGATAAGAGCAGTTCTCACAAAAATGGATCTTGATGACACACTTTTAGGGTTTGACAAGATACCCGCATCTTGGTCATCGGAAGAAAAGCAACAAGAAGATCAGAAAGCTCTTTCGCAGATCCATCTTCATCTATCGAATCAGGTTCTACAGGACGTGCTTAAGGAGAAAACCGCTGCTACATTATGGTTGAAATTGGAGCAACTATGTATGACGGAGAGCTTGACTAGTAAGTTACACTTGAAACAGTGATCATATTCTCATCGTTTGGAAGAAGGTACGTCTCTAGAAGATCACTTAATGACCTTTAAAGAAATTGTTTTTTATTTAGAAACTCTGGAAGTTAAGTGTGATGAATAAGATTTAGGTTTAATCCTATTATGTTCTTTGCTTCATTCATATTCGACCTTTAGAGACACTCTTCTTTATAGTCATGATACTCTGTCTATTGATGAAGTGTATGCTAGTTTAAACTCTTTTGAGAAGATGAAACATCTTGTGATTAAAACTGAGTTTAGTAGCATGTGGTAAGAGTTAAGGTTGAAAAACTTGTGGGAGTTCTAGAGGCAGATCAAAATCATCAAATAGATTTAAAACCTGTAACTATTGCAAAAAGAAAGGTCACATAAAGGTAGAGTGTTATAAATTGAAAAATAAAAATAAGAAGACTGGTGAGAATCAAAAGCAAAATCAACCAGAGAAAATGGCTGAAGCCGCTATTGTTGAAGATCATAGTGATGGTGATCTTCTTGTTGCTTCTGAAAGTGATTCACAAGCCAGTAAAGAGTGGATTCTTGATTATGGATGTACCTTTCATATGTGTCCCAATCGAGACTAGTTTTCAACATATGAAACGGTTTCCAGAGGTATTGTTTTGATGGGTAATAACACATCTTGTAAAGTAGCAGATATTAGAACAATCAAAATAAAAATGTTTGATGGTGTAGTCAGGACACTTGGGGATGTGAGACATGTTCCTAACTTGAAGAGAAATTTGATTTCTCTTAGTACGCTTGATTTGAAGGGGTATAAGTATACTGGTGAAGGTGGAGTTCTAAAGATAAGTAAGGGTTCACTTATGGTGATGAAAGGACACAAAAAGACTGCTGATTTATATTCTTTGCAAGGTTCTACTGTGATAGGTGATGCAACCGTTGGTTCATCTTTATCAAATGAAGATGCTACAAAGCTATGGCATATGCACCTGGGGCATATGAATGAAGCTGGTATGACTGAATTGAGCAAGAGAGGACTTCTTGATGGGCAAGGTATCAGCAAATTAAAGTTAAGTGAACACTGCGTTTTCGAGAAGTAGAAGAGGGTCAAATTCACCACAAGTACTCATAATAAAAAGGACACTCTTGATTATATTCATTCTGACCCTTAGGGTCCTTCTAGAGTGCCCTCCAGTGGAGGTGTCAGTTACATGATGACCATCATAGATGATTTTCCAGAAAGGTGTGGGTATATTTCTTGAAGTAGAAAAGTGATGCCTTATCTACGTTTAAAGTGTGGAAGACAATGATTGAGAAATAGACTGGAAAACAAGTAAAACAGCTTCGCACTGATAATAGCTTAGAATTCTGCTCTAGTGAGTTTAATGACTTGTGCAAGTCAGAGGGAATTGTGAGATATCTCACAGTTTTTGGTACACCCCAGCAGAACGGGGTAGCAGAACGTATGAATAGAACCATCATGGAGAAGGTGAGATGTATGCTCTCTAATTCTAAGTTACCAAAATCTTTCTGGGCAGAAGTTGCCTCCACAGCTTGTTTGTTGATTAATAGATTTCCATCAACTTCTATTGAGAAGAAGACTCCACATGAGGTATGGTCTGGAACCCTTACAAATTATTCTGAATTGAAAATTTTCGAATGCCTTGCACATGCTCATGTAAATAATGGTAAACTTGAGCCTAGATCATGAAGTGTGTGTTTCTTAGTTTCAAGACTAGGGTTAAAGGATATAAATTATGGTGTCCCGAATTGAAAAAAAGTTATTGTTAGTAGGGATGTTATATTTGATGAATCTGCTATGTTACGTGATTTATATCCTACTGTTAATTCTGATAAAATCCAGCAGAAACCAAGCGTGCAGGTGGAGTTTGATATTAATGCAAATTCTACACTAAAGTCTACTCCTCTACCTGTTACTACACCTCAACAAACACAGGATTCTATTGCTAAAGACAGGCCCAAAAGAGAGATAAGGCCTCCACAGAGGTATAGCGAAGCAGATCTAGTAGCATATGCACTGAATGTGTTGGATGATGTTGATTCAAATTTGGAACCATCCACTTACACAAAAGCAGTTAGTTGTGATGATTATGGTAAGTAGATGACTGCCATGCAAGAAGAGATAGAATAGCTCCAAAAGAATAGAACATGGGAATTAGTGAAACTTCCTAAGGGCAAGAAGGCCGTTCGCTGCAAGTGGGTTTTCAAGAAAAAGGAAGGAGCCACAACTAGTGATGAAACCAGATTCAAAGCAAAACTTGTTGCGAAAGGCTACAGTCAAATACTAGGTATTGATTTTACTGACGTATTTTCTCCTGTTGTAAAACACAGTTCGATTCGAGCGCTACTTGGTATTATTATTATGGAGGATTTAAAGCTTGAGCAGCTTGATGTGAAGACTGCCTTTTCACATGGAGAACTTGAGGAAGATATTTATATGCATCAACCAGAAGGTTTTGGGGTCTTAAGAAAAGAAGACCATGCATGCATATTAAAGAAATCCCTTTATGGGTTGAAGCAATCACCACGACAGTGGTATAAAAGGTTTGATTCATCTATGACTTCTCATGATTTTAAGAGAAGTAACTACGATAGCTGTGTATATTTCAAGCACTATGATGATGGTTCGTTTCTGTATCTACTACTATATGTGGATGATATGTTGATAGCGGCTAAGGATAAAGGAGAGATTAATAGGGTTAAAACACAGTTGAATAGGGAATTTGAGATGAAAGACTTGGGTGCAGCCAAGAAAATTATTGGTATGGAAATTTCAAGAGATAGAAAAACAAGTGTATTACATCTGAGACAGAAAGGATATATTGAGAAGATACTTTCCAGGTTCAATATGGTGAGTGCTAAACCTATAAGTATCCCTTTAGCAAGTCATTTCAGACTGTCGTCTGCCCAGTCTCTACAGTCATAAGATGAAATTGATTATATGTCAAAGGTCCCTTACTCTAGTGCAGTAGGATCTCTTATGTATGTTATGATATGTACGTGTCCAAATTTAGCATATGTTATAAGTATTGTCGACAGGTATATGGCGAATCCTACCAAAGAACACTAGAAAATAGTCCAGTGGATCTTCAGATACTTAAGAGGAACTACCAATGTTTGTCTACATTTTAGGAGAACTAGAGATTGGGTCATCGAGTTTGTTGATTCTGATTTTGCTGGGGACTTGGACAAAAGAAGATCTATTACTGGGTATGTTTTCTCTCTTGGTAGTCGTGCTATTAGTTAGAAAGCCACCTTACGGGCTACTATTGCTCTATCCTCTACAGAAGTTGAATACATGGCTATTATAAGGGCGGTTAAAGAGGCTATATGGTTGAAAGGGTTGTTTGCTGAGCTTAATGATTTGAAGACGTCTATAGTACTTTGTGATAGTCAGAGTGCGATTTTTCTGACTAAGGATCAAATGTTCCATGAAAGAACAAAACACATCGACGTTCAATATCACTTTGTACGTAATATAGTTGCTCGAGGAGATATTACAGTGAACAAAGCGAGTACTCATGACAACCCTATAGATATGCTGACAAAGACACTTCCGATAGCAAAGTTTGAGCATTGCTTGAACTTGCTAAGTGTCAGTTGTTGATTGTTTCCTTTGGAATTTGTGGAAGAGGTGAAGTAGTGTTTATCAAAGTTTGGAGAATATTTTTGTGGTTTCGAAGTTGAAGATTGGAGTTTGTACTATTTAATTCTGAATTTGTGTTTATTACTTTAGAATTCGTGTCAAGTGGAGATTGTTGGAGTTTGTGACCCAATTTCTGTAACCGACTCCTATAGTTAAATGTTAATGAATGAATTTTTTACTATACATTTATTATTAATTCATTATACATTTAACGGTCATAATTCAGGCCTTTATTTCTAATACCAGTTTGTTATAAAACAAAAGGCCAAATAGCAAGCATAAAAGTAAAGAACACACACAGATTTTACGTGGAAACTCTTTCGGGAAAACCACGGGTAGAGGCAAGAGAGGAATCACACTATATCAAAGTAGAAGTACAACGATTTGAGAGAATACAAATGAAAAGCTCTCAAAACTCTCAAAGGAAATTTTATGTATTTGATATGTTGTATATAGAGACCCTAGAAACAACACACATACATATATATTATGTATGTGTGCATAAGGATAACCGATATAACAGCCTAAATTATGTAATGAATGAATAATAAAGGCCTGAATTATGACCATTAAACGTATAATGAATGAATAATAAATGTATAGTCAAATATTCATTCATTAACATTTAACTACGAGAGTCGATTATAGAAATCGGATCACAAACTCCAAAAAAAAAAAGAGAAATAAATTTTGATAATGTAGGTTGATGTTTACCAAAGTAAATTAAAATGAATTTACTAACATCTTTAAAGAGGCTTTTATTAAAAATGCTCTTGTTGTCGAAAATAGTTACATATTAGAAAATATTTATAGTTCACAAGCTAAATGTCTCATTTGAATCTATAATTACGAGGAATTTCATTCATCTCTCTCTGTTCCTGGATTGGTCTAAAGATTATTCTAGCTTAATAAAGGCATATGACCCATGATGTTCTTTATTTACATCAAGCCAGTTGCCTTTTCTTATGTATCCTTTAGGAAACATCATATATATTTTTTATTATTTTGAAACCCACGCTATTACAAATACATTAGAAACAGTATCAGTTTGGTTTGGATTATTGATTTTTATCATTATCATATTTATATCGGATCAGCATCTGTAATTCATCAGTATCGTATCAATATTAATTTGGTTTGATTGATTTATGAGTAAAAATATCAATTTTATCATATCAATATCAGTTTAATATCAGTTTGGTTTGAAAATGATGTTAAAGTGATATCAAACCAATATAGCCAAATAAGCTCATAATTCTTTACATGTACTAATATAACAACCCATCATAAGTGCTAATGAAAAGTTGTAGATATTCTTAATATCACATCTCAAATACTGTTATGCTACGTTTGGTATGAAGGAATGGACCAGAATGGAATCACGATTCCGGCTTCGATTCATTTTCCTACATTTGGAAGCATTATAAAAAGCCGGAATCGCGATTCCTTGAAATCGACTATTCCGGCTTTAAGGTGGAATTCAATTCCTCCTTTCAGAAGACGAAATCGCGATTTCTTTTTGCCTTTCATTAAAGTTCTTAATTAAATTACCTATTTATCCTATATAAATTTAATATAGTATTATTTGTGAAAGGTATTTTTAGTAAATTGCAATATAAAGTAATTTTTTTTCATTACATTCCATGTCCATAATCAAACAAAGGAATGGATTTATCATTTCTTTATTAATTTTATTCTATTTCAAATAATTCATATATACCAAACGTGACATTATCAGATAGGTCGTGTGACTTGTAAGTATACAGTCAATGAGCCATAAAAATTTTTGAAGCTCTTTGCACCCACTAATTAAGGATAGTACACTTCTATTTCAAATAATTCATATATACCAAACGTGACATTATCAGATAGGTCGTGTGACTTGTAAGTATACAGTCAATGAGCCATAAAAATTTTTGAAGCTCTTTGCACCCGCTAATTAAGGATAGTACACTGTCTACCGTCCTAGAATCTATGTCCCGTAATGCTTTAGCTATATTTCTCTGCATGATTTTACGTATCTTTAATCCATTTATAAACTTTCAAAAGAATCATAGTTGACTTATAACTGACCATAATTATATACATATCTTAAACCAAGCTATATTTTAAAATTGGCTTAATAGTAGAGATGAGCAGTTACAAAGTAGATAAATTATAAGACCCTAATTGAACCCTACCTTATTCGACACAAACTTCAAATTATGGACTTCCAACTTGTCTCGTGGAACCTTTTCTTGTATATTTCCATAAAATTTAAATTTATGCGAAGCTCTTGGTGAAAAAAAAAATTATGCACAATTAAAAAAAATGTATGTATATATACTTGTAAGAAAAATATTTGATGTCTCATGATTGTTGTTTCCATCTTGTCTTAATCAATAGATACTCAACACATAATAAATAAATTTATAAAATAAAAATATCCTTAAAATAAAGCAAATAGTTACTAACACTCCATATATACGTATCGTATTATTATTGCTTGGGACATGATTGGAGCACAATTACTGAGACAGCAAAAAATTTTCCATGCTTATATGTGTATGATATTACAAGACCTTCCACATGCAAAACTCATGGAACCTATAGCATAGCACGCATAGCACTTGTAGAACCTATAGCAAAACACATGTGACATTAAAAGAAAAGTTATTTTTCTATCTCTATTATTTCAAAATATGTGATACATATATAGATATATATATGCATTTGTGGAACTTATAAACTAAGGGAAGAATAAGGAGAAAGAAAAAGAAACATAAAGACTTAAGTGCAAGAAAGAGATGGTTTTAACAAACTAGATTAGCATTTATTACTTATCAAATACGAAAGAAGAAAGGGAAAAGGAAGAAATATGCAAGAGACAGTTTTATATTTAATTGTTTGGGGTTTTTACCTTATATAAGCTTAGCTCTTTCTTTCCATTTATTTTTAAAAGCATTTATTGACTAAATATTATTATTGGTTTTTCATTTATGAATATTGTTTTATAAGTTTTTATAGGATGGTTTTAGGTACTTTGGAACCTATATACACTAGAATACAAAAGTATAGGTTCTATGATAGGATATAAAGGTATACTTGTATTCTACCTTTTATGAGTGGGCTATGGACTATTTGTACCGATAACCTAATGCGTAATCTTTAATGCCTACTTAAAATCTATCAGTTGAATAGTATACGGATGTATACTTTTTATGATAAGGTTACTCATCCATCTTACTTAATAGGTTAACGTGTAAATCCATGAGGTAATGTTAAAGAATAGTATTTCTGTTTTTGAGTGGATACTACTCAATGATTTAAAAAAAAAAAAAGTGTTTTCTAAACGTGTTCCATAGAGCATAATTGACAAAGTATATGACACATTAGTTCAAAACATAAGCTTCGCTTTCCCTATTATTTAGAGGTCACTTAGCGCACTTCCTTTATTTGGACTGCCCATTATGCTCAATACCCAATCTAGCTATATGCCATTAACCGAGTTTTATAAACTAGGACTCTTTTTCTTAACAAAATCCAAACTTATGAAAAGAAGACCCTTAAGTCTAGTAAGCTTTTCTTAGCAATATGAAGCATGATGAAAATATATGACGCTTAATTAAGTCCTTTTCTTATCAAACCATGAATGTAATTTAGAAACATTAAGTAACATTTAATAAATTAAGCATATGTTCCATAAAATTGAACCATGACATAGTAATCAATGCGATAACAAAACTAGGCATGCTTTCATATAATCGAAATACTATCAACAAGCTAGCATCAAGGCATGTTTATAATAATCATAATATCAATTGCCATTACATAAGATCAAATATCAACAATTCACCAAGTCCAATGTAATTCACATGAGTAAATTCATTGCAATTTACAAATAACAAGCAAGTAGTTATACGTTCGTGCAATCACTACAAGCAATCTCACAAATTAATCATACTAACATATACATTATTATTTATCGAACTTAACACTTAATCAAATTAATAAACCATGTGAATCACTTTTATTCTATGCACTTATAAGTATGCTAAGGTTATAAAACCAATCAAACTTGTGAAAATTACTAAAATGCCCTTCCATCTTATCATTATATCTCATATCATCGTAAAATCCCTTATTTGAGCCCACATGCTCAAATGGCTATTGCGTTTTCATACTAAACTCATATTGGTCAGTATATTGATTTCACCAATTTCTCATCTTTAGCTCATTCATGCCTTATTAACACTACTAATTAAATAGCCTTTTAATTATTTATTTTACCATGATATAGATATTTTACGAAGTATGATAAGTAAATCCTTCCATCACTTGTATTTCTGTATTGCACAGTCAGCCCCTATATTACCTTAAATTACGGAAATATTATACTTTAGATGAACAATATCATTATATTATTTCTTATATTATTAAAAAGCTTATAGCGCTAATTATGATATGTCAAATTCAGTAATTATTGCTTTTATTGAAAGCTAATTATTTTCACTTGGCTAATTTGACAAAATAAATATAATTAGTGACTAACTCATAGATTTTTCAAAATCTAAGTTAATGATAATTTATTATATATATGCTGGTATACATATAGAAAAACTAGAGAAAAACTACGTCGTTTATATTTTCTAGAAATTTGTTATTTTTCGTGAATGGTGATTTTAATCAAGGACCCTCTAGAGCAAGTCAGCAATTAGAAATATAAAATTTCCATGTGAAAATACATGGGGAAAAAAAAAAGAAAAACCAAAATACAAGAATTCATTTATTTTTTTCAAATATATTTTGCATAGGATACTTATGTCGTGTGTTGTATATATAGGTCTTTTCTCCATTTCTCCCGCTTGCTACGTGATGAACCTCTTTGATGCATGGTCAAGCTTACGCTCCCTCCTCCCCCACCCACACAACCCCTTTTTTCCTTCCGAAAATGGCTTGGTTGATTTTTGAGCTCATGATAAATGTTTGTTGGTCTGACTATGATGTAATAATTGTGTTACGACCTAAATGCACAGCCTTCGCCTGATCTAAACCCATTCAATTTATTTCGAACTCCAATTTATAAGCTATACAACTTAACTCTCTATCATCAATAGTATTGTAGTGAATGTAAAATCCTCCTTATCCATTGTAATTGAAAAAAGAAAAAAATATATTAAAATAACCCTTGACTAGATTTCATAATGTTTCATATTTCATAATTTAAGTCTCCATGTATAGCAATTAAACATAAAATGATAAAATCGAGCTTTGAAAAGCTTATCATTTCAACTAAACAGGGCAAGTCAAAATAATCGAGGTATCACACCAAATTCCCAACATCACTTTTTAACAACTCCGTCATTAACCAAATACTTAAAAATTTAAAAAACTTAGACAAATACCCAAGATTTTTTTTTTTTTTTTCACAGAATCAAATTTTCTATCACAATCACAAAAGAATTTTCGCTCAACACAAACTTTTGAGTACAAAATTTCAATGAACGGCTCTTTTCAAGCAAATTATTAACTTTCAAACTTGATTCGAGAGAAAAGATAAACTGCTGGTAATAAATACGCTAAAATAATAATACTTAGCTAATCTACCAACAAAAGATAAATGCTTAGTCTAATTTATTTATTCATTTATTTTGGCCAATACAATGCTTAGTCTTAGGGAAAACTAATAATCAATATTGACACTCAAGCTCCTGCGCCAAATTGCTTATTTTGGCTAGTTTCACTATTAAGGGCTTCACCAAACTACCTACAGCTACACTTGTAGATTTTATAAAAATATTATTTGTACTATGAGACACCTATAGGTACACCATGTCACGTCCCAAACGGTACTCTAAACGTGACAATCTGCCACATACAATATTAAGACTTAAGAATGACTATCTTAGTAATGTGAAAATCTCGATACTATATGTAAGGAGTCTAACACAGTTATAGGAGACACCGATAGGATATGTAATTTAAGCAATAATATAAAGCATACGAGAACTAATAAACATATATCCATCAGATTAATCATAATAAGATCTTTACATTAACTTAAGAGCATTTCCCCGATAAATTTCTAAGGGTCTGAAATACAACTTAAGTCTTACATACATAAATCTCTATAGCAAAAAATCTTAAGGGAATTTCTATCTAAACCCTTTGATCGAAAATTTCCCAAAAAGCTTCCCAAAAGCGTGGTCTAACCCGAATATAAGGGAACTTCGAGTAGATTAAAAGATGTTCTTGTGGCAACAAAATCTGTGGGAGTGTAAGCTTAACTAGCTTAGTGAGAATATTCCGGGTTGTCATACTTAAATCAAAATATCAAACAAGTTATAATTAGACAAGCATATGTAATACATCAAATACGTGAGCAAGCAAGACAAACGGTTTTCTGGGAACCATATGTTGAATGAATTTACGCGTTCATTCGGATTTAGGTATACCAATCAATTACGACCAGTTCTTTTTCAAATAAAATTTTAATAGATCATACTGGCTACTATTTGCCAACACAAAACATGTAGATTATACGGGGTACTATTCGCCAACACAAAACATGTAGATCATACCGGCTACTACTTACCAAAATGCAAATATTACCGGTTATACCAACCAATACTATTATACCCTTATTCCATCAAGTGTATAATAGTGAATGCAATATAACTCACTGCATGATATACACGAATCCATTTATTAAATTCTTTCATGTAATTAAAATATCTTAAAAGCGATCATAGAATTTATAGAAACATCAACATGGTAATATATATATCAAACTTTTAATTAACAACAATTCACGCCTTGATATTCTTAACATAATTTCAACAAACATTATAAGGCACATGTACTTTCTATTTTCATCTTGTCCTACTCTAGTGTTTCTAACACTATAAGCACAAGCCTGAGTACAAAACTTAAGGAACTAAATTCACTCGACCATGATACAGAAAAGCTCCTAATCAAAGTAATATTTGGGATACGAGCCTTCTCCTTCCTCGTTATCTAAGCAAAAAGAAATACTCGAAATGATTATTTGTGGAAACTTTATTTACATTTTCTAATTCAATCTTGAAATTCGTGGTAAAATTTGGATTACGGAAATTTCAACTTAAAATGGTCATAATTTACTTATTTTAACTTAGAATTTCGCATATAAGATATCATTTTCTACTCACTCAAAAAGATCTATCTATTTCTAAGGTTATTTTTGTCATAAAAAGTCATTTGAGTTCCAAAATGGTATGGTACATAATAGTTACGAAAATCCTATCCCTTTAACTATAACTTTTGAAAATTTTACTTCATCCAAAAAGTCTATGACAAACACAGATACTTATATAGTTGAAAAATCTTTGTAATACATATATAAACTCATATTATATGTATGATTCTAATGATGTTGTCTCAACAATGATTTTTCATAAAACAACTTGTCTTAGGAGTTTGAAAAGTGAAACTTGACAAATTTATTTTAAGTTGTTGAAAAGAAAACTAAAAGCTTTTGAGTTATTATAAGTAGGTGATTTCTTATTATAATTATTTTTCCTTAACTTTTAAAAAATAAATTAAATTCCAAAAGTTTAGTCTTTCAAGTTATCTACCAACTTTTATTCTTAAGTGGATTTTATCTAGTGAGTTGATTTTTGCTTAACTTGAAAAATTGTCTAGTTCTTAGTTTTTATTAAAGTGTTGGTGATAATCTTATAAAAAAAAATTTAATTTGCATAGCAAAAATTATCAACATTAATGTTTTAAATAATAAATTTTATTCTTGGTAGTTTGAAAAGAGAGCAATGAAACTACTTAGTTAAATTTTGAAAAAATATTGCATAATAACAACACTAAAATTTATAGTGAACTTGTATAAATTTTTTAAGAGAATTTTTTTATAACACAATACTAAGTCTTTAATGGAAAGCTTTTCCTAAGTGACAAAAATCATTTTTATAAAGAGTTTAGTCCTATTTTTTTATTAAAGAAAGAACTTCTTTTATTAAGACAATAACAATATAATCATAGATGCCTATGAGCTTGTAGAATAAGTAATGATAAAAAGTAAATCATATGAAAGATAAAAGACATAGAAATAAAGTAAACATGCAAAAAGTCAAGTATTGGGAAGTCTTAGCTTGAATCAAGGCCTCTCGAACTTAGACATGGGCAAGTCCATAAGGAAAAATAAGAAAAAGATTATTTTGACTTGATAAGAACAAGTTTAAGACTAAAAAGACTAGTCTTAATAAAATTGCATGAAATAAAAAAATAATCTGCAAGAGATAGAAGAGCATGAATAAATAAAAGTTATATTAGTGAGGTTATAGGCTTTAAGATTATATCTATATATATATACACACACACTTAGTAAGGTGCAATAATAAAACATAATAATATAACAACACTAATAATAATACTTGAACATTGTTAAACAAGACATGAACATATTATTGTTTCCATAGTATCCATAGGTTTACGAAACATACGCTATTGTCATGTTATATTAACATATAAATTAAGATAGTTTTAGGAATTTTTACCTAAGGTTATTTATAGGTTGGAGAAGAAACGACGTATTGATAAATAGTTTTATGAAAAGAAGAGAGAGTTGGAAAAGAATTTTGAGACAGAATATTTACAGAGAGAATTTGAGAGAGTTTTATTATATATTAAGATGTGTGTAAAGAATGATGGAAGGATGAGGTATTTATAGAAAAAGTTGGAGGAAAATTATAGTTAATCAAATAAATGAAAAAGAAAAGAAAATTGATGACATGAAGGGGAAAGAGTGACTAAAAATTAATTTTTGAAGAAAAGTGTAAGAGAAGTTTAGTAATATGTGGCGTATAATTTTTATAAGAAAAGAAAATTGTAAGAAATAGGTATATAGGTAATAAGAATAGGTCGCAAGAAAAAGTAGAAACAAGTCAATAGTAATAAATAGTAGACTAGACAATTAAAATACAGGTAGTAAAGAAAATGTGCGTAAAAGCACTATATGTGATATTTTTAGGATCCGAAAAATTCTAAAATTGGTATTTTACGAATCCTTATTAAATTATGAGCCTAACAATATTTTCAGATAATTTTTACTATCTCGAGCACCAAGACATGTTTTTCAAGATCTGATTTCATTCGAGTTCAAAATGATCAATTTTTTTGATAAATCTGATCTTTTTAAGCTATCTTATGTTATTCCGAACTATAATCTACCATGAACTCATTTATATTGTTTCCACATTTCAAGCACGGGATTACCAGAGCTAAAACTACTAGCAAGCCTTGATCTTTATTGACTTTTAAAATTCCAGTTTAACTAGGGTTAAAGTTTACTCCAAATTTACCCTAAAATTGAAGGGTTTACATACAATTCACCAAGGGTGGAAAAGTTAATTTTTTTAAATAAGAGAAAAATATATGTATCATATGTATAATAAAAAAAGCAAATAATAATATAAAAAGCAAAGATAGTGTGGTGTTTAAGTATTTAATTTTACTTGGGCAAAAAAAAAATATTTAGTTTTACATTCATGAGATCATAGGTTCAAATCCCATGAGTGTACTTTTCCTTTTTCAATAGCATTTATTATACTGTCTTTTCCTTTTTTTCTTTTTCAAGATTCATTTATTACATTATATTTTTAACTCTCCCATTCTTTTTTGAACTTTTTTTTCTTTCATAATAACTAATAGAATTAAATTCATTTATTATAAAATTATATTTAATTAAATAAATTCTTGTGAACAACTATTTTTTATTCGTAGTACACTACAACTAATAATTATATTATCCATAACACATATGTTATAATTTTATCACATAAAGTATTTATAAATAACATTAATTATATCATATGTTAACTCTATTTTTTAATTGATAATTAATTTTCAAGTAATATATGTATAATATATGGCACAACGTGAAAGCGTTAAATATCATAAACCAATTCAACGATTGATTTCAAAACGTGAAATTAATTACACAATTGCTAAATAATTGCAAATTTACAGAGAAAACTCTCTCAATAGGGTTTAAAAAATGGATCAAATATCAAATGTTCTTGTTTACAAAGACAAGCCTAAAGGCCTATTTATACTATTATATGAGAAATTCAAAAAGACAGGATCCAAAAAGGCAAATAATAAATACAAATAAATAGTGTAACCAACAATTAACGTTAGAAATAAAAACTAAGCAACTGATAATTAATACTGACGGTTAGAAAAATCAAAAGACAAAACTATTAGCAATAAATATAGGCTGACTCCAACACCGGCAGTGTTTCTTCCAAGACCGGCGGCATTTCTTCCAAGGCTGGCGTTGTAGATGTTTATCGCCTGCATTATTCTCTCCCACCTGAAAAGAACTCGACCTCGAGTTTTCTTCAAATATAATGAGAGAATCATCGGAATAGAATCGAAAAAGATCAGCAACATTTCCATTCTGATTAATAGAATGAAGAATCCAATAGGAGAATCCCTCTTACCTTCTTCCTTTGCTTCTTTTACAACTGTTTCCACTTTTGGTTTCTCTTCTTGTACTAGTGTTTCCATAGGTTTACTTTCAACAACTTCAGGTGTCTTAGTATCTTTTCTAGTAATTTCAGACAGTACATCAGGAACAAGTCCCCTTTTATCAGGCTCAGTGGAAATAACTAGTGGAAGTTTGGTTTTCTCAACTACGGGTCTTCCTTCTACCTTAGGAGTGTTGGCTTCTAAAATTTTTGATGGTGTATCTTGAGGAGTCTGTTTAATGTGTCATTTCCTACTTTCCTTTGGAGTAAGAACATATTCTACCTCCTTTCAATCATTACTTTGCACCGACATCTCAAATTCTGCAAGATATTCATGTATTACTTTCTGTTTTTGATCAAATCGGTGTCCATGGTTTCCTCATAATTAAGAGGAAGAAATTCATCTTCCAATAAAAATCTTCATACTAAACCACATTCTCACAGATAGGGATGCAAGCAGGGCGGGTCATTATAGGGTACCTGACCACCCAACCCGCTAAAAACCCTATAGGGTTTTGGGATTAGAAAAAAACCCGATAAGTTATCGGGTTGGGTTTTGGTTATTATGTAACCCGTTGGGAAAACCCGACCTGATATAAATTCAAAATATTAAAAAGTTAAAAATATTAAGTTATTAAAGCAAAAATCCCATTTATATTATATGTATGTGATAGTAGGTTTTAATAAATTATTAGTGCTCAAGTGTACAATTTAAAAGTATAATTATTATGGTAAGTATATAAAGAATAATTTATTGGCGGATAATAGGATTTATATCATACTGCAAAAATATTAAGAATTTTACATAGTTTCCATATATACATGTTTATATTAGTCACAATTCAAATCATATGTACCTTATATGTATAGTCCGTTGAATTGGTTAGCAATTTTAATCTAACATTCTTTTGTCCATTGCATCGATAAGATTATACCGTAATTTATTCACTTGAGCAGGACGACACCGGCATCCAAACTTGTCAATGCTAAATTGACGTCTCTAGACTTCGTTGTTGTGTTTGCGACATATTCTCTCTAACTCCTCCACTCATAGTGGAGCCACATAGACAAAATTCTTTCTTTTTTTTTTTTCTAAATAAAAAAATTTAAAAATCTTGGAGTCAAGTAGGGTCGGGTCGGGTTATGGGTTCCATAAATTCTAACGGGTCGAGTTTTGGATTGACAAAAAAAACCTGATAGGATTTTTCTCAGGTTCTCTGGGACACCCATTAAGGACTCAGGTCGGGTTCGGGTTCAAAAAACCAGTCCCGAACCCACCCCCATTGCATCTCTACTCACAGGTGCTTTTCTTTCATAACTTAACTTTATGGTAATCTCTCCCACCAAGCAGAAGCATAACTTTTCAATCAGTACACTATCAACTTTACCCTCTTTTCTTGAAGATCTCTATGTATTCAAAGACCCGCTCAATCTCAGAAATCTAATTAATAAAATTATTAATCCCTAATTCTCAACTAAAATATCGAATTTCTATGTTTTAGTAGAAATTGTCATAGTCTCTTTTATCATACCTATAATACCCCATTTGGTATGTACTACCACCATCACCAACTCTCCTCCGTAGTTGTCTTTCTTTGAACAAAAACTTAACTTCCACCTCAGAATCATATTCATAGTAATCGTCAAAGTTACAAATCTTACACCTATATTGACCTATACGATTTGCAGCAACAGGTCTGATAATAGGATCGTCGCAAGAATACTCTACCCTCGGTCGTCTCCCATAACCATTCATGTTCTTGTTTGTATTAGATTGCTCGATCAGATCATCAAAGCGCTACTCATAACACCAGAGTCTCTGATCCATGCTACCTAACACTACCCTTTGAACCTGTGGCTTGATTTGTAGGACTTCCACATCCCGAACACTGTCAAGGACATGACCACCTTCTAAACTGCTATCTCTTGACATCTTTGCAGGAACTCACCTTGTTCTGATATCAATTTGACGCAGCATAGAAGCATTAAATATCATAAACCAATTTAATGATTGATTTCAAAACGTGAACTTAATCATATAATTGCTAAAATTCACAAAGAAAACTCTCTCAATAAGGCTTAAAAAATATATCAAATATCAAATGTTCTTTTCTACAAAGATAAAACTAAAGGCCTATTTATACTATTACATGAGGAATTGTAAAAGAAAAGATCTAAAAAGGCAAATAATAAATACAAATAAATAGTGTAACCGACAATTAACGTTGGAAATAAAAACTATCAGCTGATAATTAACACTGACTGTTTGAAAAATTAAAAGATAAAATTGTTAGCAATAAATGTAGGTTAACTCCAACATCGGTGGCATTCCTTCCAGTACTGTCGGCGTTTCTTCCAAAGCCGGTAGCATTTCTTTATAAGCTAAGGTATACATGTTTATTGCGTGCAGCAATACATTATCAAATTCATTGAATACCCTTAATTATTTATTGAATATTTTTTCCATACTTATAAAGTTAGAAAATATCATAGTAAAATCATTAATAAAATTTGTATACAATATAGGATGCAATATAGTTATAATAGTAAGCAACTACATATAGATAATTCTAATACTAACTTAATTAAGATTCGGCCTCCCTAGTTGTCTCATCCTGTGTGTGCCCTTACCTGTCATAAATATAGCACAAAGGTAAGCATGGGGGTCGCATTGATAAAGAGCTTAGACTAAATACTAGACTATTATGTTACACCCCAATCTATGCTATAGAACTTGGACTAAACACTGAGAACAATTCATGAACGCAAGCTCCCAAGCACTTCAAATAACCTAGGTATCCTAATGGGAGACTTGACATGACTATCTAGTAGGACTACAAATGAGTTAAGCTTTTAAAGGCTTAAACTCGGCTTCTTTAAAATTTATCGAGTTCAAACTTAAGTGAAGCTTTTTATAAAGCCTAAAATTTAGGCTTGAGCTCAGCTCATTTAGCTAACGAGCTTTAATTCGAGCTCGAGCTAAGATAAGCCTTTTACCAAGCCTACCGACCTTTTATTGAGCCTAAAATTTATAGTCGAGCTCAACTCATTTAAATAGCTGATTTCCACTTTTTCCAAACCTAAAATAGTGTATATATATTATAAATAAGTGTTCTTATAAATATATATACATAAATATTAAATACAAATTAGTTTTTATTATTTTAATTATATAGTTATATATAATATACCATACATAAAAAAATTCACAAATCTACCAACTAACTTTCTACTAAGCCTATTGGCAAGCCTATTCACGAATCTAAATGAGCTTGTTCCCGAGTAAGTTCACGGACCTATATTAAAGTATGAGCTGGGCTCATTTAGATAAACGAACTTTACTCTAAGCTCAAGTTTCGCTTTTTTACTAATTGAGGTCAAGCTGATCTGAGTCTAAAGCAAGCCCAACTTAAATAGCCCATAAGCAGCTTAGCTCATTTATAACCCTACTGTGACAATGTGTACTAACTTCTTAACCCCTGACCATCATCTAATTAGGAGCAAGATGGCATTTTAAGTGAGGTCTTTAGAACAAGTATTGAAATCATTGACTGGGAGCTTAGACTTCATTAATATGTCATGTAAGTTTCTGTTCAAATATTTCCAATGGTCTATATGTCAAAAACATAATAAATTGTTATTAAGAGCTTAATTTTGTAATTTTCTTTCTTTTATATTCTTATATAATACAATGTGTGTGACTGCATAAGTGGGGAATGACTTGTAAGTTATGCATTATCAATAGGGATTGCAATTAATTAGATGTAATATTTTTTCTTGTATGTAACTTAGGTGGATTTAGTATGGGTTATATAAAATCTAATATCCCGTGGTTTCCTTATAGGTTTACTAAACCCTATAAGCTTTTTTTTTTTTTTTTATCATCCATAAACTTGCCCCTATAGGGTTTCAAGTTTACCTGAACTTGCCCCTATAATGACCCACTAACAACCATTTGTAATTTTTTCCTTTTATGTTATAATTATTAGTATTATTAAAACAACACAACCAATTATATTATAATTAATATTTTATGTAAAATTGAATCTTTTAAAATTTCTTCATATTAACAAGAAATTTAACAAAGAGATAGTAATAATAAGTCAAAGTAAATATTTCATAGTTAAGCAGCAACTCAACCTTATAGGAATTAATATGTCAATTAGGTTCTCTATAACTTTTATATTAGATCAAGAACCTGAATCTAATCTTTATAGGGTTTTAAGGGAATGTTTAAACCCAATCTAAAATTCTATATAGTTTTTTAACCGATAAAATGGGTTGAATATCCTATAACGATTTACCTAGTTTTATCTCTAACTTCTTGTCATGTGTAATTGATTTAGATTTATAAATGGATGAGCTTAATTATGTCAAAATATAATACATGCCTATACCATGTCTATAGGCACTTTTATGTTCTTGAAATCGCTTGGATTACTCCTTTACAGATGGTAGTTGGACAATGTGAATTGCCATTGAATCATGGGCCATATCCTTGGTTTACCTATAAGTAAATCAGTCACAAAACGTAGCATAAAGGTGAACACGGGATCACATCGATAGAGAGCCTAGAGTAAATACTAGACTATTATGTTATCTTCAACCTATGCTCCAAAATTTAGGTTTTCTGAACTTGATGAGCGAATGCGTGCTTGGAAGAGCTTTAGGCTAGGGCTGACCCTATCAGAAGATTAGCCAATTACTATATATCAATGGGATGAGCCGATCAACCCGAACCAAGGAATGAATTCTCCGATCCTGATACTGAACCAATTTCATTGCCTTCCCATCCTCCATTCTCTTAACTGTAGGTAGCGAGCCTCCTTTCCTGGAATCAGGCATTTAGTGAAGACAAGCTGACTCGAGCTTTTAAAAGCTCGAACTTGGCTCGTTTAAAATTTATCGAGCTTGAGTTCTAGTTGAATATTTTATCAAGCCTAAAATTTAGGCTCTAGCTTTAGTTTAAACTCAAACTTGACTCGTTTATGAAACGAACTCAAGCTCAAGCCAATCAAACTTTTATCAAGCCTAAAATTTAAGCTCAAACTCAACTCATTTAAATAGCCTACTTTCCATTTTTTTTTCAAACCTAAAATTAAATATATAAGTATTGATATAAATATATATATACATAAATATTAAATAGAAATTAGTCCTTGTTGTTTTAATTATGTAGTTATATATAACATATCATGCACAAAAATTCACAGATCTACTAACAAGCTTAATAACGAGCCTACTCACGAACTTGTTCATGTGCCTAAATGAGCTTGTTCATGAGCCAGCTTAAGAGCTTAAATTTAGAACGAGCTCAACTTGTTTAAATAAATAAACTTCACTTTAGGCTTCAGTTTGACCCGTTTACTAATCGAGCTCGAGTCAAGCCAACCTTAAAGCGAGTCAAGTTCAAGTAACTCGCGAGTTGCTCGGCTCATTTGCAACCCTATTGTCTACTAACTTCTTAACCCCTTACCATCATCTAATTTAAAGCAAGATGGCATTTAAGTGACGTCTTTAAGAGTTCACCATATGAACGAGATATTGAAATCATTTGAATGGTAACTTAGACTTCATTAATCTGTTATATAAGTTTTTGTTCAAATGCTTCTAATGGTCTATCTGTCAAAAACGTTATAAATGGTTATTCCAAGCTTAATTTTGTAATTTTCTTTCTTTTCTGTTTTTATATGATACAATATATATGAGTGCATAAGTGGGGAATAACTTGTAAGTTATTCATTATCAACAGGGATTGCAATTAATTAGTTGCATTCCTAACTTCATGTCTTGCTTCATTGGTTTAGATTTGTAAATGGAAGAGCGTCAAAGTCTGTTATACGTGCTTATACCATGTCCATAGGCAATTTTTATGTTCTTCAAGTAGCTTGGATTACTCCTTTACAGATGGCGGTTGGACGATGTGAATTGCCTTTGAATTGTGGGCCACATCCTTAAAAATTGTACAAAAACTTTTGTTTTTCAATGTGATTAGAAGTGCAACTATTATCATCATCATTCCAAAAAAAAGGAAATAATTGAGATTGACTAAGTACACTATCTTCGTACTTAAGACATAAAATGGAATATGCATGGAATATAGATATCATGCCAATAACGAAATCGTGGTTGTTTTGACTGCTATTTGTCGGGGCATAATCCATTCCATTAGCAAGGATGTAATATAAGTAATGAATACACTCAAGTTATATGCCCATTAAAGTTTTGTTGATTTGGTTTGATCAGCTGAGAACAAGTCAAAGACTGGATTTGGAGGTGTGGTAACATTCAAAATTATATAATCCCCCCTTTTGATGCTATACAAT
This sequence comes from Combretum micranthum, assembly GCA_024138025.1. Taxonomy (NCBI): domain Eukaryota; kingdom Viridiplantae; phylum Streptophyta; class Magnoliopsida; order Myrtales; family Combretaceae; genus Combretum; species Combretum micranthum. Next base: position 449,111 of record JAMXBD010001130.1, on the reverse strand, counting down.
GGTCTAATTATTATGTCATTAGGTCCAGAAACAGACCTAGGAAGGGGCCAAAAATGCTCGGCATCCCTTGCTTAGAAAAAAACTTAATTATTATAATATATTTATATAAGAAAAAAATATGTGTTATACTTATATTTGTAATAAAATAAATTTGGCTCCCTCAGTCATATAGCTCCACGTTCATTCCTAATCAGGTCAAAACAATAAGAAAACATGAAGATTGATGTGTTAGTCAAATATGAAGGATGATGAGATTTGAGATATATTTGGTGAACGAATAACATGAGATGCGATGTGAAATAATTAGTAGCGTATAAATATTCATAGTTTTTTTTTTCATATGAATAGTTTTATAAAAGTTATATATTATTTCTATTGCTTATTTAAAATATATTAATACTTTTGTGTCACTTATAGTATTTGCTATATCACGCTCCTTCAATCTTTTTTCTTCGTTAAGATATGGTCAGTAGCTCGTGGTTCCTTCCTACAAAGACACTAGGTTAGCCAAAATCATGTTAACGACAAAGCTTGATGGTCTACTGCACTTTATTAGGAAAAGCTTTGTGATAATAGAAAAGCTTCATTAGGAAACGCCTCAAATAATTAACCAAATTTTGTACATATGTCGGCTACTGCACTTTATTATATTCAAATGAAAATGTTGATTTGAATGAAATTTGTTCTCAACAGTTTAACATTTTATCTCCAAGTTCTTCCAAACAAAACGGAATATTTCATTTAAACAAAATCGTCAAATTCTACACACGTCTTTGTTTCAATATAAATAGAGGATTTTCCCTTAAAATCCAAAATTTTTCACCACTTACTCTACCTTCTCGCTTGATCTTTAACATTCGGTTTTCATGCATTTTAGTGGAATTTAAATAGAATTTAAGAAGTTTTTGTAAAATTGATTCAAGATAGTGCGTTTCCTCTCTCCTTAAACTCTTAGAAACACTCATTCTGAACTCCCATGCTTTCACAGTAAATGTGTGTGTTTTGTATTTTTTTACTTTGTAATGTATATTTCATGGATTTGGGCTGTACTTAAATATCCTAAATACCACAATGTCCCCCAACCACATGGATGATAGATGGATTATACACTGTAAATTAAAGTGAAGTCGTTTTATGTAATTTTGGTTTATTCTCATCTGTATTTATCCACTTCACTGTAATAATATTTCTGTTTCATTATAGTCGCATTTTTTGTGGAATAATTATCATGACATTTAGTTGCATTTTAAGCCCCAACAGTAATTTCAAAAGGAATTCCCGTTATTTAAAAAAAATTGAATAGCTATTAATTGTTCAATCCATGAATAGTAATTCAATATTTTAGTTTATTTTCATCCAAAAAAACAATCCCATTAATATCAAAACTAACAAATGATAATCTTCATCATGATTTTGTTCCATTCTTGGGTTATAGTTATTACATTACAACCTTATTTTATTAAGGGAGAATGAACAAATGATAAACTTTCTTGTAATTTGGCCAATCTTTAGGTATCATTTGTGAAGATCATAAGTAATTTTTTGACTCCATTAGTGTGTGTCTCATGCTTCTGGTTTGTATTTAAATATCCTAGGTTACAGGTGGACACGCAATATGAATAATCAAGTTGAAGTTGTTTAATGTAAATTATGTCTAGTCTTTCTTATTTGGCCAATCATTAAGTATCATTTGTGAAGATCATAAGTACCTTTTTACTTCATTAATGTATGTCTCGTAGTTCTAGGTTGTATTTAAATACCCTAGGATTATATTGTTACTCAAAGCACTCAGATGGACGATGCAATAGAATAATCGAGTTGAAGTTGTTTAATGTCAATTATGTCTAGCCTTGCACTTAATATTTCTTGTGATTTGGCCGACCATTGAATATCATTTGTGAAAATCATAGGGCATTTTTGTAACAAAGCACTAAAATATGCATCCCGGAGTGAGTATCGAGCAGGGATTATACGATCAGTATAATTCGTAGGAGTTTAATGAACAACTTGGTTTGCAATTGCGTCATACTAGGAAGTTTGTGTTTCAATTTTCATTCGTTAACCTGTTGTTTTGGCTCCTCAACTTTGCTCACTTAGATCCATAAGAATGACTTAAAAAGACAACTTCATACCTATAAAGGTTTATCTCTTTATAATATCATGATTAAGTGTAGTAAATAGTCAAATTCAATGGATGACTTTTAAATATCCTAATTTAAAAAAGTTTCTAATTAGCATTAATTATCTTTGTCTTAAACTTATAAACTATTTTATATGAAACTTTACTCATATAAAATCATATTGTAACACATAAACATATTAAATATCCGTATTTAAGTGCATATTCAATTATTTTTTTATATTTTAAGTGTATCATTCGAGTCCATCATATGTTCCAAAATTTAATCAATTGTGGATCTTGCACCATGCCAATCCCTATACTATATTACTCTTTTCTCATGACTTATGACTATAAACATACTTTATTTGGTCAAGGATTTATTATATTTTGTCGCAAATACAAAGGATATAAACTGCTCGATTAAAATATAAATATTTTGGCTGAACTTTAACACAAATTGAGATATCTCCTATCATGCTTGTACCCTTTTCTTTTGGCGGGACCCAACACATGGCACAACCACTAGAAGATTTCATTTGCAGCATTTCGGCCTGGGAGGTGAGAAAAAGATTCATTGAATACTTCCTCTGCGTGAAATGAATAAAGTGTCAATCATGTATGTCTGAACAGCAGTAAAATAATGGGTAATTTATAAAATGATTACCATCCATGTAAATATATGATTATTTACACATATAGGTAAAATGCAATATGAATAAAACATCATCCTCGTCATTGTATATTATTTATTATTTATTATTTATTTTTTAATGACCACAATCAGTAGGAACCGGGAACATAAAATATAATGGCAAGATGAATAATCGGAGAATTTTTCAACTTAAAACTTAGGACAGTTTTGACACAATGAAAATTAAAAAAATTACAATAATATATCTAAGCATTATAATAAGATCAGATTAATTCACCATATGTCAATAAAATCACCCACACTTCCTAGCACAATAAGACCCAAAATGTGACGGTGAAAAAAAAATATCCATCATCATCTTTTATTTTATATTTCTCATCCAAATATCTGCATAGACGAGCCGCCCACCCTTGTTGAGCCGACTGGCAATTAGCCTTCACGTGAGGGGGAGTGTTTCCGTTTCCGATCACAGACATCGTCGTCGATGTCGTCCCTGTCGCAACCGGAAAACCAATTCCCATTGCCTTGTCACTATGAACAGCAGCTTCCTCCAAGGACTGCACTTGCTTCTTTAGGAACTTTACATAATGGATTGCCTCGTCCAACATGGAAGCTGTGTCCATCTTGGTCCCTCCTGGAACCAGTCTTTGAAGTATCCTTATCCTTTCGCTTATCCTTTCTCTTCTATGACGCGCCGCCACGCTTTGTGGATCCTTTGAAATCTTGACGTTCCTCCTCTTTGGTGGCTTTATCGCCTCGGGATCGATGTGGATGGGTTGCATCGCCGCGATGCGGAATATCATCTCCCTCATTGCCGCCATAGAGTTTCTCTTCTCATATTGCGATAGAGCATGTGCACTTAGGTTAGGCAACGAGTTTCCGCTCTTAGCCCTAGATGCCATCATATTTTCTTGAAGTGGATGCACGGTTGACTCCTGAAGAGATGTGCCGGCTGCCAATGGGTTGAGGGTGTTAAACGTAGGGTTCATAGAAGAGCCTAGGGTTGCGTTTGAGTGGTGCATCAGCGTTGGTGTTGGTGGTAGCATCATCACCCCACATGGACCGGCCGGGTTTGCTGAGGACATCGTGGGAATATCTCGTTGGGGTTCAGTGGTGAATTCGGAATGAGTTTCGTTTTGCATCAAAATATTCATGATATCCATGTGATCTTCTGGAGATAATTTTATCATGTCAACTTCCATGAGAAAATTTATATTTTGTTGGGTGATAAAGTTAGTGAAAATAATGGAAGAAATGGAAACCTACAAATGAAGGAGATCGAAGGAAAAAAAGTGCCTTCAAAAGGGGTTAGATTTTTGTTTACTTTGTGAAAGCAAGATAAGGTTTTTTAGTGTATTAGACCATTTTTTTTTTTTTCCTCTCCTTTTGTGTATGGAATAGTGCAAGTGTCAATTGATAGTAAGCAAGTGAAATTGGGAGAGCACTTTATATAGCAAGTGGGGGCAATAAAATATTCCTAGTGACCCAACACTATATATATATATATATATATTTATACATATATATCTATAAATATTAAAAGTAAAAGTCACATTTGGTTTATGATGAGTGTGTGATGATTGATGATTTCTGATAAAAAGCTCCAATTAAGTGGGGCAAACCTAGAAAAAATTGGAAAAATCGAGGAAGGCTAAGGGTAAAGGCTAAGGCTAAATATCGAATTGTTGGGATTTCAAATCATGACTTATGCTTATGCTATAAGATCAAAGTACAAAATAAATGTTGCGTCAGTCCATGTTAAGAAAAGACCCAGCAATTTGAAGGCTAGGGTTGATGGGGAATCCTAAAGAGTAAGCGAAGGTACATGTACCAAACTTATCTCATCCCATCCCACCAAGGAGTACTTTTGTTTATTTATTCATTTTTCTTGAATGGATAACTATTTCAATGTGTTAAAAAGAGTTAATGTCATGAATGATAACTAAATTTTAATAAAATATGTAATTATATATCCGAATTTTTAAAATTGATCAATTTAATACATCAATTTTAAAATTATTTAATTTTGTACATAAAAGAGCTTTTTGTGCAGACTAATAATATCTTTATCAACTATTTTTAGTACCAAATTGATTGATCTCAAAGCTCAAATAAAAGAAAAATTCTCTATGTTATATCTCTTGAGAATCGAACTTGAATATTAAGCATCTTAGATTAATGTCCCAACCACTAAATATATCTTTGGCCAGATTACTTTTTTTGACATTATGCTTTTATATATTTTTCTGCCTTTAAAAGATTTACTTTCTGAAAGATAGACCATGGAAGCCCCACATTCACATGACATTGGTCAGAATGAAAGACACTGTCTTCATCCAACAAAAAACTTTATAATTTTTTATTTTATCACACCGTAAAGACATAATAATATGGTCAAAACTGTTAGTTAGAAGCAAAAATAAATGTCCTACTTGTTTGTGTTCCAATATTGAATGTCAGACAATAAATGGTGGGATATATAAAGACTTGGTAATCAGGTCAGAATTCTTCGATCTTACAGGTTGATTAACGTATTCATTTGAATGATTTTAGATCATAAATGAGGAACAATATTTGCAATTTTTTGTTAATTTTTCATTTGGTAAAGGATTTTGGAGAATTCATTTTTGTTTCAACATCAAATTCTGCGTTTACCTTGATTAATTATAAATAAGAGTGAATCCTAATATATCTAGAGATAGCAATGGGATAAAGGAGGATGCATGGGGATTTGCCACCCCGTGCCCTATTGTGCCTTAGATGAAAATTTTCTATCTCAATCCCACAACTTTTTTAGATTAAATAATTTCAGCCCGTTCTCTATCCCATTGTGGATCCAATTGTATTTGTTAACCATAGAACATGGAAAATATTCATATTAACTATCTCGATTTGGAAATACGCACTAAATTTTAAATAAATTAGAATTGAATACAAATATGCAAAGCCAGGATATGGGACCAGGAATAAGTTAAGTCTCTTTGTTTAAAAAAAAAATCTCAAGTTAAGTAAAAATGTTTTCATTACAAATATATTTTTAAAAGTGATATATTTTCATTTATTCCGTTCAGGTTTGTAAAAATAGATAAAAAGGACTTTCGGTGTTTGAAATTTATTTATATATAAAATAGTGTAATACACAAATAAAGTAATATATATTATAGAGGGTAGTTTGAAAACGGTTTTCTCTTTAAAAAGCAAAATTCTTTTTTCCAAAAAAATATTATTTTTACAAAGATAAATTTAATGTTTTCCAATGTAAAAGCACGTTTTCAATATCACAAACCAATAAAAGTAAGAAAGATTTTTTTTTTTTTCCTAAAACAAAAAGGAACTTCTGCAATCCATGATCGTATCGCTATTAATATCAAAATAGGTATAAAAATATTTAAGGAAGTCCATCACTGTTGAAAAAAAATTGAACTATTTATTAATGAAAAGGGACCGATCCAATTATAACCAATACAAAACCATAAAATTTTTCAAAAACCAAAAAAGTAAGCTTATTATTTTCTCTAACCCTATCTAACCACATTGGTTTAAAAAATTCTTACACCCACTCTGTTTTCTTTTTTTTTACCATTACAGCTAAGATAGAAAAGGTTCGAATTTAAGATCTCTTACTTAAAAGGTCAAAAAGATACCACTAAGCTACAATATCATTAACTTACACCCATCAAATTTACTAAAAAGTTCTGCCCTACTCAGGCACCAATAGTGCATGTTAGGGTTATAAGCCTTTACGCGTATGGTTAAACTGCCGTTCTTACTAAAATTGCTCATAAAACGATAATATAAAGATCAAGCGATGTGCGAATGAGTGCAACGGATAAGAGAATAGAATGCAAAATCTGAAGAAAAGGAGTAACTAATTTTTTATATTTCCTTAAAGTTACTAACTATGTAACAAAAAATAACAACGAATTACTTTCCGTCATTGTTTTTTTATGGCCAGAGTTTATTGGTCATCCGACATTGTTTTATGTGGTCCTTTCAACTTTAACGTAAACCATATATGATTAAGATTTAAAGATGGCACTTAACATCTAATCCGAATCGTTTCTGATGATCATTTCCTTTGTGTATTATTCAAGTCAATGTATTGTTACGCGATCTGCATCTGCCACCGCCAGAGAGAGAGGTAGGGAGGTGTAAAAACGTTAGGTAGGTACTGGTGGAAGTGCAAGTGCAAGTGGTGGTGGCGCCGGTGATAGCGACAGATTCCGGCTTGTCAGTGCGTCTGGGTGGTTGGGGGACCTCTTCCTTCCAAAGCAGTATAAATTCAAGTTGGATGCTGTGCTGTGGTTTATGCAAAAAAAATTTCCCATGGCACGCTTTTCAAGATGGATCAGGGGTCACTGATCCTGATGTGACGCTATTGCCAGCCCCAGTTGCACTATTTAGTTCAACCTTTTCCTATATATCTACCCTGGTAAGTCTTTTTTGTTGCAAGTATGCCTGCGACTTTTTAGCATGCCTTTTTATTGGTCCATTGTGTTTTACTTCTCACTGTTTCGCCGGCATATCATTTATTTATTTACTATTATTATTATTTTTAAAAGACATTAGTTAAGAAAATTATATAAATACATTTACAGTACCTCTGAAACGCCTATATTTATAAAATAAAAAAATCCTTTATATTTTAAACATATAATCGAATGTTAAATTAGAGTATACATATGTGTGTGTGTGTGCATACATAAAACATATGTAGGTATAATTTATATTTTCCAGAAATTTAAAGAAAGTGTAGGGGAACTTTAATTTTATGGAACAGATATATGTAATCCTCCATTATAATGACATTAGTTGTATATGTGAAGGAATTATAAAACTGGAGTTAAACGGTAAAATATGCATCAAGTTTTAAACACAGCTGTTCACAAAAGCGAAATTGTTTCTTTAAGAGCTCTATAACCTTCGACGGTCAGACCATAACAGAAGGGCTTATTCGATTAATTTTGCAATATTGAAGGAATAGTTTTAATTTAGATAAATTACGTGAACCATTATTGGAAACATTGTAAAAAATATCAATGCTTTATTTTTTTCTAACTCCAACATTTCCTCTACTTTTATCTACATCAATACTAACATGGTATAAATGTTGACATATGTGAAGCAAGCGAATTCAAAGCAAAAATAATCCTAAAAAGCTCCAGATGAAGAAACCCTAACAAAGACTAAGTTGAGATAGAGAAAACTGAGAATGAAAGAGTAAAGTAATGATCAAGAAAAGGAATTAGTTACTGTAGCTTAAGAAAGCTATTTATACCCATTACAAAGCAAGTAAAACAAACATAACCAATAAATATAAACACGTAGATAAACATGTGACAAACTAAAGACACTAAAATAGAAAAAAAAAAAAAAAAAAAAAAAAAACCAAAAACAATATCTAATAGTTCACATTCCCAACCGAGCGCCCTCCCCCCCGTCGTCCCCCCCCCCCCCCCCCCCCCCCCCCTGCCCTCTCCCGGTTTAAGGTGGAGTCTCCCAAAGACCATCTTAAACAATATAAATTGCAGCTGTGAAATAGGAACTAACTTGGTTAACACATAACCAATTGAAGCTTGGAAGAAACATATGTCTTACAAAGTCAACCAAACTATATTGATATAAATTGAATTTCAATATCTATATGCTTTATACGCCATGCATACATGTAGCTACAATGAGTTGAGCTGCTATCAATTATCACAACATAATAGCATTGGTAATCAACTAAAACACCCAAATCACGTCGAATATAAGAAATCTAAAGAACTTCCTTAGTCAAAGCTGCCATACTTCGATATCCAACCTCTGCAGTAGATGTTGACAATTGTTTCTTGGTTTTCAAAGAAATCAAAGCATCACCAAGAAATATACAGTAACCAATTAACGATTTTCTATACAATGAACTAGAACCTCAATCAACATCACTATAAGCTAACAGTGACAAAGTATTATCAAATGGATAAAATAAATCCAAGAGATAAAGAACCTTTAAGATTATGCAGCACTTGAAACAAAACATCCAAATGTGGTGAACGAAGACAAGACAAATACTATGATAAAACATGCACAACATAGCTAATATTTTGACAAGTAAGCGTCAAATAAAGCAACTTACCAACCATGCGCCTATAAAACAATGGTGAAGATAAAAGCTTACAATATGTTTATTAAGATGTAATATAGAAGGTAAAGGACAAGAACATGGCTTCCCTCCTATCAATCTTGCATCTAGTAAAATATCAAGAATAAAGTTTCATTGTGAAATCAAAGGACCATGATGAGTACAACATAATTGTAATCCTAAAAAGAACGAAGATAGTTTTAGATCCTTGATAATGAATGCTGCATCCAGATCAAACTTAAGCTCAGCAATAAGATGCTTAAGGGTCAATGTCAACAAAAGATCATCAACATACAAGAAAGCAACAAGGAAATATGAAGTTGTCCATTTAGAGAAAAGTGAACAGTTACTCTTGGATAGGGATGTTCACGGTTCGGTTAACCGGTCCGTAGCCCTATTTTTTTAATCATAACCATAATAATCGGATTTTCAATATCCTAATCCTAAACCGATCCATTATGAACGGTTAACCTTTTTTTTTTTTGTTAATTTTTTCGATTTTCAGTTTTTAACCGTTTAACATAATGGTTGTGCAAATTTTGCATTTAACCATATTTTTTAATATGTCCATAAAAAATTAAAGTATTTTTTTGTATAATTATATTAAAAACTATAAATTAAGGATGTAGGACGTATAAAATAGTTATTAATATATATCGGTACCATCAAGACAATCATCATAATAGCCATTTACTCATGTGTTCTTATCAACCTTGATCAATTGAGCTCAATACAAAATCTTAATCAAACACCACCATTCCAATTTTCAAACATATATGCATTTGTTTCTTCTTATCTGACTCATTCATTATAACATAATTCATATTGATAACACTAAAAAAATAATTATATGGGTATATTATAAATTATATATATTTATAATTACGGATCAATTAACCGAATCCATCGGTTTCTAAAATCTAAAACCGAAACCAAAATCGAAAACCTAAAATATTAAAAATACTAATCCTAAACTGAAACCGATGGATCGGTTAACCGTTTTTTCGAATTGGTTTATCGGTTTCGGTTTGGTTATCCTAAACATTCGGTCTTTTTGCACACCCCTACTCTTGAACTATTGAAAATCTTGAGATATAAGAAAGTAAGGAATTTCTAAGTTCCATTGAGGATGTCTGTTTCAAACCATAGAAAGGCCATTGTAGCTTACACACTTGACCTACATAGCTTTATTATAACCCTCAAGAGGAAGCATATAAATGTCTTCATAAAGGAAACCATGCAAAAAGGTGTTGTTACATCTACTTGATGTATAACCCAATGAGAAGCACAGCCATAGCAAGTACAATTCATATAGTGCCTAATTTTGTAACTGGTGAAAAAGTTTCATGAAAATCAATCCCTTCAATTGATTATATCCCTTTGCCACTAACCCATCCTTTATCTTTCATACTACCATCCAATCTAAATTTAATTTATATACCCATTTAGACCCTATTGGTGTCTTTCCTTTAGGTTGTTTTCTAAAGCGTTAAGTTCATTTGCATTGCCAATCCCCCTTCCTCATTCTTAGACGCCTCAAATAAGAACTAAGCTCTTGAACCATTAACACATTAGCAAAGGACAACACAAAATCAGAAGAATAATTAGTGAAGGAACTAAAGAAAAGAATGAATAAGGTTGTGTATCGACAAGAGATTTGGAGGTAGGTTTGAAGTATACTAGTGATATGATGCACATAGTCATTAAGCCATGTGGGAATTTTCTTTTCTCTAGTTGACTTTCTCAAAGTTTGAACATCATTATTTTGCATATCAAAAATAACACTGGCATGGATTCCAAGTGGTTTTAGATATAATAGGGAATTTGGCTCATCTTCAAAAGCAATATACGAATAGATTCATGTCTAAGTTAACCACGCAGCACACCATTAGGATTGTGATGAAGAGAAAAAAAATTCTCATGAAATAGAACATCCCTACTCATGAAATTTTTTTGTGAATTTGGATCAAACAAACAAAACCTTTTATGTTCTTGGCAATATCCTAAGAAAACACATTGTTTCCCTTAGATCAAACTTATCTCGATGAGAAGAATGTTTTATAGTATAACAAGGACAACCTATTGTACTTAAAGAAGAATAATTTGGTGTTTTTCTAAATAACATCTCAAAATGTGATTTTCCATGAAGACTAGACAAAGGCATTTTGTTAATAAGAAAAGTCGCAGTAAAAAATACTCCAAAATTCTTTAGGAAAATTTGCTTGTAAACGCAAGGCTCTTGATGTATCAAGTAAATGCATATGTTTTTGCTCAAAACGACCATTTTGTTGAGGTGTATGCATCATGGTATGTTGACGAACAATTCCTAAAGATTCAAACAAAATTTACACTATGCATAAACAAATTCAGTTCCATTGTCAATCCAAACAAATTTTGGCACAATTGAAAATTGATTTTTGACATAACAAAAAACTCGTCTAAAACCATAGGAACTTGAAACTTTTGATTTAACATATAAGTTTAAGTACACCTTGTATGATCATCTAAGATAGTAAGAAAATAACTAGCTCCTAAGATAGAAACAAGATGATAAGGACCCTAAAGATCTATATGTAACAACTCAAAGGAAAAAATAGAATGATGTTCACTTCTTGAAAAAGGTAAACAATGAAGCTTTGCTTCATGACAAATAGAACACAATAAATCATCAAAGTTAAGATGTTTATACAATTTCATTTGTTTCATTTTGAACAAAGGTACATGACCTAGACATCTATGAAGCTATGAAGCATAAGAGCTTCATCAGATTATAACAACCAAAAGTTTTGCAAAAGCAATTAACAAGATAACGACTAACTAGAGTGGAGACATTCCATATGGCTTGAGACTTCGACAAATATAAGCCATGACTTGCTTGTCCAGTTGCTACAATATCACTAGAGTTCAGGTTTGGTATGATCAAATATAACTACCAAATTATGATCATGTAGAAGTTTGTTCCCTGACAACAGACTGTGTATAAATGAAGGTATAAGAAGCACATTATGTAAGACTATGTATGTGTTTAAGGTAACTAAACCTACTATATCAACATGAACAGTTTTGCCATCAGGCAATTTTAACAAATGTTGGTTTTGGTAATTATTATGTATTAAAAAAAATGGAAGAAAAAGGAGTTATGTGATTGGTTGCACTTGTGTCAACTATCCAATAACCCAAACAATTATCCAAGGAATTTTAGCATAAAGCTGGACAAGTACCTACAAACTCCACATGATTAGCATTTACTTCAATAGGCTAATCTTCCTTTGATTTCATCATTTGCTTCAACTATTCACATAGAGTCTACATAAAATTTTTTTGAACAACAAAATCCTCTGTATTATTAGTATTGTTTCTAGTATCGTGCTCAAAAGGTGTATCAAAACCAAAATTCTTCTTGCTTGAATAAAATTTCGAAGCTAAAGAAAAACATTTATTACTATCAATCTCTTTCCTTTAAGCCAGTCGGATATCTGATAATTTGAAAACAATTATCCATATATGCCTTCACATTTACAATACTTGCAGAAAATCCATGGAGTATTTTTATTTCTTTTACGATCACCAACGTTCCTTAAACCTTGAATTGACTTCATTGAAACTCAAAGTTACAATAACTTATCATTGTTTTTCTACTTGTTGTACCAAGTAAAAAGCTTGACTAATACTCGGTAAAGGCTCCATTGACAAAATATGATTCCTTACGCTCTCATATACCTCATTTAATCCTATTAGAAATTGCCTTAATCAACTTTGTGATTCATACTCTAACAAACGATTTTTCAATTCACAATTACAATATTCTGATCTTCAATAATTACAGCTAAGTATAACATTCAAAGCATTTAATTCATCCTAACACTTTTTTGGACGATTGTAATACAAACTAACGACTGATTTCCTTGACGAATTTCATGCTACAATCAAAAGATTATAGGACCACAAGACTGTCTAAATTGTTCACAAAGCTCCTTCAAAAGATTTGAAGCGTAAGTTGAAAATATGAAATTCTGAGCGAAATCATATGTCATGGGGTTGAGTAACCAACACCTAACTATGTAATCACACCTATTCCACCTAATAAAGCCATATGTGTTTTCTTTAGGTTTAGGTATGTTACCATCCGCATACCCTAATTTCAACATAGCTCTAAGTCCTAAACGAATCATCCTACTCCAAGGCAAAAAGCTAGTTCCATTAACTAACTACTAGCTATTTCCAGGCCAAGATTATCCAAACCAGAAACATACAAAGGATCATGAACATTTTGTTCTATAATAGCTATTCTCATTTCTCAAATATTCAAATTCATGATAAAAGAAACAATCAACAAACAAAATTAGGATAAAGATTGTACCTTCTCTGATACCATGTGAAACAAGTGAATTCATAGCAAAAATAATCCTGAAAAGCTCTAGACGAAGAAACACCAACAAAGACCAAGTCGAGATAGAAAACTGATAATGAAAGAGTAAAGCAATGATTGAGAAAGGAATTAGTTACTGTAGCTTAAAATAGCTATTTATACCCTATTACAAAGCAAGTAAAACAAAATATATCCAATAAATAAAACATGTGGCTAAACACATGACAAACTAAAGACACTAAAACAGAAAAAAAATATCTAATAGTTTACAGCATGTCATCATTGCATCATTGTCACGTCATTAGCTCATATTTTATTTAAATATTATCATTATATATTTAAATTAGATAAAATAAAATTTCAATAGATTTAAAAAATAAAAATTGTTGAAATTCTTTTAAATTGCATCATAAACAATTATATATTATATAGTTAATAAAAAACAAATATTATATATATGCATGCCAAGTACATTTCACTACATTATGGACCAAACCTTGTGGGTAATTATACTTACGCTTAACCAATAAGTGCAACAACGCCCACCTCACCCCCACCCCCCAACCAAAAAAAAAAGACAATAAGTGCATATAAGGCTTGAAATCCTTGAGGGCATGATACTTTACAATATATCCTTATCACTCAAGTACATACAAGACTTGAAATCCTATAATCTTTGAAATATTTTTTAGAAACAAGATCAACAACTAAATGCATTATAATAAGTTAAGACTACTAACAAACACATGTCATGTCATAGTGCATGCAAACTAAAAACTTCTAAATTCAATAAATTAGCATTCGAAAAGATATTCTTATTGTTTTATTACTTAAGGCTAGGCAACATAGACAATCAAATTAAGTATCTTAGGTCAAACGAGAGCTATAGAGTATGCATATGAACTTCTAAAGAGTCCTAAAATTCGAAACAAAATAACTCATACGTGAGACATTGCTTCAATTAGTTATGCCCTCCTATCTCTAAGATTGCATGTAAATCTTTCCAATTATGTAGATCATTTAAACTAACAATTTCTCAATTAACTATAATGAAATATAATCATGAATCAATATGCTAGTAGTATTAATTCAACAAAACAATATGAATTCATCATTAGACTCAAGAAAATTAATAATATATTGAAATAAAGCAGTCCCAATTACATAAACAATGCAAGGCTCATTAAAATTTAGAAAAGATAATTTACTCCTCCATAGATCTATCACTCACATCATAAAGAATATAAAAACACCTTAAAAACAAGAGAAAACCCCTTTTTCTTCATAAAAAAAAAAAAGAAAGAGAGAGAGAGAGAGAAACCAAACCCACGCCCCCTCCCTCCCAATTTTGAAATTCTTAGTGATCTCATGTTGTCTCTGACTTGTTCTTCTTTCTTCTCTCTCTTAAAAGCTCTCAATTTACCAAAATTCTAACTCCTTATGAAACTTAACTTTATTTATAAGTATACTAGAAATCTTGTTTAACACGAGCTCCAAATCTTCAAGTTCATGGTCAATCGACTTAAAAAGAAATCATATTAAATCTTCTCAGCATGCCTCCCAACATAATCGTGCTCATCGATCATGTTCTCTTTGTCAAATCTTTCCAAAATATCCTTTCCTTTAGTCCAACATGAGTGAACATAAATAATAAAGTTACTCATTTAGCCCCCACCTAAAATAACCTAAGTTCAAATAGGTTATTATAGGGTAAACAAAGAATAATAAAGGTACTCATTTAGCCCTGCCCTATATGTAATTGTTTTAATTGTTAAATGAAGTGTATTAAATGAAGTGTTAATTGTTTTCGATATGGTTCATGCTTTGCCAAAGGTTGATTGAATAAGCTATTTACTTTCGTCTTTTTAATCCCCCATGAAGAATGAGACGAAGTTTCGATTTGTCAAAAGGACTACATTACTATCATGGAGACCGTGCGATGACATGGTTCAAACACTTAACGGAGTTGCGCGATGGTGTCAAGGCTTTGATTGAGTTGTAGTGCGGACGAGGATGGCAGGAGAAAGATGAGAGGCGTAGGTGGTAATGCTAGCAACAAACTTCTAATCAGAGGTCTGTTTCACCTTTGACAACATTAAGTGAAAAACCCAGACATGCACAATGTCTATAAGTTGGCACCTTAGTCAATATTTCTTTGAAGTTCAATAAATTGTCCAATACTATATACACGACTCAAACAAAGTTATAAACATTAAATAAAAATGGCATTTTATAAATGATAAGATGTGTCCTTTCTTGATAAGACGACAATGTAAAAAGATTGATATATATATATACACACATACATACAGATATATTTCCATTATTAACCTTCACAATCATCCAATTTAGCTTTATACGAGTTTGTTAATTCATAGGATTGAGAGGACTACACAACAATTCTAGAAATCTAATAGCAACATTGATTACTTCATAGATATTATAAGCTTAAGTAGTAGACCTAGAATATGATTTATACGTGATAATAATAATTGTATATATATTTAGCAAATGAACTCTCGTGAACTTATAAAGTGTGATTTTATTACTTTATATTTGTAAAATGTTAAATATTTGAATTATGGCTAGAACCTCAAAACTATTATTAATATTATGAACTTTTAGCAACATTTTTTTGGGCGTTTCTACATTTTGAAAAAATAAAAGAAGAAAAAGTTGTAAATAGCCTCTCTAAACTTTATTTCAGATGTGGATGTATGGCTCCTAAACTTTCAAATATTTGTAAACAATCCTCCTAAATATTAATAATACTCAAAACTTTTAATTAAATAAAGGGATGCTGAAGTCAAAGTTTTAACATTATGTTGAAGTATATTTTGATAAGTTTCAGGATTGTGTTTGTCCCAATATTAAATATTAGGAGGGTTATTTTCAGCTATTGAAGTTATGTTCCGATTTGTTAAAATTTAGGAGAGTGATTTGTAATATTTAAAAGTTTGAGAAATACTACAAGAAAACTGATCTTTAAAAACAAAAATTCTATATTAAAAAACAGGTAAAAAAAGTTCTGTTTCTACAAATTCAATCAATAACGAACATTTTACGATGAAAACTTACACTTAAAAATAAAACTTTTATCTTTAAAACTCAGTTTTCTTATAATTAAATATATCTAAACTAAATTCAAAATCTAAAGGATTGTTTGCATCTGTAGGTGATAACCCTAAGATAAAACCTAAACCTTTTACACAAAAGATCCTAAAGTATCATTTATCGCCTCTTAGATTTTACTCATGCAATATATATTATAAATTATAACAGTCGTTCTCACTTGCATCCAAGAGCATCATTTATTACACGTGCCGCCGAATACAGCTACATTTACTCACTTACGTGACGAACTTCTGGTACTGCATATTTCTCGCCTTCTGTGTCATTTCTTTGAAATTATTTATAGGCATTCGACAACCATACATGCTGGATTGCTGTAAATGGAATTGAAATGTCTTTTCTTTTTTTTTTTTTTTTTTTACTCGTTCACTAATTACAATAGTAAACATATTAACAACAATTCGATCATTTCATTTTTTTAAAACGACATCGTGGCAAATCCAAAACATCCTTAATTTCAATAATTTACTTATAGCAATGAAAATGAGTCAAATTTAATTCTTAAAGAGTGTTATATATATGTGTATATATATATATTATATATTTAATTTTACATGTTGTTATTGAGACATATTCAAAATGACATACATAAGATACAAGCTTAGCCTACCAGCATAAATTGCATCCCTGACTCTACTTCAGACATATTCAAAGAAATATTGAAATGAAATTTATTATCCGCGAATGTTGTCCCAATTCTATTCCGATAAATAAATATTTACTATATTTTTCTAAAGTGATATTATCGTTGAACTTATTTTAAAATGTTTTTATTTTTTTAATTTATTTACACATGATAAATATTTATTTGTCGAAACAGAATTGAGACACCATTCCTGCTACTGTAAATATTTATCCGAAAAATTCAACTTGGGGTTTGATTTTTACCAACTATAACTGTATGCTCAAAACCAAGTATGCTGGAAAAACATGCACAAAATGCGTTTTTTTTTTTTAAATCGTATTGGTTGCTGACTCCGGAAGAACGTGTTGATCGATACGTCAATGAGGGTTTTTTCTCTCTGTTTTTTTTTTTTCCCCGACTAATTTTCTTTTTTTTGGCCGATTTTTCCCCAACTAATTTAATGAGGTTTGTTTGAAGTCATGTTCATGTGGTTTTTCATTAAAAAAAAAAAAAATTGATCCCTTTTTAAACAAATGCAAACACTAACACATGAAAAGGTAGTTGAAAATTAAGCCTCTGTAGCATAGTTAATCCTCTAAATTCCAAGATAGACTAAAAAGAGGAAAAAAATTAATTATATCAACATCCTAGTAACTTTCAAAGTACAAACACTTTACCCTCGTATTTTACACGCCTAAACATTTTCACTATATTTAACAAGAAGTTGATATCCACCCACTACTATAAATGATTTGTCCAATAAACCAATCTCAAATGTAGGTCGCCACCCACCTAGATCCCAACACAGGTAACAAACTAACCAAAACCAAACGGAAAACTAAAATTGGGTGGTTGTCGGGGTCTTGGAGGCTTTAGTTCATGGGTACAAGTCGAAGACTCAAGACCTCACCAATGATATTTATTTTTATTTTTGCATGTTATGCTTCAAATTTAAAAAAGAAATAAAATAAAATAAAATTCAAATATGTTAAAGTTCAAAATAAAACTTAGACTCTAGAGCCTTATAATTTTAGTCTATCTTTAAAAAGTTTGTTGATATGTGTATTTATTTATATATAACTACATACAATTTGAGTTGTAATATTAGCAACGTGGATTACAAAAAATTTGAAAGCTATATATCAATTAAAAGACAAAACTTAGTTCTAGATTTTTAACAAATGAAATTTTCCTTATGGAGAAATCAAACTAAGACATACTTTAAAGGTATTTATTTATATATATATATATTATATTTCTATTGTTAGTAACAAGTTCGTAAATATAGTGGATAAGAGATAATTTAAACCCTTCACATGCATATATTTTTAAATTTGAATGTCATTTACTTATTCATTTCTTCTTTTACATTTTTTCCCTATTTTTGTCTTTAATATATATAAATATATGGTACTTAAGTAAACTTATTAGTTATTTCATGTATCACCGCCACATCATCATTATTTAGGCTAAGTGCACTTAAACCATGGAAAAAAGTAGGAGAAATTTGTTATATCTTAGAAAATCGATGTGTCAATGCAATTTCTTAAAAAAATTAAAAAAAATGACAACTTTATAATCAGCATATAAGCTATGAGAAAAAGAATTTGTTATGGTGCAAATGTGAGAATCTCACATGGGAAATATGAGTCTTATATGAAGAGTTTATAAAAGGAAAAAACCTACTGATCCATTACCTTAAGGTTTTAGGTTATAGATGGTATTAAAAGTTCATTTGTGTAATCTTTCACAAAACCAAACTCATTGGATTTCTCCTAATTGAAGGCATACTTATCTCCTAACAATTAGTATCAAAGCCTCGTTCAATTGGAAAACTCCCATGGTTGATCCATCATGTGAAAAAAGAGTTTTGTTATATGACTCATTTGTGAAACCTATGGTGAATAGATCACTCACAAAGTGGGTTTAGCAGATAGTGTTAAAATCTCATTTAATCCTTCATCAAAATCTACTGGATTTCTTTATATTGAACACATACTCCTCTCCTAATAGAATTATCACGTACAAGCCTTGTTTTAGAAATTATTTGTGGATCCAAAGTATACCCTCAAAAATTACCATGACGATGACATTTCTTGAGAAAATGTAGAACAAAATTCAACATATACGCACGGTGCACCGTTATTATTATAATATATGGAATTTTATTATTATTATCGGTGAGTTGTTCCCCTTCGTCTGACTAGTGCAGAATTTCGATTTTAGATGCTTCTGCTTGTATTTATAAATAAATAAATAAATGATGGATGCCTGCGTACATTCCAGAAGAACGTTGTTCGTTTGCACATGGAGAAATGGAGTACGTACACTTGTCAGCAAGCTTCCAAAAAACAATTAAAACCCTATATTTAAAGAAACCTTTCAAAAATACTTCCCCCCCAACTTATCTTCTTCTCAACAGGAGGGACCCCTTTTGGAGCAGAAGATAACAAAATTTAATGCAATAAAATAAAGTGGAATGATTGAAAAACCAATTCCATCACAAATTTTGTTATGACATCTGTCAGGGCTCAGTGGTCCACAGAGTTTCTATAACAACCACCCTTTTGGTTTTAGGTACTGTTTACTCCTATTGGGTCAGTTCAATGCTTCAAAATGGGCATCCAAAGAGGGTTAGTGTGCATTACCTTCCTTTTCCCACTGTTTGGCCTTTTTTCCACTAAGAGTTATTAAATTTGTTTTTTAACCTATGTGAATGTGATGTCAGTGAAAAGAAAAAGAAGTTTTTTAACCGTCAGTAAATAATGGCTGACCTATATTTCATGGAGAAGTGTTATGGAGTGATCGGGTGGGATGTATGTCTGAATTTTGAACTTCAGTAAACACAAACAAGGCAGTATGCCTAATAAATGCATTATCAAACCTTGTGCATAATCACTGGTCAACTTCGAGGCGTTTTTGCAGTGATGGTTCGCATCGTATTGTCACGAATTCTGAGTAACCTAGGAACCGAGGGTTTTATTACAACCCTTAGTGTTTCTTTTTTACAGTCAATATAAAAATTACCAACACACAAGAGAAATTTACGAGAAAGGGGTATTGTTCGAGCTGTGAAGTTCGTAAATGTTGGTAACAAGATCTGCATTAAGAAGATTCATATGGATTTGCTTTTTACTAGGGTAAATTTACGGTCTGAAGTGATTTTGCAAATTTTTAAATTTTTTCCAAGAAAATTTCAGTAACTTATATGATCTTACAAACGTTGAGTGCATTAACACATATATAAAGAGCTTAGCCCCAAAATTAATTAAAAAAATGAAACTTCATGAATTAAGTGAATTTACAAGCTTAAGAAAAATTAAAAACATAAGTTGATTTCCCAAATGAAAGCATAAACTCATCCCTTGGCAAACTTTTAACTAGATTTACGTGCTATAAGTGGAACTATAAACGTTGGTTGCATTTTTAAACAAAAGAGAAATTATGAACTTGGAACCTTTTTACAACAAAGTAAACGAAAAAGATGTTAAACTTATTTCTGAAAATTTAAGTCATGTTCCAAAGTCTTAAGGTAAAGTTAGCCGAAGTTGATTTACGAATATTAGGCACTTTAACCCTTTTTTTTTTTTCGTAGTAAAATCATGAACTCAAAGCAAGTTTATGCGACTATATAAAGTTACTACTTTCAAGTCTAGCTACAATGATTGGGGATCATTTCAATTTGAAATTATTGCATCTTGGGAGCATCGATAATTTTTAATAAAAGGAAAGACTAACATTGCATAGGAAAATTATAATCTTTAAAGTATCTTTATAAACATTGTAAAATGACATAATCCAGATTGATGCATGTACTTTTGTGAGAAATAATTGTGGAAAGGTTAGTATGGATGCATGATTGATATCTTGCAAACTATAAAGTAGTCTAGAAAAGGAGTCAAAGAAGATGAAGTGTAACGGAGTTAGGACTAATTGTGAAATGAATTTAATTAGTTACATGTTGCTAAGTAACAAGTATTTATACCTATGCTAATACATGAAACTTTGAGACATATACTAAAGCCTACAAAGATAAATAAATAAAACTTTATTTGTAGCAATATATATATATATATATATATCCCCCCAGCACCGCCCTCCTCCTCTCAAGCTGGAGCTTTCGAAGACCTGACTTGACACAAGAAAACTATAATTGAGAAGAACGAACAGCCTTAGTGAGAAAATTAGCAAGTTGGCCATACATGGAAATATAGGAATGCTTCAAGAAACCAGTAGCAATATGATCCCGAATGAAATGCACATCATTGTCAATATGCTTAGCACATACATGAAAACAAGGATTAATAACAAACTAAATGGTTGACTTATCATCACACCAAAGCAAAACAAGGGCAAGAACATCAAGCTTTAGATCACGCAAAACATAGGAAATCCACAACAACATAGTAGCACAAGCAAAACTATGATACTTAGCTTTGGTAGTAGAAGTACTAATAATGCATTGTTTCTTAGTTTTTCAAAAAACAAGTGCATAACTTAAGAGAATACAAAAAGTAGACAAGGATTTAAGACCAAGACCACTTGAACCTTACTCCTCATTAGCAAACCCCATAAGATCAAGATTGTTGTCAACAGAATTAAAGAAGCCCAAAGATAAAGTATCCTTTAAGTATCATGGGACATGATAAGCAGCTTTTAAATAAGAATCATGAGGAAAAGATAAACTTGACTCAAGAAATGGACAACAAAACAAATGCTAGGTCGTGTAATGGTAAGAGAATATAGTAGTCCAATGAGACATCGATAAACCAGTGAATTAGCAAGAGGAGTTCTAGTATCATTGTCAAGTTTCAGTCTATGTATCCTGATAATCCACACCTTTAACCTGATTATAACCTTTAGCTACTAATCTCACTTTACAACGCTCAATAGAACCATTAGGTTTATACGGAATTTTATAGACCCATTTAGAACCAATTGCACATTTATTAGGAGGCAAATAACTCAATTTACAAGTGCCACTAAGATATAAAGCTTCCAATTCTTTTTGCATAGCAAGAACCCATTCACTGCTTTGGGAAACTTGTGAATAAGAGTGCAGTTCTTGAGTTGTTAAAACTTGTGCCAAAGATGCAACATAATTAAGGGGATAAGACTCAAATGCATGTGAAGAAAATAAAGGATAGGGTGTAGCAGTAGAAGAAGCAATAGTATGCATATCAACCTGCAAATCAGTGCATATCTAAGATATATTGTTGGTAAGCCATTATGGAGAATGCTAATTGATTTGATCTGCGTAAAGAAAACTCATGAGCAACAAAAGAAAACTCAAGAATAGTGTGAAGATTTATTAACAAAAGGAAGACCTTCATCAGATGTAAAAGACACAGGAAATAAAGAAACATGACTTATATCAATTGAAACAATAGAAGGATCCTCTCGAAAGGAAAAATTTTCTTCATAGGAAACAACATCGCTACTTATTAGAAAACAATGGTGATCTAAATCATATAACTTGTACCCTATTTGATTTGAAGTATACCCCAAAAAACACGCATTTAACTCCTCTAATAGCTAACTCACCAATGGTAGGTCGAGCTCTAACATAACATAAATATCCTACGATACGCAAATGATCAAGATAAGGCTTACCTCCAAAAAGTAATTCACAAGGAGACTTCTAATCCGAAAATGATACAAGCATTTTATTGATGAGATAAGTGGCCATTAGAATGCACTATCCCCTAAATTTTTTAAGCATATTAGCATAATCCTTAAGCTCTTATAATATCAAGTAAATGCTTATGTCTCCTTTCAACTAGACCATGCTACTGGGGTATATGAATCATCATACATTGATGCATAATACCAAGAGCGTCAAAAATAGATAGACAAGATTGTAAAAGAAATTTAACTCCATTATCTAACTGAACATCTTTGGGTATAAGGCCAAAATGATTTGTAGTAAACTCGAAAATTTTCAAAATAACAGTTGGAAGTTGTGACTTGTTATTCAAAAAATATGTCCAAGTAGTACTAGTACAATCATTTAGTTTTGTGAGAAAGAAACGAGCTCCACTAATGGATTTTATTCTATAAGGTCCCCAAATGTCAATGTGCAACAAATGAAACTTATCTTCAACGCGATAATGACTATGACTAAAAAGCAATTTATGAAATTTTGCCTGATTAAAAGTATCGCTAACCAAAGACTAAACTCCTTGTGAACTCACACCATCAACATGACTCAATTTAGAAAGAGTGGTATATCCTAGCCCTGCATGAGGCGAGTGTAAAGAGGACATTGTCTTATAAGTAGATGAAGAACTAGCTACAACAAAAGGTATTGCAAACAACAGAATCAGATCACACTCCTCCAAGGCTTCTTTATCTTGTATATACAATCTATTCATTGATTTTGTAGTTGCAATAGGTTTTCTAATGGTATGGTCCTGAAATAGAAATATGGAAGTATCAATGTATACACTAGGATGATTATCTTTAAGGACTCATATGACTAGTAAAAGATTATAAGCCAAGATGGAACAAATAATACATTATGCAAAACCAATTGTTCTGATATTGAAACCCATCTATCTAAATGAACTAATTTGATAAGTCCATCTAGTAATCGAATTGATATAGGTGTTTCGAGTGGTTTAAGGACAAAAAGTGGTGTTTTAAATGGTGTTATGTGATTAGTGGCATCAGTATCAACAATCCAACTACCATCATTCTTAGACAAAGACTCAAAGACATGATAAAGAATGAGTATGACCCTACATATCAAACCATATTTATAGCTGCTTTATCTTTTTTTTGTTTGGGCTTCACCAAATGCAACAGCTCCTCACATAATTCACACACATATCCTACATCCAATCTAGAAGCCTAAAAATTTTCAATAATCACTAAAATCAAGAGGATATGTCAATTTTGTTGAACATATGATGTTCAATGTGTGTTTTGACAAGGAAATGCACAATTAATCACTCGACCATATTTAAGTTATACTTAATTGATAAAACAAGTGTTGAAAATTGTTTTGGATACGTTTGAACTTGTTTTGCTTTGTTTTTTGCATGCAATATAAGTAAGTATCATAGCAAACACTTACTGTCCGGACGCTACAGGCTTAACATCCGAATGCTATTTGATTTAGTTCATGCGGAGAGCAAGGATGTGCATTTACTATTACTACCTGTTAGACGGTAGTGCTTGGCATCCGATCGGGACATGTTTTTCTTGCAAGTCTTCTAGTATCATCCGTATGCCATGTGAAGATGCCACATACCGTTCAGATGGTGCAAACATACCATTCAAACTGTAAGCTGCAAAGATATAGCCGTTGGAGCTTTTCCTTTCCGACTGTTTTTGTGTATTTTATTTGTAACAGATATGAGGCTTAAATATGTTATAAATACAAGTGTTTAGGGGTCTTGTAGAGAGATTCTAGAGCTTAATTATTGAAAATATTTCCTTGTAAACTCTATCTATAAGCTTTTATTGTAAATTGTAATATTGTGTGACTGAGAGCTAAGTGTAGTGCTTAGTGTTTTGTATTTTCTATCCTTACTTAAGCACTACACTAAGTGAATTATGAGTGTGTTGGCAAAGTCTTAAGTTGAGTCTAGTGTGTTCAATTTGCAAAGACTCAACTCAAGTATTTGTGTTGTTGATGTGTTGAAGTCCCCTTTTAAGGAAAAGTGTTGGTGTGAACAAAGTGAAGTCCTTCGTTGAAGGAGGCAATTCTCGTGGATCGTGGAGGCTAGGAAGCGGAACCGACTTTCACGTTAAAATCGCAATGCAATCTTTTATTTATCATTGTTTATTATTATTGTTGTTGTGCATGAATTAGTCTTTGAAGCTTAAAAGGACATTGTTTTTAGTGCATAATTCATATTCTTTAGGTGTTACTTAGTTTCTACAATTGGTATCAAAGCTAGGACTCTAGGGTACATGCTTAATCGCATCTAGATTTTAAGATCATGGCTAGTAACACATTAAGTTTTATGAAGGACAAGCAATAAATAGACCACCCATCTTAATTAGAACAAATTATGCATATTAGAAATATAGAATGAAGATTTTCTTATAAGTTCAACATATTTTCTTGTGGGGTGTTATAGAAAATGAGCCCATAGTTATTGAAGGCAAAAATGAATCAAATTATACTAAGGCCAAAAAAGAGAAAGTTCAATTAAATGAAGTTGCTATGAATATATTATATTATGGTTTAAATGAAATTGATTTTATTAGAATATATACTTATAATTCGGTTAAAGAAATTTGGGATAATTTAGAAAGTACTTATGAAGGTTCTACTAGAATGAAAGATGCAAAAATTAGCCCTTATGTGGAGAATTTGAAAATTTTTAAATGAAGGCTAATGAATCTATTAATAAAATGCATGATAGATTCATAAATATTATGAATCAATTGTCTATTCTTGGCATGACATATACTAACTTAGAAATTAACTCCAAACTTCTTAGGCCCTTGCCAAGAGAATAGTAGGCAAAGAGGACTGCCATTGAAGAGGAACATGATTTGAGCATAATGAGCAAGGAATAACTTCTTAGAACCCTCAAAACTCATGAAATGATCAAAAAGCATAGCGATGAGGATGAGGAGGAGTTAGATAAGCTTACAAAGAAGTTCACCATGTTCTTGAAAGTGAACAAGAAGATGAAGAAGGATGATTATAACTCCTTAAAATAAACAAAGAAGACTATCACATGCTCCAAATGCAATCAACCGGGACATATTCAACAATGTTGCCCAATTGCAAGAAAATGAAGCAAATAAGGGAAGACGAAAGCATATATGGCTACTTGGAGTGACGAAGATGTATGCTTGATAGCCATCAATGATGAGGTATGTTCAATTTCCTCATAAGTTCCTTATGATGAAATAGTTGATATGTACGATAAAGTATGTAATGAGCTAGTGAAGATGAAAAAGAAAAATAGCATGCTTAAATCACTAATGAAGAAAATGGGAGATGAAATGGATATTTTTAAACATGAGTATGAGGAAATTAAAATCGAAAATGAAAAGTTGCATGAAGAAATTGAATTCTTGAAATTGGACAATGTTAAATTGAATGATAAAAATAAGAAGTTGAAAGGACAGAATGATGAGTTGGGAAAAATGAATGAAAAATTGAAAATCAAAAATGATTTGCTCGACCTTGAGGTTAAAACTTTAAATGGTGATGATAATGTTGCATGTACTAGTAGTAGTAATAAGGAAATTCTAAAAGAGCTAGATGATTTAAAAATTGAAAATGAAAGGTTGAAAACTACTTGAATGATGCAAATGCTACCATAGCCAAATTTACCAAGGGAGAAAATAATTTAAGTACTCTCCTTGGAAAGTAAAAAGTTAATTTTAACAATATGGAATTGGTTATGATAGGAACAATAGTTGCAAGCCTCATAAGACTTGATTTGTAAGAGCAACTTATAGTACTTATAACTATTGTGGCAAACTTGGCCATATTTCACACAATTGTGCAATAAGGAAAGCTATGCATTTTGGTCACTCAAGCAAGTTTGTTTGGATACCAAAAAGAGAAATTCTTTTTTTGACTAACCAAAAAGGTACCTAAAGGGGCTTCATAAGCGAAAATAAGATATAATCTCAATTTGTTTGAGTTTAATGGTTTGTGCTCTGATGCTTATATATACAATGTGTTGATGTGCAATTTTTTTATGATTGAGAAGTTTTTGTGCATAACTTGAGCTAAATTTGTGCTAATATTGGTTTTTAAATGCATAAAAATGGTTTCTTATGATTTTTATGCATAAACATGTGTAATGTTACTTGTGCATCTCTCTTTGAATGGCATGTTTTTAATTTGGCCTTTTGATGAGTCTATAGAGGGAGAAATATGTGCACAATTAACATGTTTTCTTTAAAAATTAAGTGTAACTTACAAGTCTTTTAGTTAAGCATCAAATTTAAAAAATTATTGCTAAAATTCTTTTACAACATGAATGTTTAATTAAGGGAGAGTATTAAATTAAGAGGGAGTTAATTGTGTATGATTGTCCTCATCAAAAAGGGGGAGATTGTTGAACATATGATGTTCAATTCGTGTTTTGACGAGGAAATGCACAATTAATCACTCTATCATATTTAAGTTACACTATTAGTAAAAAAAGTGTTGAAATTGTTTTGGATACATTTGAACTTGTTTTACTTTATTTTTGCATGCAATACAAGTAAGTGTCATAACAGACACTTACCATTCGAACGCTGTAAGCTTAGCGTCCGAACGCTATTTGATTTAATTCATGCCAAGAGCAAAGATGTGCATTTTTTGTTACTTCTGGTCGGACAGTAATACTTAGCGTCTAACCGGTACAAGTTTTTCTTGCAAGTCTTCTAGTATCATCTAGATGCCATGTGAAGATGCCACATACCATTTGAACATTGCAACATACCGTTTGGAAGGTAAGCTATAGAAAATATAGCCGTTGAAGCTTTTCCTTTCCAACCGTTTTTGTGTGCTTTATTTGTAACAGCTAGGAGGCTTAAAGATGTTATATATAAGTATTTGGAGTCTTATAGAGAGATTCTAGAGCTTAATCATTGCAAATATGTCATTGCAAACTCTCTCTAAGCTTTTATCATAAATTGTAATATTGTGTGAGTGAGAGCTAAGTGTAGTGCTAAGTGTTTTGTATTTGCTATCCTTGGTCAAGCACTACACTAAGTGAATTGTGAGTGTGTTGGTGAAGTCTTGAATTGAGTCTAGTGTGCTCAGTTTATAAAAACTCAACTCAAGCATTTGTGTTGTTAATGTGTCGAAATCCTCTTTTGAGGCAAATTGTTTCTGTGAATAAAGTGGTGAAGTCCTCCATTGAATGAGGCAATTATTGTGGATCATGGAGACTAGGGGGCAAACCGAACTCCACTATAAAATCGCAATGCAATCTTTCCTTTCCCTATCTCTTTATTTATCATTGTTTATTATTATTGTTGTTGTGCATATTAGTCTTTGAAGCTTAAAAGGAAATCGTTTTTAGTGCATAATCCATATTCTTGAGGTGTTACTTAATTTCTACAAATTTAAGATCCTCCTCACATGCAGTAGCTACATTTTATGCTTCCCTTTAATAGCACATTTCCCTTTATACCAATCGAGATATCCTATCAATTGGAATATTGATCAATAATGTGTATGTAACCTTCATGTATGCCATGCTTACACATTGATTCCCACTGTTAAAATTCCCTTACTTCCTTGAATCAAAACTTTTAATCAAATAAATTTTACTTGAAGCAAATGTAGCAATATCTAGTCCATTTGACCCAGTTGTAATTTGTCTTTATTTTTCAACTTGTTGAACTAGAAAAAATGTCTTATTTACATTAGGTAATGGATCCATTGACAAAATATGATTACTCATCAATTCAAAACCCTCACTAAGACTCATCAAAAATTGCATCAACCAGTCTTATGATTCAAAATTCATAACACATTCTTTTGTGGTATAAGTGCAATATTCCATTCTACTGCATTCACAATTTAGATAGAAATTTAAAGCTATTAATTCATCCCAATATCTCTTTAGGTTATTATAGTAAACTCCAACTTCTTGACTTCCTTATCTCAAATTACTCAGTTCATACTGTATTTGAACAATGAAGTGGACCATTGCTTTGTCCGTATTGTATCAGGTGAATTCTTCATTGGCTTGGCAATTGTATCATCTATAAACCCTAGCTCTAGTTTAGCAACTAATATCATATGAATCAATCAACTCCAATAATCTCTTTAGTTTAATATAGTAAACTCTAACTTGTTGATTTCCTTGTCTGAAATTACTCATTTCATATATATTTGAAAAAAGAAGTGGCCCATTACTTTATCCATATTGTGTCAGGTGAATTCTCTATTGGCTTAGCAATTGTACCATGTATAAACCCTAGCTTTAGTTTAGCAGCTAATCTCATACGAATCAATTGACTCCAACTCAAGAAATTGTTTCCATTAAAGACAATATTACCAACAATCACACTATGTGTATCAGAATTCGAAAGATACAAAGGATCATATTTCACTTTTTCAATCTAAACTCAACAATTTTTAGCATTTACATTCTCCATTTCAACTTAAAACAACAAAATTTAAATGACAATCGTCGAAGGATATTACTAGGTATGCTCTGACACAATGTGGAAAGGTCAGCAAGGATACACTATTGATATCTCACAAGATATGAAGCAGTCTAGAGAAGTAGCAAAGAAGATGATGTGTAGTAGAGCTAAGACTAATTGTGAAATGAATTCAGTTAGTCACAAGTTGTTAACTAACAATTATATATACCTATGCTAACATATGTAAATCTGACATGTGTACTAAAGCCCACAAAGATCAATAAATAAAATTCTATTTACAATTATATATATATATATATATATCTCTACAGTAATATGAAGACTTTGTTTTGTTCCGAACCTTTTTACAATTTTATGAAATTTTAATTAGTATTATGTATTAAAGTAACTTTTACAAACAACAAAGTAAAATTGCAAATGTTCAAGTAATTTATTGAATTTTTCCAATAATTGTACATTATCTTATTTAGTTGGCAACAAACACATCATGGTTGTATACAACTAGATCCTAAGATGGATGATTGTTCTTCCAAGTGGTCATCATTACAATCACAAGTTGTATATAACTAAATTAAGAAATGGATGAACATTTCTTCTAAGCCTTCCTCATTGACAACCTTAGGGTGGATGTTGGCATACATTCATTGGTGTAACTATTAACAACCTTAGGAAGTGTTTATGGATATATATGTCACAAATTATATCATGTTACCCAAATATAATTAAGAACTTATATATACTAAGTAAAGGTTAAAGGGAGAAGTTATGCAAGAGTATAAATAATCTCAAATGTATTGGATGATTTACAAATGAAAGGAGAATCCCCTTATGTATAATTAGAATAACCCTAAAATTATCCAATCTATTAGCTAAAAATAATGGCCATTATCCAATTTTTCCTATCCTTATCATTTAACCTCTACTACCAAGGTTCATTATATTTGAATATAACTAGAATATAATTAGAAGATTCCAAGAAATGGACCAGACTTTAGTCATGGGTTTGCCCCATATGGACCTCTATATAGGGATAAGCCAAAAAATCGTTCGAACCAAACCAATTCAGACCAAACAGAATTTATGGTTTTTTTGTAAATGGTTTAGATTACAGTGGATTTAGTCCCTCCAAGCGGATTATGATTCAGTTTAGAAGGAAGTCCAAACCAAATCATTTGAATCACATTAAAAAAAATTATAAACCTAACGAAAAGTGAAGCCTCCCTCCCTTGTATCCTTAGTCTTTATTATCACACACACACACTCTCTCTCTCTCTCTCTCTACTTGGTTTCACAATAACTCAGTCTCAATAAATGATGAGTGATCTCTATTTTGATTTTTTTTTATTGAAATCAATTAGGGTTTTGATCTAAGATTGATTTAAGGTAGACATTGCATAATTTTACTTTGATGTTACTATTTATGTGTCAATTTAAACCATTATGCAAGACATCATTGGCTCTATAGTTCATTAATAGTTGCACTTTGGTCTGATCTTTACTTGTTTAAGCCTACAAAAGTCATGGACAAAAACCAAATTTAACACATTGGTTTTGCGGTTAGTTTGAGATCTGTGTTGTTAATCATGAACTTTTTCTTTTTCTAGTATCCGTTGTAGAATGTGATATGTAGCTGTAAGGACATGATGTTGTCATGCCTCCTCATGAAGATTACCCTAAGCTTCCAAATAATGGTCACTAGGCCATCACATTCATGCCTTCTTGTAGTATAATCTCATTTTTGTTTCTCTTTTTACTCTTATTATAAATAGGCTTGGTTTGTTTGTTAGATATTCTTTTTTCTTGCAAAAGGTTCCTTTGATACTCAAAACATGGTTTCTGAAGATGTATTGTTGGGTATTTTATTAGATCAACAAACAAACATAATGAATGTCTATCTCATAAAGTATGTTCCCTAATTATAGGGGATGGGATAATTAAAGGATATGAAGCAATCAATATATGTTACTTCTATTTCTTTCTATTTTTCTTTTTTTAAATTATTCCTTTAGAAGATTCAAAAGGAGAAGGCACCTAAGTATGACTGCATTTTCCTAGGATATTGAAAATAAGGACCTTCAATTTTAAATTATGTGGTGTTAAGTTCCACAATAAACATAAAATTGCTTAAAACCATTGTTGTTTGACTGAATTCAATTTTTAGAGTTTGAATCTGCATCAATGGTTCTATTAAGTCTTGGTCCTACATCTTAATAGCTTCCACATAAATTATAGACAATGATGGTACCTCTTAAAGCATGTTCATATACATAATGTCATCCTCATATTTGAAAATTTTGAATACAGATTTAAATAGTAAGTGGACAAATTACATACTTATATAGAGATCTCAAAGCCTTATCACATGATAGCTGTAAATAATATCTAATTTTTTTGGAAGAACTATGGCACTTATGGAGTTTTCTAATGAATGAACTTTAGATAATAGAATCATATCAATAGTTTACATGTTTTTTAATTTGTCTTACTTATTTATTCATTTTATTTGTTTATACACAAATGTACACTTAATGACAATGTGATACAAAGCATCGATGATAGCATACCAATAAAACCTTGATGATCACAACTATTTTAGTACTGAAATATTATTGTCTTCTGGTAAATCATTTGAAACCCCTATTTTACATTAAGTACTAAGAGACAAAGGTCTAACATAGGGGAACATTTTAGACAACGGGAGACTAATGGTAAATTGAGGGCATACTATAATCACTGTTCAAAATTTTTTTTCACTTATTAGTACAAATGGTACTATTACCTTGTGAAATCATTTAAGTAGATGTTCCCAACTTAAATGTGGAGAAAATTTAAAGCAAGAACTCTTCCTGGTATTATTGAAAGTAAAAGGGCTAGTGGAAGTTTGCTTACTAGATTTGATCAAGATTTATGTCAAAGGAGACTTGCTAGGATGTTTGTTGTCGTTGAATTACCATTTAAGTCTATTGAACATGAAGAATTGCATATGTTCTTAGAAGCAATGTAACCAAAGTTTAGTCTTCCTTCACGTAAGATATTGACATGTAAGTGCTTTGAATTACTCATGGAGGAAAGCGGAAGATTGAGAAGATATTTTCAATCACATTTTCCTAGAGTTTGTTTAACCAACCCCTGGACTTTTGATTAAAATCTAAACAATATGTGCCAAACAGGTCACTTCCTTGACAATGAGTGGAATTTGCACAAAAGAATTATCAATTTTTGTCAAATTAATGGACATTCTAGTGAGATTATTGGAAAGATTGTAGAAAAATGTATTGCTAGTTAGGGTCTTACTAAGATACTTACCATTACTATTGATAGTACCAGTTCTAATGATTTAGGGCATTCAATATTTGGAAAAAAGATTTCGATTTTAGAATACACTAGTCATGAAAAGTGAGTTTCTTCACATGAGATGATGTGCTCACATATTGAGTTTGACTGTAGAAGAGGGCTTAAAAGATATTGATGATTCTATTTTTAGAATTCAGGCTATTGTTAGATATATGAGGTTATCCCCTAGTAGAATGGCTAGGTTTAAAAGTTGTGTCGTGAAAGAAGGGATTGAAAGTAGAAGCCTTTTATGTCTAGATGTTGAGACAGAATGGAATTCCACATACTTGATGTTAAAGACGACTAATAAATTTTAGAAGACTTTTGAATTATTAGATATTTCAAATGAAAAGTCTTTTTAGGAACTCTAAAAGGATAAAATGAAGAGAGTACCTGCTGAAGAAGATTAGGATGACGCACGTAACATTTTGCCATTTTTGAAGTATTTTTACGATGCTACAGTGAACATTTAGCTCCCTTTATGTCACATGTAATAATTTTTTTGATAAAATTTTAGGGTTTGGTTATGAAGTCAAGCAAAGATGTAAAAGTGATGATCTATCCATTTGTATGATGGCTAAGAGGATTAAGAAAAAGCATGATAAATATTGGAGTAACATTAATAACATTAATGTACTATTGTTTGTTGCTGGTCTGTTGGATCCTCGAAAAAAATTATTTTTTTTGTTGAATGGATGGTAAAAATGTTTATGATGATGAAATTGCAAATCACTTGATGGGAAAGATCCATGCATTTTATGGTATGTTTACTTATTATGAGATTGCTGCTGGGTTTAAAAGGAGGAGGAACAATTGACCCATTAAGAAGAAAAGAAAGATCAGCCTAATCACATGTAGCTATTTTTATGCAGCTAGCTAGAGAGCAATCATTGGTAGAAAAAAATTGAATTGGATAGATACTTAAGAGAGGAGTGGGAGGGATTTGTAGGGGGTGAGCCATTTAATGTATTGGATTGGTGGAAGAGAAAGTCGTCTAGATATCCCATTTTAACTTTGATGACAAAAAAATGCTTTAGCCATTTCAATACCAATTGTTGCATCAGAGAGAGCTTTTAGCATGGGAGAATGAGTGCCTTTTTATCTTTCAAAGTTCTTTGACTCCAACCATGGTAGATTATGTGGAGGATTGTCTTAAAGCATTTGCAATTTTGTGAAATTATTAGGAGGACTTTAAGGAACTTCAATAAATAGAAAAAGGTATGTTATTTTTTTTATTGGTTTTCTTTTTCTTATATTTGTTAACTTATAGCTATATTCTTATATCTCCATAAAAGAGGGCTTCATTGATACTATCAGCACCACTTCAGTGGATCTAACTCTTGCTACTCTTAATCTTAATGATTGCGTAAAGGTAATGCATTTTTTTCCTTCTATATTACTTGAAAATTTTTACTGAAATAATGAAGATTACATGGAAATGACATATTTATGTGCTCTTAGTAGTAAAATTTATACCTTAAACTTCCGTAACCTCTCCGCAAATGCTTTCTGTGAATCTATCCATGCTCTAAATGCTATAGATTCACCTTATATGAGGTCTTGTTTCATTCTACTTGTTCCTTTTGATCATGTGTGTTGATGTCTATGAAATGATATGCGTTAAAATCTGGAGTATGCCCTCAATGGGGAGAAATCCAATGACCTTTGTGAAGGATTACACAAATAGGCTTTTGACACCATCTATAACCTAAAACCTTAAAACAATGGGTCAATAGGTCTTTCATTCTTATAAACTTCACATAAGACCCATATTTTCCATGTGGGATTCTTACACTTGCACCCTAACAATATGTTATATGAAAAACTTCATCGTCCTATGGTTGATTCCTTGCATATTTTAAATAGCTAAATTGCAAGTGGCCTTTGATGCTAAGCTATCATATGCCCTTGTCAAGAGTTCTGTTATTAATTCTTCTATGATCATAATTTGTCAACTATATATTTGAAACTATAAAGGTGATAGAGCCTTAGAAAAATTTTAGTGTTTTGTGTTCTAATTTGTTTCTTTCACGTACTATTCATTAGAACTACTTTTACAAGATCAAGCATAATCATATCAAAAGCGTGGTCACAAGAATTTTCTATTAGTTACTTAAATTCACTTTTGAAATTTGCATACTATTCATTCATGAAACTTTCATGATCTATTGTCTGTTGGAATTTTATGGATCTTACCCTCTGTCTTGCTATTAATGTTTGGTGTGTTGGGATTTCTTCTGCAAATTTTTGGAGTACCTTTATGTCATCCTTTTAAGATGATAATGAAAAGAGAATATAAGAAACAAGCATATACATGGTCTAATGTTCCAAAATTTCTTAAAATATTTTCACTAGCTACATAAAACATGATGCCACAACAAAGCTCTCATTAGTTTATGATTCTAATATAAGACTCTTAATAGCTTGTGATGTATGTTTTAATTATTAATGCATAACTTGTTAAAATTAACATAATAATGACTCAGTTTTTTCTTTCATTTATGAATCCATAAACAGAGTTTCTTAAGTATGCTTCCATGCCAAAGGATGATTCTACAAACTAATATACAAATGTGGTGGGTGCAGGCATTATAAGTATGTGGAAGTCGATCATATATTCTTCATTATATATTGGGAAAGAGATGGAGTTCAGTTCAACCTAATATATGATAGGATTCATAGTTATTTTGTCACCAAGTAGTAAATCAACGAACATGAATTTATGATGTTGGTCTCTTGGAATTCGTTATCTTATGTTAGAGTAAATTTAAAGATCTTTCCATATGAGACTTGATTAATGACTGTGTTGTGATGCTATTATTACTAGAGAAAAAAACAACTTTTCGTGTAAGCTAACAGTACCTCCATCGAGTTCTTTCAAGTACTAAATTGATCCATTTTAAAATTTTTTAGGTACCAAATTGATTAATTTAAAGTTCGAGTACTAAATTGATCATTTTCAAGTTTAAGTACCTAATTACATGTTTTTCCAAGTTCAGGCACTGTTTGTGATGTTATCCTTGTAAAAAATAGAAAAAAAAATGGGCTTGATGAAAAAGGCAATAACATTTCCTCCTACCTAAATTGATGATGTTCCATCACTAAGCATCCACTAGTGGCTAGGTTTTCTTTCTCTAACATCAACTTATTCTAAGGATTTTGGGCTAGGCCTACCTTAATGTGCCCTAATACTTTGCCAAGTTTAATGCCCTTCTCTTCATGGTTTGAAATACTTACTTCCAAATAACTCTTTTCTTTTTTAGGCTATCTCTTCTTTAGGTAGTTAATGAGAAGCTCATTTAGTAATATTACTTAAATCTTATTTTTCTCTTAGGCACTTCTAATGCCTTTCAAACACTTCTCCCCTAGTGATGTCTTGGGTAATGGATCTAATTATCTTTATTACCCTAGAAAGAAGACAAGAACTTGAAGGCCCAATCAATGCTATGATTGATCAAAAGCAAACATTTTCTATTATAAAGCAATTTGATAAATGAGCAATTATGCTTTCATTTCGTTAAGGAACTCCATATGTACCAATAAATAGCTTGTAAGCATCTATGGGATTGTCTCCAATTTTACAATCACTTTTCACTTACCTAACCAAAATTGTAATTACATATATAAAGAAAATACACAAAATCTTGCATATGAAGATTTTAAAAAGAAAAATTGTGTAATACGTTACATCAAGGATAACATTTCAACCTAGTTTATTTTATTAATGTTACTAAACTTTTTCAATATCAATTATGTCACGCCCCAAAGGGTACCCTAAACATGACAGTCCGCCACACTCGATATTAAAGCTTAAGTATGACAACCTTAGCCATTCCCAAAAACTTTTATATTAAGTGTAAGGCGTGCTTTCACAACTTTAGAGGACCATACATGGAATTATGAAGTTAAGAAGATATAATAACATATTAAGAAAAGATGATTCATAATATTCAATTACTTATAACAACGATCTTTACAACTTAGGGACATTACCCCTTGATCACTAATCTATTACAAGAATATTTGTACATCATTACTAATACTACACTTCATCTAAAATTTCCTTTATCCAAAAAGAAATTACCTGACCGCAGGATCCTCGTGGCCTTAACCATAAATAGGGAAATAGCAAAAGATATCTATGGGGTATAAGCTAACAGGCTTAGTGAGAATTATTTCCATAAATAACTTATTGTAACAAAATTTCAAAAAAGTTATTTAATCAAACAAATGAGATGCAACATACATGTGGGCAAACAAGGCATATAATTTTCCGGGAACTATATGTTGAATGAATTTGCGCTCTCTATTCGGGGTTTGGTGATTCATAACCTCGAAACAAGTAGTTTTAGTTAAAAAAGGTTTTGCTCTCGACCAATGTCGCCAAGCATTTGAAGTCTACTTGAATCGAGCCTTGCTTTCGGATCGTCCGCCAAGCATTTCCTTTTCCTTATCGCCGCCAAGCAATCGCTTTCGGATCCTCCACCAAGTATTGCTTTCGACATGAGCTTACTATCCTTCTCACTCAAGGATAATAACCCAGTAATGTGACTCACTTCATGGTATGCATGAATCCATTTATTTATGACATCATGATATTATTATTATCAAATTTAAGGTGATCAAAGAATTTTATACAAAGCAAGTATTATACTAAAACAATCATTTAAATCAATTCCGGCCTCGATATTCTTAGGATTCTTTCAAAGAATTGATTTACATACGTATCCATTTATCCTTTCCTAACTCTAATGCAACTAATTTACAAAGCACAACAAGTATAGCATTTAAAGGAAATAAACTCACAATGCCATGTCGACTATTCTTCTATACGGATGAGTCGTTCACACACTCCACTCAATCGAAATAATCTTTGAGATAGGTATCCTTCCTCAGAGTCACCTAACCAAAGAAAATACCCACAATGAGTATTTCTTGATGATTATCTTGAATTTTGACAAAACAATGTCAAAAGAACGTTAAAGTTCATATAAAGGAAAGTTCCAACATAAAATGGCCATAACTTGGTCATTTTAACTCGAAATCGCGCATATAATGTACTGATTTCTATCTACTCAAAAAGATCTATTCATTTCTAAAACTATTTTTATCAAACTAAACCATTTAGTCCCCGAAAAAGTGGCAACAAAATTCACCGTGGATTTTTCCAAAAAAAAAACTTTGGTTCAATCAATCAAAATTTGTTTGATAAATACTTAGTTATCTATATAGTTGAAAATTTTTCTTTTCATGGTTACTTAGCTCATATTTTATTCATGCTCAAGTGTTTGTTGTCTAATCATGTTGCTCAAGTAAAACCATGTCGGTTTTGGAATTTTAGAAAAATATAGTTTACAAGAATTTACTTTTGTAAATCTCTTGAAATGAATATTTTGTTTCTTTGTTTTCCAAAGATGTTTTATGTTGACTTACGTATATATATTTTCCAAGTAACTTTTTGAAAATAACTTTTCTTCTTTCTATGTTTTCTATATTAATACTATTTTTCCTATTTATTTTTCCTATACAAATTTCTTTGTCTATTTGTTTGCAAAAATCTTTGTTTGAAAATTCCTCATCCTTTCTTCCTATTATGTTTTTCATAGAAATTATCCTTGTATAAAAATTTTATTTTCTTTTATAAAAGCAAAGTGGATTTACAAATGTTTTTTATAGTAAGAGTAGTTTCTAAAAACTTAGTGGTTTCTTCTTGTAACTTGAAAAGAGATAACTTTATTTTTGTTTAAACCATAGATCTTATACTTTTCATAAACTTATTTCTAAGTATCAAAATCTCCTTTTTATTTTTAGAACTTGAAACTTTGGACAACAATTTAAATGAGCATGAATTTTGAGAAAATAATAGCAAGCAAAGTAACATAAATAATAAAGTCAAGTATTGGGAGTCTTAGCTTCTTCAAGGCTCCCGGGACTAAGAAGTAAACTAGTCCCAAATAAAAAAAAATAAAATGAAAGAAAGAAAAATTTGTTTTGACTTGATGAGGATAAGTCTAAGACTAGAGACTAGTCTTAAAATAACAAGGAATAAATAAATTGCGATGAAATAAATAAATAAATTGCAAGTGAGCTTATATGCTCTAAAGAATATGTATATATATATAGATAATAATGCTTAGATAGTAACAATAATATGAACAAAATAATAACATAAACATAAATAGATTTTCATGAACATAATGTAGCTTCCATAACATTTAGTCTTTGGAAACTCACACTATGGTCATGTAAAGTTACATGACATGAGAAGAAGAAAATAATAGGAAATAGTTACCTAAAAAAGACTTTGGTAGTTGTTATTTGGTTATGGGTTTTTGTTGTAGGTAGAAGTGGTTTTGTAATAAATTTGAGAGAGTTTTGGGAAGATAATGGGAGAGAGTTTTAAGAAGAGATTTTGAGAGAGTTTTAGTAAGAAATTTGTGGATAGTAATTGTGTGAAAGAAGTGAAAGAGGAGGAGGGTATTTATAGGAAAATGTGGAGTGATTTTTGTGTTATTAAAATAAAAGAAAATTGAAACAAATTGAGGAAAAGAGAGGAGGGGGTTACACGCCATATGAAATGAAAGGGAGTTTTTATTTTTTGATTTATGGATTAAATAAAGTAATAAGTAAGGTAGATTGAAATAAGTTATGAGAAAAGGTAAAAAAGAAAATGTTAAGGATATAGTGTTTGTAAGAGTAGGTGTAAGAAAAAGTAGAGATAAAAGAATAGTGTAAAATAGTAATGAATAGTGTAATATAAAGTAGATATGACTAATAAAGTACCGGTAGTAAGAAAATACGCATATAAATGCGATATCTGTTATTTTTACTTACCTAAAAATTACAAAATTGATATTTTTGAAATCATTATATTGTTACGAATCTAACGGTATATTTGGAATATTTTTACTATTCCGGGGTCCGAGACATGTTTTTCAAGAACCGTGTCCGATCGGGTTCGAAACGAGTTACACTTTTACTAATCTGATCTTTTTATGCTACCTTAGATAATTCTGCACTATTCTATATTCTAAACTTCTACTTATCCTCACCGAGTTTCTTATTCGGGAGTGCTGGACTTAAGCTATTACGTCTAACTAGGGTTTTGTTGACCATTAAAACTCCGGTTGACTTCCGGTTTAGGGTTTTAAGGTAAACCGATTCCAAAAATTTAGGAGTTTTACAAATTATCCTACCATAAAATTGCTAGTTATCAAGTAGTTGAATGTCACACCTCAAACCCAAATGGACATATCAATTCATCGTATATCCCTACAAAACACACAAGGCTCACTTCCTACACTCTTTTGATTTTCAAGTCCTTTGTTAAGCACCTAAAAAAAGGTTTCCCAAATAAGGTTTGCAATGCCTAACAAGTAACAATTGTCATATAAGGGCATATCACATATGCCACATCATAGGTGACTTAAAATATCTAATACATATACAATTGCACCAACCATCAAACATATCTCCAAATTATAATTTCGCATTAACGAATATAATAATCAAATTGTTACCAAATCCATGTTAAGAATGAAATCAATTGAAAATTGTTAGAATGAAGCCTAAGAACAATTTTTCAAGCGTCAAAACTAAAACTAAAACTAAAACTAAAACCAAAACTAAAATTAATATAGGCTGAAGTTTCAAAATATAGGGCAAATGCCTCTAAATGTACTAGCACAAAGCCATATATAGGTACAAAACCACCATAAATATGTCCATACCTAACCACATAAACTTGTCCATAACGGATAATAAATAACACTAGTAACTACACTTATGCACCCCAATAGTTTCACAAACGTAAAACCAACCATGCACAGAGTATATTTCATAAATATGAAGGAATTTTAGGAAACCAATCTTAAAAATTTATAGTGAGGATTCCAATTAGTTTTTAATGAAAATGTTGCATGCAATGCAATTAACTAAAACATCTTTTTAAAAAACATAGCCTCTAACAATTTCAGCAACTCTTACAACATACTTCCTTCAAACCCCATAGATAATTTGGTGTAAGATATA
Organism: Combretum micranthum; assembly: GCA_024138025.1. Taxonomy (NCBI): domain Eukaryota; kingdom Viridiplantae; phylum Streptophyta; class Magnoliopsida; order Myrtales; family Combretaceae; genus Combretum; species Combretum micranthum. Next base: position 408,630 of record JAMXBD010001130.1, on the reverse strand, counting down.
TATCTATATATATACATATATATTAAATTGAAATTAATTTCTTATTTTGATTATATATTTATATAGAGTATATTATAAATATAGAACTCACAAACTTACTAACAAATTTGTTTATAAGCTTGCCAATGAGTTTCTTTACAAGCCTACCCACGAGCCACAACTTGAGCCTAAATGAGGTCTTTCATGAGCCATCTCACAAGTGTAAATCGAAGTTTAAGCTTAGCTAATTTGAATATATGAACTTTATTTTGAACTCGAGCTTTACTATTTACTAGAGATAAGTGAGTAACCTTTTTATATAGGGTACCCACTCATATCTTGCTCAATCGAGTAAGATCTATGTAGATAATAAATATTACAGGGTAAAGTACGGGTATAAATTTTCCAGAACCTACTCTCACGTTATACGGTTTGGGTATAGGTATCAGGTCTTCATATCTTTCATCCACCATGGAACCTATAGACTAATATATACAAGATACAGGTTCTAAAGTATCATGTATTTACCCCATTAAATATTATAAAATAATATTAATATATAAGATATAAATAACAATACTCCACTTTTTTTTTAGTTTGCAACCACTTTTTTTCAATATTATTATTTTTAAAGTACGTTTCGAACATTTTGATTATTGAAAAACTTGTACTATTTTATTTTGAAAGAACTTATTATTTTTGTTTTAGAATAACTACAGTTGTATGTATGTATTTGAACTCCTAAATTATATAGAAATGGTGTTTATTATCTAAGTTAATATAAAAGTAGTTCCAAAGTTTTTAATTTTGGAATTTGATACAGGTTTTATAATTTTTTATTTATTATCACATAAATAGGTTTTATAGATATTTGTTACAAGTTTTAAATGTACATATAAACAGATTTTATGTGTTGGATAACTTGTGATATTAACAAAATACTTTCAAAATTCCTTTTCAAACGTTATTTATAATGAATATATAAAAATAAAATAGTTTCATATATCACATGAAACCATATCAAGTGCTATATTCTTAAAGTTTAAGAAAGAAATTAAAAATATAGAGATTTCATGAAAATACCTATAGGTTTCACGAGGCATCTTGTATCCTATAGGTCTTATAAGGTACAAAATACGAGTAATGCTTCATGTTCTACTCAAGTTGTACCCCCTTACTTTTACTTTATATATATTGAACTTGAGGCAATCCGAGCAACCATGGATTTCAGCTTGGTTGTAGCTTTAAAAGTGAATATAAGATGGTATATTTGCGACTTGCCCTAAAAATGGTCATCAAAAGTGAGTCTTGCCAGTACATAAATTTTAATTTCCTCTTCGTTCAATATGATTAATGACAACTAATTTCTCTCCTCTGTTCCCTCTTTACTATTACTCTTTTGCTTGTATTTTTTGAGCTAGCTGTTGTTTCTTCTCAGAAAGAAGTGGGCAGGTTACTAGTGTAACAATTTTTAGTAAGACCTTCATTAGCTACATGCCAAAACCGCATTCTTATGTGGTACTCAATTGAGGGTTTTGCCCTTTTTTTTTTTAATTCTTTCTCTCTCTCCTTTTAATTAACAATTTTCATTCTTGTGTCAATATTCTCAAATAGTTTTATTTATTAGTTTTTCTTTATTTTTAAAGATATATTCACATAAAATCAATAATGATAACTGAAAAAATGATGTATCATTAGGTAGGTTTAAGATCTAAGTACTTTATAAATCAATGCAAATTGAGACAGAGGGGAGAAGAGAGGAGTCGATGACTCTCTGCAGTTTTCAAATTATCGTTTCACATAAACCAAATGGACTACCGATGTTTCATCTCATCCCTGATAGTGGGCTTGCTTCTCAAGTTGGCCCCGTTCCATTCTCAATTTATTTCACCCTGCAAGATAAAATCATGAGGTTGGTCCACTTGTTTTCTGTAATGACAATCCAAGTCCACAATCCATGAATCGTTATTTCAAATTCGCATTTGCTCCCATTAGGCCGGCGTCTTTGATGCACCTTTTTTCCATTTTTTCCCCCTTTTTAACTTTAGGCCAAATTCATCCTTCTTAAATAAACTCCTGATTTTCATTATTTATTTTGTTGTCCTAGCACTCGCATTGCATAAACAAATTTTAATTATAATTTTGTTACAAATGAATTGAAAGACGAATAAAGTCATGTTAGCTTATTATAATAGAATATATAGAAAACTTTTTATAGATAAAAACGCTAATGGAAAATTATAAATTAGAAAGATTGAGACAAATGCTCTACTGTTATCTTACGTAGTATAGATAAAATTAGGGAAAACTACATCAACCACCCCTATAAACTTTTGAAAAAACATCGACACTCTACTTTTTGAAAATGTTTACAATTTTTCCTTACTTTTATGCAGACCCCATAATATTTAGTAAAATAATATATGATATAAAAATTTTGATTCCACATGGCAACAAAATAAAATATTTGTTAATTCCCATATCATTTTAAGACTTAATTAACAAGCGTGAAAATAGCTAAAAAAATTAATCATCATCATCATCTCTCATTTTGTTTGATTTTTCCATTTCCACAACTCATGGAAAAAATGAACATTAAGAATAAACATAATAGGAAAAAAAATATAGTTGATTTGTGTCTAAGATTAAGAATTGATTTGATTACACTACCGATCTTTGTTTTAGGATCACGAACAACATATATATATTTGATGATTTAGCTTATATGGGTTAAATTTATTTTTTGAATTATTTTATCTAAAGGCAAAATTGCAAAATAGGAATGCTACACTTTTTCTAAAAGTTCGAGAGACTGACTGCTCCATTTAAGTTCTTCATGTACATAATGTAAACATAGATTAATGTGATTGCCATTCATCTAAAAATATTATCATCATGCATGTGGTTTTGCTTTCACTATAGAATGCATAAGGGCTTTCGGGCAGTATAAATCATACCATTCTACAAATTTGAAAAACTTTTACTATTTCATAAAGTCTTTAACACCGTTGCTTCTTACGGAATACTTTTTATATATATTCTCAAATTGAAGCTCTAAATTATAGTTTCTTAATCCTTAGACATTATCTTATCAAAAGAATTTAAGAAATGAGGGGGAAAAAAAAAAAAGAAAAATTTAAAAGTCCGGACACTTAAAAAGGCTTTTATTCTGGGCCTAATTTGTGCGCATCTCAAGAACAATGATGGAATATATATGTGTGTGTGTATAATATAAATATGTATATATAGTTACAACATCACAAAAAGTAAAAACAACTAAATGAATGGAGTGTGGATCCAAACTAAAAAGTTATGTCTTTTAAAAGAAAAATGGGTATTAACAGCCCTGAATAAAAATAGTTCAAGTAAGAAAACGAAGGAAACTAATGATCTTATAGTCTAATGGCATATTTTCTTGCCTCTTAAAGTGTGAAGATTTGATTTCTTATCCTCTTTCTTATGGCTCGTTTACTTCGTTGAATGAATAAGGTTGTAATAGAATTTCTATTACGAAGGAATTGAATAGAGCTGTAATAGGATTTTTCTTCATTAATTTTTTTTATATGGTGATATTTTGAAAAAAAAAAAATACAGTTCCAGCATTGAATTGCTATTCATGGATTTGAATAAAGAATGACTATTCAATGTTTTGTGTAATAGAGATTCATTATGGCATCGCTGTTCAATGAACTAAACGTCGTAATAGCTATTCGTAAAGAATAAGATTGTAATGGAATTGCAATTACAGCGAAGTGAGCGAGCAGTTATTGTAATGAAAAAAAAAAATAAATAGATAAAAAAGAGAACAGAGGAGAATTTATACTCAAGCGGAAGAAAATATCTATATGAAGAGTAGAAATGTAAATTAAAGAAAAAACACACACACACTAAAGTAGAAAATATGGGGACTAAGGTGGGGTGGTGATGAAGATGAGATTGAAGATCCTATAAGCTTGAAATTAGACAAAGGAAACCTTCAGACGGCTTTAAGTGGAAGGGTTCTATTGACAAAGAGATGGATGGAAGCAAGCAAGGGATGACAGCTCCTAAGGATATCTATTGTATGGTTGAAATTTACATGGGTACCTACTATGTTGTGTATATAATGAAACGTAAAAAAGTTAATTCTCCAAGGATATCAAAGAAACTTATAAAATTTCCAATTCTATTTGGCTGAAAATGAAATCGGTCCCAAAGAACCAAATTGATATTTAAACTTTAGATTTGTTCATATAACAAAAAAAAAAAAATGAAGAAAAAAAACGTCAGGTTGGTTTAATTACATCAAAGCATCATAATTGGATAATGGTCGCAATTAGATATCACTTAAAATATGAATTGAATTAGAGAAAAATGGTTTCAATTTTCAAAAAAAAAAAAAAACAAAGATCATTTTCCTTATTTTTCTATTAGTATTTTCTATGGTTATTGACCACTATTTTAAATAATAGGTTTTTATTATTGTCTTACATCATTATTTACGTCTGATTACAGAACACTAATATATATATAACCTTATGTAACTGTTTATGATAAGATTTGACTATTTCAAAGTACGTTATACCAAAACAAATTCGCCTATGTCCTCTGAAAGCGGAGTCCCAAATATAGAGTTAATAGCAATATACAAAGTCCTCAGCACGTATAACTCTATTTGATAGTAATTAGAGATGTAAGCGAGGTGAGTCGTTATAAAGTACCCGATCGTTTAACCAGCTAAAAACCCTATAGGGTTTGACCCTATAGGGTTTTGGGACGGGTTTTGGGATTAAAAAAAAAAGTCCGATAAGTTATAGGGTCGGGTTTTGGGTTTATTATATAACCCGTTGGGAAAACCCGACCGGTATAAATTTAAAATATTAAAAATTTAAAAATATTAAGTTATTAAAGTAAGGATCCCATTTATATGATATTATTGTCTAAAATTCATTCTTTCAATATAAGTGTTTAATAACTTAAAACAAAATTCTTTCTTTTGTTTTTTTTAAAGAAAAAAATTAAAAATCTTGAGTCGGTCGGGTTATGAGTTCTTTAAATCCTGGGGGTCGGGTTTTGGGATTGACAAAAAAACCCGATAGGGTTTTTCTCAGGTTTTAGGACACCCGTTAAAGGACTCAGGTCGGGTTTGGGTTTCAAAAAACCCGTCCCGAACCCGTCCTGGTTGCATCCCTAATAGTAATTTAGGCTAGAGCAAGGTTCAGACAAAATCAATGCAGTCGCAAATATTTTTTTTTTTTTTGGAACATTTCCACCGAGAAGCTCCCATGTAACCATGTAATTGTTAACATTTTATTAAGCATGTCGGAGAAAGACTGTAAAGACAAATCGGATTCAATATGAAGAAAGCTATATGGAGACGAGGGCAAAAGACAAGAATGGTAAACAGATCACACGCCTGGTGGGACTCGAACCCACAATCGTCTGATTAGAAGTCAGACGCCTTATCCATTAGGCCACAGGCGCTTGCTTGGCAGCTTAGCTAATGTTATAAACAAATCTATTAGATAGAAGGAAGGAATAAGAAAAAAATCATAATAAACAAAAGATTTACGAGATTAATTAGAAGACCAATGAGTCTTGAGGATTCAGATAAATGCAGATAAACATGCTGTACATCATTGGTTCAAAAGTAGTAAAGCCTGTAAGAAGGGTACGTAAATAAAGCGTGGTCACAAGATATCAAGAGTTGTTCGTTCTGGCTACTTGAATATTCATATTAGTGTTTGCTTGAGGTGAGCGACAAAAAGATTGCAGAAAGGGAGTTATCAATTTGATATAACAATGTTTATTTATCGCATTTCTCCTCTTACCAAAAGCTTCCCCATGGGGTATTTATAGAGGAAGACTAGTTGCAGTTGTTTATGTCTTGAAGAGTGTGGAGTAGTGGGAAGTTGAGGGTAGTTATTGTAGTTGTGGGTGTTAGGCCATGAAGCCACATCATGATTCCATTGAAAATAAAATAGTAGAGATTGGGGAAATGTGTGGCGTGTAACTTAAGACAACTTTGTCGAGTGTCCAATTCAAAGGGTTAGCTTGCTGAGTCAAGGGATTTCTCTAATGAGGTAGAGATAGTGGTGAACGGGTACTCGGCCAAATGGGACAGAGATGGGTCAACCACGGTTTCTTGATTTCAAGTCCCTATCTCAAAGGAAACAGACCAACAAGAAGAAATCGTCATCTTTGGCAATGAGCTACATAGCTTTTATGGCAAATTCCTTTATTTAAACCCTCAAAACAGACAATTTTTATATATTTGGAAAGTTTTAGTTTTGTTATAACTTCTTATAAACATATATTTTTTTGATGTCGTCTATAGCATTTATTTGTCCTTTCATGTACTTTATGTCCTTAAGTTTCAAGATTTTTCTATTTTTGGCAGCTTTTATAATTCTATTTTTTGGCAACTTTTGACCTCCATATAAATGTATACCTCAGGGAAAAAACAAAATAGATTTATCATCAATATTATATAATTTGAGCTGTCTTGCTCTATTTTTTCCCAAATTTTCTAATTACAACAGTATTTATTCGAATTTGGATGCTAATTACCTAAGTATTCTTAGAATCAATAGGTAATTGAGGATCACTTTTTGGTAATCGTGCGCAATTTAACGAATCATGATAAACCTTAATTATTTTTGCTATGTCATTCTCCCAATCTCCAATTCGTGTGAAGAGTTGGATAAAACCTAACTTAAGCCTTTTGAATCATCCCAAGTCCACATGAGCCGGACTAAGTTTGGCGAGTCCGCTCTACCCTCGCGAACTCTCTTTGACTATAAGACAATAAAGGGACTAGGCTTTATGAAAGGGGTACCTAAGTTGAGTCCGAGTTACTTACAAGAGCTCTACATGTTAGTATCTTGCAACATTATTTGATTGTAAATGCCATAAGTGGTTGATTAAGTTGGAAATATTTTTTGCTTTACACAACTTTGACCTAATTGATGTAGTATAGGTAACCGAGCTAGTTGAAGTTTCTTCTTCCCTTGAGGTGAGCTGTTTCTTGGAGGTCTCAATTCAATAAGCAAAGGAAAAATAGGAATATGCATGCCATAAGCTGTCTATTACATAGCTAATTTATAATTATTAAGGTTGATTAATTGAACTGGCTTTTAATGATATCTTGAGTGATACACAAGAATACTTGAGTGATCATAGCATATTTGTTTGAAGCTTCTAAGGGAAGCAAAACATTTTATATTTTAGTCTAAGAACAAGACCTTAACATGTGTCATTAATGTATTGGGTGCCTTGATATGTCCATTACATTTCCAAGGAATTACTAATCAAGAAACATTTTTCTTTGTCACTTGATCAAGCTTTAACCTATGAACTTGCACCCATATTTGTATATGTGTTAATTCAAGTTCACTAATACTCAAATGGACATCCCACCTCTTCATACAGAGAATGACCCACAATAATCCATGGGAACCTGACCAACCCAAGTCTCACCATCAAATAAGCAAGGCAGAGTAAGCCATCAAAGAAGGTTATTGCTCAATGTAGATGAAGAGCTCCAACTTCAAATGGTGTTAATAAGGAATGCTTAAGTGTTTATGAATTGAATTTAGTAAAGGTTTTTATTAAAATGGTTTGCTCTAAAGATAACAGTAGCGGTGATGGCTAGCATCTAACAGCTATACAGGAGCCATAAGAGCTTTACTATGGATCTATGAGGTGTTATATCATATGTTTATAATTGAACTTCACTCACTTTACTTGAGTAAGAGCTGAGGAGTTGATAGTATTACTTAAGGAGTCAAATATTAGTAGAAAAGGTTTTGTATAAAGATTTTAGAGTAGCTCTACAATAGATCATCATGTTGCATTATATATGTCATGTATTAAGTATGATGATGAATATAAATACTGAGTGCAATCTAATATGAAAGGTACGAAGTAAATAAATATGTTGTATGTTTCCATTATTGATGGTTAGAATTACAAAAAAGATTCATATTGTGTAGATTTAGTTATATGCTCTAACATAAGCCCTATCTTTAACTCGATGATCGCACATTTGTATTATCTCATACACATTAAAAGTTAGGATAAGCGAGGAAATACAAAGCCAAAATGACCCAAAACATGAATCATCTGAATTTTAGAGCTACTTGCACCATCACCTTCACACATGCAAACAATATTCTTAGGCCACCCCCAACACCGCCATCATGCCAAAAAATAGCCCAACAACCATGATTGGTTGCACCATTAGAAATCCCAATTTGTGCCTTTCTCATTTTCCTTCAAGTATCCTCTCTTTCCTCTTTTATTTTTCTATTTTTTCTCTTTTATTTTATTTGATTTAATAATTAATTAATAATCAATGAAATGATGTTTTCAAACCGAATAGAAGAAACTAATAATAAGGCCTAGACTTTTTTTTTAATAACATTTAGTTATTATTATCCCAAAGTAATGAAAAACACATAACTTAAAGTTTTTACACTATAAAAATTATTTTCATACTGTCATTGTAACTTTAGTTTTTTTTTTTTTTGTCCAAAATAAAGAGTTTTTTTTTTTATTTTATGTCTTATGATAATTTTTTATGAAATAAACATTCATAGAAAAATTAATAAGTGTCTGAGAATATTTGGTTTTCCATTCAACGAACAGATCAAAGGAACAATCTAATATGGCAATAACATTTGTGAAAAATATAAAAATAGAGAAAAATGTTTTACAAAAGTAGAAAACTATAAAAATTTAAAATTTACAAAAAAAATTTAAAAAAAAAAAAAGAAACGAAGAGTTTGAAAACGAAATGAAATGGCTTGACGTACCTTTTACGTATATAGCCATCCAAATATAAAACAAGCATAAAATAAAAGTAAATAAATAAATTTTATCTTTTCATTTATTTGCAAATACGAAGACTACATAATTGTCAGTCTAATTTCTTCTGGAAATAAAAGAACCCCATTAAAAAAAAAAAAAACTATTTTTGTATCTTTTGGTTTTAAATTTCAACATACTTGGACCTAAGTTTTCTATTTTTATTTTAAAATGATCATGAGTTCTATATATTGCCCTTGTTGATGAAATTGAGTCTTAAAATATTTGTCCCTTTCATGTGTATTACGGCACCCCAATATATGGGAATCAAAACAACCAAATTTTTGGCACAAGTGTCACGTTTCTTCTTCAACCTTGAGTTATCATTTAGAATTCCATATAAGGATCAAATCCATACCTTTATTTCAAATAGTTAATGCTTTGCCCAATGAGATGGTCTGAAATAAGAAAAGTATCACATTATTACTCTAAAATGCTAAAATTATAAAGCTGTGATTCATCAGATTTGATTTGAAGGAGATCCGTCGTAATATTAATCTACAGTAGCATTTACATAAGATATATTAATAAATTATAAGAAAATTGGTTTTTAGAGATAAAATTTCTATGACAAAATCATAATTATTAATTCTATTTATAAAAGTATAAACTATTTTATTAATTTTTAATGGTAGAATTATTATATCTAAAGTTTAATTTTCTGATCTCAAATAATTACTTTGTTAACTTCAAATGGACTTTTTCCCCCCCTGCAGTTAATTTGTCCCTACTATTAAAGCAAACAGAACACGTTAGCTAGCCTTAAAAAAATTAAATAAAATAAAACATAAAAAATTTTATAAAGAACATATTGATTTTATTTTAATTAACGCCGCCGAAAGGGCCCTGTTTGGTTAAAAAGGAAAAATAGAAATAGCCCACGTGAGCAGCGATCACGGAAATTCAGATGCAATGGATGTTTTGGTTTGTGATAGCCAGCCTACTCCTACTCGTACTAATAGTCAAACTGGTAAGCGCAAACGCTGGACGGTCCAAAGTTAGGTGCATCCATCAGCCACCAAACATCTTAGGTACTCCCCACTTTTTTGCATGCTGTTACAGCCACAGTCCACTGACGTTGTACCGATACTGAATTTCCTTTCTTTGTTTTTTTTTTTTTTTTTCTTTCTTTCCCCACGTTTAATTTACCTTTACCAGTCAACCTCCATTGATATTTTACACGTGGTATGGTCGTCATTGAAGCCAAATATATCATGGATTACGTGGGATTATATTCAGTTATCTTAATACATCTCAATCACATAATTGCGGTTCAGCATGGATAACCTTAAATAGCAATTTCTAATATTTTAACTCATATTTCAGATTGCTTTAGATTCTTGATTAGCATGTGTCGTCTTTTTTAATTTTTTATTTTCTTATGATAACTGGACTTCAAGATTTTAACAATCTGTAAAACATATGCATAATCCTAACATATATAGTTTATATATATATATATATATTCTCAATTTATTGATATTGCATTTGATTTAGTAGAATAAAATAAAAATGAAAAAAATAGCAATTCCATTAATGCAATCTTGTTCTGTGTTTAAGAATATTTTTTAAAAAAAATAATTTCTTATTCATTCTATATATTATAAAATAAAACGGTATTACTGCAGTGTAAATTTTTACAAATTGGATAAAGTATAACTATTTTATAATAATAAAGGCATAATATAATTCTATTATATTCTAATGAATCAATCAACATATAAATATACAACACTGCAATTTGGTCATTATACATGAACAGATTTAACTTAGTTACAATAAAAGGACCAGACCATCCTAGTAGCATGTAATTTAAGAGGAGACAAAAGGAATTGAGCATAATTTTTCTTTTCCTTTTTATGTGTTTATTATCCACAAAACAATTATATCACACATCCATCAATACATGCTTCAAATGAATTAAACCAATTGCATTATTGGATTTTTATTTGTATCGATAATTTATCGATATCATTCGATTTAATCAGTTTGTGAATAAAACTATCAGTTTTTCATCTGTATCATATCTCTATCTGTTTAGTATTGACACGATTTAAAAATGAAACCAAAAAAAAAACTAAATCAACTATTCAAACAGGTCTTTAAATAACATGGCATGATTGCATTATAAACTATAGTAAATTCTCTAATATAATTTTATTGACTTGTCATATTCTATCCATTATTTGCACTTGGATGTTACATCCTATATGTACACCATATATTATAACATTTATAATTGATATGCACTTAAAGGCAAAATATATATTCGTTTTTCTATGGACCATTATACTAAGGCTCTAATAATAAGGAATTGGTAACATTCTGTATAGGCAGCACGGGTGAAAATTGTTTATTCTTAGTTTGGACTAGTTAAAACGCACAACCTCTGACACAAACATTAACCCTCATCATTGAAATTACACCCTTTTTACTAAATCTTGATTCCCTTATTATTTAAATTTTTATTTTTATTATGTATATAATTCATCTTATTACTCGTATTTGATGGTTACTAAGAAATATGTTTATAAAAAATGCGAAGTTGGACCTATGTATATGTTTTCACTTCAAGACCTTTTTCTCTTCTTTTTCAAGACTCCAATTTCCATATTATTTTTTTTTTCCTTTTTACGATAAAACCTATATCTTCATTTCTTTCATTTTAGGACATGGCTTATAATGGACACTTGTAATAAAGAGTGATAAAAGCCCTGTTTCTACTCATCTTCTTAAGTTATTTTAATGCATTTTTGGCCAAACAATTTCTAATTACAATAGAACCTATTAAAGAGAACAAGTTATTTTGACATCAAGTTTTTAAGTAAAAGTAACAATTAAAATTTTCCAGAACAATAACATGTGGTAGATCGAAATTTGTTATCCCAAGTCTGCTATTCCTATTATGTCCAAGTGAATAAATATCTGGCATGATATGTAATATGAAATGCTTCTTATATTTTAGGAATTGTTTTATATTTTAAATATATGTCAAATATTTATTTATAAAAACACAGCGAGGACAACAAACTTGCCATAATAAACTCCTTTTCACATGTGGTAATATGTAATCGATGGATATACACTTGTGAGCAACCACCCCTACTAAACCAGTGTGGACAATTTTAAAGGGCTATGTCAAATTAATTTAAAATGGTTCTTTCTTTTGATTTATAATATGGTTCGGGCTATCATTATTTTCTTTTTTATTCATTTATTTTATCATGTCTTTTCTAATTATGCTTTAATATATTAAATCAATATTTGTATTAAATGGAAATACAGTTTATTAATCTCATTTATTACCTGATATTACAAGCAAAAAATAATAATTTTTTTCTTGGGATAAGGAAAGAATGATATTTAATAAAAAATTTTAAAAAAGCTACGGATTGAAAATAATCCAAAAATAAATAAATTAAACTCGTCTCTTGATTATCCCCAATTGAAATTTAATAGAAAAAGGAATCATATTTTACCGAACAAAGGACTTCATTCATTGTTGAAGGACGACCCCAATTGAATTGGAAAAAGGAAAGCCCTAATCGAAGTAGAAAAAATAAAATTCAAAATGTCAAAGGGATATATAACATATAATTGCATGCCAATTGCCACATGACCGAGATTGCTTGATATCCAAAGAAAAAGGCACGCACGAGGCACCATCCTTTAATCCCAAATATTTTTTATATTAATTTTGTAATTAGACCGTGTTCTTTTTTTTTTTTTTTTCCAACAATATGAAGTTGGTCAAATAAAAGCATAATCCATCCCACGAGGTTAGGAAATGGTCCATCTGCAGCATTCACACACAACCCCCACCAATTGGACCACGTTCATTCAATGGTTTTGGATATGTTAAAATATGTGAAGGTATATGTATATTTTAGTCATATTCACATTGAAATTTTTAGAATCCACACGCCCATGTCAACTGTGTGCTAGGTGATTGTTCTCGTCAAATGTTCAAGGCGTATAACTTTTAATTCAAATGTTTTTAATTTGAATTGAAATGTCAAACTTGTTGAACACAAGGGTTAATTTTTAAGTGAACTATTTGCAAAACCAACTTCCTTGATGTACAAAGCATGAGGTTTGATGATGTCTGATGTCGAAGAAATATATGAGATGTATGGACATTAACAACAAATATACACCACTTGAAACACTAAAATTACAGCAAACCTTATCTTTTAAAAGTTTAAATTTTTCTTTTTTTGGCTTTTGGAAGGATGTTAAATTCAGAAGAAAGAATAGTTAGTCATTATTATTTAAATATTTTATACAGGGCATCAAATGTCAGTCTAATCATTTTAGTTAATATTTGTATATTTATTTAAGGAATCACAAAGGCTAATCAAAGACATATACCATTTATCATACGTTCTTAATGAAGAAGGGGGAAAAAGGAAAGGGACCGGGGAAAAATTAATATATATCCATCAAAGTTATAAAAATGTCAGTAGAGGGAAAAAAAATGATAAAGTGTTATTACCTTTTGGATTAATTACAAAAACATGACCTATGTTTTGACTAATTTAAAAATACATAACTTGTGTTATTTTTTTCTAACAAATAGATTGCTCAAGTTTCATATAAAAGTGTCAATATTATTTAATAATTTTAGAATAACACATATCAATATTTTATTGGTCATAAAATTAATTTTACATTTTTTTCATTTTCTCATTTTAAAAAAAAAATCATTTTAATATTTTATTTATTCAATTTTTTTAGTAATATTTTTTTATTAAATTAAATTTTTTTAACCAATAAGACTTTAACACATTAATTATAATAACACTTCCATATGAAACTCGCGTCATCTATTTATCAAAAAAATTAACATGAATCATGTGTTTATAAATTGACCAAAACACATATCATATTTCTGTAATTAATCATTACTTTTTTCTTCCCCCGACGAAGGGCATACTCAATTGGACTGAAAAATCTTAACACATGAAATACCGAATAATAATATGGTCAAGAAAAGAAATGCCGAGTGAGATCTTCTAAAATGTGCAGTTTAGAAAATTCAAAGAATGGCCCAAAAAGAGAGAAAATTATATATATATACACATGTATTTAAGCGAATATGTCTGTTTGCATATTTATAATATAAACTAAAAATCTAAGTAAAACTTTCTTTATATGTATCTTAACAAATGTCTCTAGCCGGTAGAGTCATAAAAAAAGAGATCAGCTCTGTGTTCCCATAATAGCCGGATGATTCAAATAACACATGTTAAATGACAACGATATACACGCATATATATATATGGGCAGTGAGAGAGAAAGGACAACCCATCAATTTACATAATTTAAAGAATCGCATCACATTTGTAATGTTCTAAACTCATGAATTGCGTGGGAGAATTCAATACCACGCCGAGCAGGTTTTCATATATTGATAAATATAGCTATTTATAATATTTTATTTATATATTACTAATTAATTATATATGTCGGTTGCTAATAAACATATCTAATCAAAGATTTATCCCACAAATCAAATCCTATATTAAATAATCCAGCAAGAAAATAATAACTAATTTTCCAAATCATTTAAATCTTATAATATATATATAGATATATATGTATATCTCTATTATCGGCAGCAAAATCCGCGTGGATCGTATACTAAAGATCTTCAAAAATCGCTTCCCAGATAAATTATCGACCACGTTTCATGAGTGATCCACGACGCCTCAAACCCCTAACAGCATTCACCACCATAACCTAGTCCTTGTCAAAAGACACTCGTCTCTTTAATTTATCACGTGCTCATTCCCCACTTAAGAACAAATCAAAAACAGCCAATATTGAAACACGTGCACTATACCATACGAACCATAGCCTCTACCAAGTTTCCTAGATTATTACCTCTCTCTATCTATATATATGCCTGCTTTTAATTATTATTGAAGGGTCAAGTACATGTTACAACCTAACTAACACAAAACCTTTCAGCAGCAGCAGAGACAACAACAACGTCAATGGAGTTCGTCAGAGGTCCTAAGATCGATCATGGAGGTTTTGCTTCCATCCATCTCGCAAAACCCTTTAATGAATTCTCACAATTTCCTCAATTAATCGCCGTCAAGTCATGCGAGGCCTCAACTTCCATGTCCCTCAAGAACGAGAGAGAAGTGTTGACCAATTTCAAGAACTGCTCCGAAGTCATCCAGTGCTTTGGAGACAATCGCACCTTCGAAAACGGCGTCGAATCATACAATCTTATGTTGGAGTACGCCGCAGCCGGGGACTTGTCACGCAGAGCCGGGAAATTGTTTGAATCCCAAGTTAGATTTTACGCAAGATCGATTCTTAGAGGGATTCGGAGTATTCATTCAAAAGGGTATGTTCACTGTGATATTAAGCTTAGGAATATTTTAGTGTTCGATGGGGGAGACAGGGTTAAGATTGCGGATTTCGGGTTGGCGAAAAAAGCAGGGGAGGCGGTGAGAAACAATGGGTTTGGATTTAGAGGGACGCCTTTGTATATGGCCCCGGAATCAGTCAATAGGAATGAGTATGAGCCGCCGTGTGATGTATGGGCGCTCGGTTGCGCGGTGGTGGAGATGATTACCGGGAAACCGGCATGGAAGTGTGAGAAGGATGGGGAGTTCTACGGATTGATGTTGAGGATTGGAGCTGGAGATGAATTGCCTCAAGTTCCTGAGGAGTTGTCTAAGGAAGGGAAGGATTTCTTGAGCAAGTGTTTTGTTAAGGATCCTAAGGATCGATGGACGGCGGAGATGCTTTTGGATCATCCCTTTGTTATTGAAGATGGACTGGATTTCCCAAATCTGACTCTCCTAGAGACCCTTTTGAATTTGGAAATTGGGATTCCAAATTGAGTTCTTCAATGTCATGGATTTGTGATGAAGTTAGTTCATTGTCGATTTCAATTCAATCTTCTAGTCAAAGTTCAGCAAAGGAAAGGCTGTGCAAATTAGCCAAGGAAGAGTCAAATTGGGATGTTCAGAACCTTGGATCACCGCACGGTGATGTGATAGATATTATTAGGATTTTAGATTTTGATTCTGATTTATTCCTTTTATTTTTTCTAATTTTGAAATCCATAAATTTTTATTTATGGATACGGAATCTTTTTGGATGTACATAATTGAGTCTGTTTGTTGTTCTGTTATGGTACAGAGTAATGTATATAAATCCCAGAACAAGTAATAGCAAATAGATATTCATTAATTTTTTTCCTTTTGCAAATTGCAATTTTGGATGCAAGTTAATGTGATACTGGATAAGACGTTGTTATTTTTATTATATCCTTATAAATATATCGGTGAATCATCTAACTATTAAAATAATATAATAATTAAAATATTAATTATTTTAATAATTTAATCATGATTGAATATAATATGAGTTGTTGGGTAATAAACAGAATCAATTCTGTCAAAATATAATAATACGGCTAGATAATTTTCATAAATATATATTATTATATATAGTAGAATTGACTGAAAGGAAAGGTAAGGGCAAAGGCAAAGGTACGTTTCCAAGAAACACGAACCTTTGAGCCGAAGATATTGAAATGGTATTTTTGTCTCTGTTAGGCGGAAAAAGGAAGTTGAAACCTTCCTTTCTAGGCCAACGTTAGTTGAATCCTTCCCACAAAGGAAGACGTTTAAGAAGTTTTGAGAACCTAGTCTTCAATGTCCAATGGCAATACAGATACATTACTGTCTTCTTAAGGAACTTGATTTTGTAGGTTAAGAAAAGTATCAATTCAAAGAATGATCCATGATAAAATTTGTATAAAGCAGATGAATCATCTCCTATTCAGGTAGGGCTTACTAAAAGTTCACTTTATGGTTTTTTACTTTTCTTTTTTAAAATCATAAAATATTATATTGGTTTTACTATTCATTTGTGAATGAACAGTAAGTTTTGGGAAGCTCCAAATTTTTAAAAAACCTTATACATAACAATAGTGTCCTGCTATGAAATAAAACATTTGTAATCTAATATTATGAATATCAACTTCCTAAAGGGGTCATCAGATTTGCCTTATGAAACAGTTGTAATAAAAACTAGCAATTGAAATTAAAAAAATGCCAATTGAAATCTTTATAACTTAATAGTATGAATTTTGATGAATTGGGCTTCATTTACAATCCAGCAATTCTAGTAGGAGTTGGCCACACAAAGCAACTAACCACAAAATTTTGAATAATTTATTATGCTTTTATACAACTAAATAGTACTTACTGGTTTTGAATAAAGACTATTTCTTAAATCAATTATCGTTTGAATTTAAATGTAGTACAGAATATGAATATGCAAGTGTAAGGCTCAAAAATTGAAAGAAAAAAAAAAAAAAGGAAAAAGGGTTAAGAGGGTTAAGAATCTAGTTGGAGTTTGAATTGATGAATGATGAGCCAAATCTTATATACATAAACAATGATCAGATCATGAGACCACTAATTTCACAAATCCGTAAAGACAAATGTATTACCAGCATAAAATTAAATAAAGCACAGCTCCGATGGTTTACCAAATAAAATGAATCATACCTACAAAACTAACAAACAAGAATGCATAGGCCATTAAGAATGTGGGAAATTGCAAATCTATCCCAATCCTCCTCCCCAAACCTTTTTCTAGGGAGCTCATCTTCTGTATTTGAAGTTCGGTGTTTTATAATTGTATATTTTATATATATAAAAAAGATACATTTATCTATGGAATTGAAATCATAATCCCCTTGTTCGGAGCACTCTTTTATCATATAGTTTTATATAGTAATTTATTAATTTCTTTAATATTATTAACTGTTCTTTTTATTTAAGAAAACAAATTTATCACTATTAATTCATTTTATCTCTTTGTTTTTTTTTATCATTCTTGATTCCATTTTATTATCTACCTATCTATATATATTATATTCTGTATTATTTGAATCATAAACTTTTAATCATTCCATTTTTATTATATTGTTTTACATGATAATATTATTAATCTCTCAGACTATTATCAACATCTCTCTCTCTCTCTCTATGGTAGCTTTTGGTTGTATAATTTTTTTCATGATACTAGACTGAACAAATATCATTACACCTTATTTAGTTCATAAAATGTAGTTGAAACTAAACAAAACTCTTTCCATGAGACTGGACAAAACTTGAAATTTTGTCTTTTAATTTTATTATACAAAAATATTGAGACAAGACAAAAATCAAATATCTTAATAAGAACTTTGTCCAATGTTATCTAGTAATGTACATACCAAACATGGTACAAAACAATTATACTATCGAGGACATCTTATACTGTGCTATCCAATCCTCCTTATATTATCTAGTTCTTCCAACCAAACATGTATATATATATATATATATATATAAATGTCATTATTGTAGCATATCTCATTATTAAGGAATATATATTTATCATATTTAAGCCAGCACAATTCATTCATCTCAACATGTATAAACCATATAACAAACTTATATCTCTTGCTCGAACAATTCTATATTATCATGCTGCTATTTAACAACTCACATTCTTACGTTATTGTAATAGTACTATTGAAATATTTAATATATCAATTATTATATAAATTCTAATGGTCAAATAATTAACTAAATAATCCTTAATGATGAAACTATAGAAGTTCCCTCTTTTATCCATACTTCTCTCTACGCCCTCTCTCCCCTTCATATTTTTCTTACTTCTCATTAATTGGTATGATTATGTTATTAATTGATATCTATGAAAAGTTATTTATGAATATTAATTCTTTTGCGATGAGTAATGTGATTAGTGTATTTTTGTATATTCTAATAAACATTTATATATTCTATTTGTATGGTTATGTATTTTTTTTTTTCCATTCTCTACCGTCTGTATTACTTATATGTTTTTAATATCAAATTAAAATTAAGAAAATAGAAGAAATCTATCGAAGGATGATATTGGAAATTATCTGGTAAAGATGAAGGTTTCATGAATAACAATTTATATATATATATATATATATATATGTAAATTTATAAACATATAGTTTTAATACACACATATATTTTGGTGAGGATACATATTTTTTTCCACTCCACTTTTTACTTTTTTAATCCCTTTAATATCTTTATTTCTTTCTAATGCACAAACCAAAAATTGTAATAACCAAAATTTATTATGTTTATATAATAAAACTATATGTTTAACAACATATGTTTTAAATTGTTAGAGTGCACTAAACTAGTTACTCAAAGTGCACCATTTATACAAGGATATAAAAACCAACCTCTCAAACTAGACGTCGTCACGGTTCGGTTCAGGTTTGGAATCAGACCCAAATCGTCGGTTCTTGGTTCCAAAAGTGGTGGAATCGGAACCAGACTCGTGGGAGCCGGTTCAGTTTGGATTCTAGAGGAACCAGGAACCATGAAAAAAATAAAAAACCAATTAAATAATTTACTTAATTTAACTAAGAAAAAATACAAAATAAATTTTTAACTTAAAGTAACATTGAGCCAAACAATAATTGCTCATAGCATTAGTTAAAAGAAATTATATAATTATGTATTTATTTATATACATTCACTTGCACTTTTTTAGTTGTTATATTAACAATGTGACACTATAAAATATTCAAGATACAAATAGTTCTCAATAATAAAAAACGAATCACACATTATTAAGAAAGAAAGTCTACTTTAGTTAGAAGTCTGCATAAATTTAACTAAAAATATGATTTCAAATGTATTTATTACTTGTGTTGTTAATAATAACACATTAAATATTGTGAATAGGAAATAAATTTTTTATTACTTATACGAAAGTAGTTTTAAATATTTGTTTTATAATTACAATTTTTTATAATTTTCTTTTCTTTTTTTTTTACTTTTTTTATAATTTTTATGGTGTAGAACCACCGATTCTGTCGGTTCTTGAATCAGCGATTCCAAAATCGTCGGGTTATGTGGTTTTTAGAGATGGAACTATAAGGACCCGCCAGAATCGACGGGTCTTTTACCGGTTCAAACCCGCCATTCCCGAGCCGGTTTTCGGTTCAAGAATCGCTGGTGATGGATCAGGTCGGTTCCCGATTAGGAACCGACCCATGATGATGTCTATTTCAAACCCCATACTTTCTTCTAGAAGCCGCAAAAGCTAAGTCCTGCCTTACTTTCTCTCTCTCTCTCTCTCTCTCTCTCTCTTTTCCTATTTTTTCTCTAACGAAACCCTAATCGCCCAATCCTGATCCCACTCTTATGTTTGTATTTTGCAAGTAACTAAACAACTAAAATATTTTCAGGGTTGTAATCTCAATGCCTTTTCCTCCTCTTTTTGTTTCTTATTTATATGCTTTTACATTTACATTTGTTAAGATCCGTTGAGATCTTTCAACTACACAACTACTTCAATTATAAATTTGTTATAGAAACTATCTATTAGTTAATCTATTGAAACCTAGCTGATAGTCTTTATGCCACCCTGGATGTCTTATATTCCTTGTACGAATCTAGATTGTAACATAAATCTTATTATACTGACGTATCCAATTTCTAGACACACACAACAGGATTAACCTATTATGTAATAATATTATACATATTATATTTTATTTGTTGTCTCAAAAGATTAAAACAAAAAAAAATTATATGTACTTTTTGTTTCTTCAAATTTTAATCTATAAAAATTCATTCAAATACCCCCTTCAATTGTTCATAATATTTTATACCATGAAAATAGTTAAACTTGACAATATGATAAATCAATAATATTAAAGAAAATGACTCTTATTCCTTTTTTATTATGTTTGGTTTTGTTGATGGTTGTTTTTGTCAAGGGCCATTCATACCTAATCTAACCTCACGACCATGTGGGCTAATCTCCTTGGCTTGAAACCATTGGGCCCTTACGACCTACAAAGGGAAACTACCTAATCAAGTCCTTTAACTACTATAAAGTAAAGGTGTCTCCTACTTTCCTAAAGGGGAACGCATCCTTTGATGGACCCTTAAATAATCAAAAGGCATTAACTTAAAATAGGTTAGAGCACTTTCTTCAATAAAAGAAGGGATGTATCTAGTTTTGGGCCGGCTTACCTTCCTAATAAAGGAGCGACACTATACTAATAAGGTCCAACCAACTTGTCAAGGTATTGATAATATTTTGATGATAACAAAAATGGTTTTTAAGTGTGTTTCTATAATATTGTAATTATACGAAATTTTTGTCATAGTTATGCTGGACTAACATATGACATAAGGAGAACAAAAATGTTATTGTTGGAGAATCTTCTAACGCACATGTGTTTTTCAAATGCAAAAATAATATCTAAAGTTTCCTTATTTAGAGCAACAAATTATATGAAGACCTTACTTCTCGAATTGGATATAATAGGGAATTATAATCAATTGTTCCAGTATAAGTTGGACAAACATCCAAAGGGGATTTTTAATTAATTTTTACGTCATCAAGATAATGATTTTATTGAAGTCGAAGCATGAATTTTTAAGTAATGGTGATTTTCACATCCTTTAGGTTATATATACTTAGTGAAGCTTGGTTATTATTGGATATTTTATAGAATTAAAAAAGAAGCTAGATGAAGCTCATTTAATGATGAAATTCGTGACAACCAAGAGAATATTACATATGTGGAAGGTAATCTTCAAGAAGTGGAAGGAATTCAAATTGAGATGCTCTTCTTTCTTACTCCTTATGACAAGCATCAAGCTGGGAAAATCTTGCACGACCTAGAAGCCTTCTAGAATACTTCTCCAACAAATATATTCGACACACACGAAAGGATTTTGAATTTAGATAGCTAGAGAATAAATCACAACCAATCACAACGGCTGGTTTTTTATTTCTATCCAAGTTTCCATGAAGATGACCATTAGATATTGCATTATATCTTGAAAGCTCGACCCCTAAGGTTCATAACATTGAATTTGCAAGTAAATATACTAAAAGAATATTGAGCAAAAGTGTTGGAATTAATTTTGATACTACTTGAATTAGTCTACCTTGTTACAAAGCAAATAGGGCCTACATAAGCACTTTCAGAATCTCTCGAGAAGAAAGTTTATTTTTGTTTGTACTAAGTAGGGAGGAAAATTATTATTGTATATCCTCAAGTCTTGTATATTAACTTGTATTTGTAGTCAAGGGCGAATCTAAGGGGCTGATGAGGGCCCCGCCCCCCAGACTCAGAAAAAATGAATTTTTAGATGTTTTTATAAAAAAAATTTATATTTAATGTATATTATAAATAGAAAAACTATGATATAAAACTAAATGTAGTTTAGCAATTAAGTATCTTCTTTTGCATCCATAAAGTCATGGATTTAAATCCCATTAGAGCACTTTTTTTTTACTTTTATTATACTACTACTCTTTTTCTCTTACATTAACTACTCTCTCTCTCTCTCTATATATATATATATATATATTGTTTATTTTTAACTTTTTCTTTCACAATAACTAATAATGTTAAATTCTTTTATCATAAAATTATCAAACTAAATAAATTCTTATTAATAACTATTTTATATTCAAAGTACAACACAAGGTAATAATTATTATTACTATATTACAATTGAATCTTATTTCACACTAATCATATAATTTGATTTAGTAACTTTTTTTCTTCAATTATTTTTATTTAAATGTATATAAATTATTGAATAACTATCCTATCTATATATATTTTATGATCTATTTGTGCTAGAAGCAATCATATTGCACATATTTCAGAGATGTGGAAGAAAAGGAGCAATTGGAGTGCATTTGATGCACAGCAGCTAAGAGATGTTGTGTCTAATGGACTTTCATATTTAAGAGGCTATTTATATACAAACTACAAAAAACCAATAGGAGGAATAGAGTACCAAATTATTTATGAATTGTAATTACATAAAATAATTAACAATAATCCATGTCTCCACACCAATAAATTACTATTCAATAATTTATTTTTAATTATTATCATAAATACAATTGAAATTCAATTCATCCTTATTCAATACGTAAAATGAATGTGCCGTTATTACCATCTTGTTTTGGGTTTGACCTATATGGAGGCTACCGGGACAACGCTCGTCATATTGAATTTTATAAAGACACTGAAATGTGAAGTTGTTGGATGCTACGTTATTGATACAATGCATCTTGAACTTTCAATGTTAACTTCCAGTTGACTCCTCTGAGCCTCGGATGGTGTATCAGGCTGATGTGTGTGCAAGCGTAACAATCGTAGAATTTAGCAGCTTTTTAAGTCTCATAAATTGCTTGGTCCCGTCGATAATTTTGATGAGATTGATCACATCAATATTCAATGGCTCATACTATGCATATTCATGATATCATCATTAAAATAATTAATATTTTATTTACTATATTTATTTTAACAGTTAGATTAATGGTGAAATGATCCCACCGATGAAACGATGAAAGCTCCGTTCAATTTTAGGTAAATTGGTATGTTCTAAATTTTGAGACGTTATAAAATCAATGTATTGTAAAATAAAAACATCCCATTTATTTACTTTTTTAATTTATATATAAGTTACCAACATCTAGTTTTCTTCCTTTACCAATACATATTAAAAATATCATCGCAGATGCTGTGAATCGAAAATAATTCAAAGAACCATTGTGCATAACAAAGTGGCCGCGAGTAAGGTACTTCAACACTAGCAATATCCTTTCTTACTCATATTTGACAAAAGTCTAAGCTAATATTTTCCTTTTCTATATTATTATTATTATTTTCTTTTCTTTTTTTTTTTTTTTTGACAAACTTGCCTACTTGTTCTAGGACTCATATAATGTTGACCGATTACAGTCAAAAACAGCTCATCGTCATCTTAAATTGTTTAAAGGTATTGTGGTGATCAACCAACGAATTTTCAGCAAGTAAATAGCACAATTCTCCGGCAAGTTATGCCTTTATTCGGTAACGTCTGTCACCAATTGAAATTGCGCCCTGAGTGTGTATGAACGTTGGTCCCAAATCATCCAAAAATTCTATATTTTTATTTTATAAAACTGATCTCGTATAATTATTTAACAGCTCAAATCATATCCAATTATGAATAAAATCTTAAAATACCTTTTATATTAACCTTTTATAATTAGTTTAATATTAAGATCATGGATTGGATGGTCTCATAACAGACAATAGAAGTTTCTTGGATCATATGGTACTATTTAGAGTGAATATGATATCTATTTTAACACAAATAATTCTTCCTCCAAAAATTTGTTGCCAAGTCAATCACTAGTAAGATCTTTAAAACTATGAGTCAAGTCATACAATTTTATTCAGCTATAAATTATTAAGTTTTTCCTAGATAAACAAATGCTTAATTGTATAGATTTAGATAAAGTTACAAACAAGTTAAGTTGTTTGTAAGTCACCAAGCAAGACTCAACTTGACTTGACCTTAAGTTCAAAATAAAATTCAATTATCTAAACAATCTGAAATCAAGCTCCTGTCAAAGGTCATTTGGATTCGTGAGTAGGCTGTACATTTTTATATTATATGAATAAAATATAATTAAAACAAAAAAAAATTAAATTATACATACATACAAGATTTTATCACTATTTATTAACCACTCCTCTATTTTATATGTATTGATATTTTATATCTAGCTTCTTGGATTTTATTTCATCTTTTGAACTTGTGAGTTATTTAGCTTGAGTCATTTAACCTCGACTTGACCTAACTTTGATTTTTAAACATATCAAGCTCAAGTTTGAAACAAAGTTCATTCATCTAAATGAGTCAAACTTAAACCTCAATTTAATACATGATATAAAAAGAAAAACACAACTTGAACTTGAGCTCAATAATTTGTAAGAGAGTTGATCCCAAGCCTCCCAAGCCTTCAAAAGCTCAATTGGGAGACTTACGATCGACTCAACTTGACCCGACTTATTTGTAGTACTAGGTATATAAACGCTTAATAAATTGTAAATATAAATATATGATTTTACATGTTTATAATTTTTCTAATTATATTGATTTTACTAATTCTATACACATCAATAAAATTGCAAATTTGACAATTATATCAATGAAAGCATATAAGTTATATTTCACCAAATTATTTTCTTCTATTTGCTTGGTGGTGGTATATATATGCAAACATACTAGTAGTTAGAATCATTTAGTGATTAACATATTCTCAACACACATGTATTGTTAATGCATTATTTAACAGCTCATATTGATATCCAATCTTTTTTTTGAACATATCCAATCTTGATTGTATCATTAAAATACTTAACACATAAATTAATATATTTATTTTAATGATTAAATATGATTGGAGGATTTATTGATATAACCATAGAAGTTTCCAATGCAAAGTCCTCTCTCAATGCACTAATTAAAATAAAAGAGATCATATATCTTTTTCCTTGATCTACATTAAGAAATTACCATAAGAATTAAAAGATCCGGCCCATTTTCCTAAATTGAGAACATGTTGTCTAAACTAGAAACCGTCAATATAGAAACTTTAATAGATTTGCCTTTAAACAGTTCATATGATCAAAGATA
Source organism: Combretum micranthum (assembly GCA_024138025.1). Classification (NCBI taxonomy): domain Eukaryota; kingdom Viridiplantae; phylum Streptophyta; class Magnoliopsida; order Myrtales; family Combretaceae; genus Combretum; species Combretum micranthum. The sequence continues at coordinate 383,251 of JAMXBD010001130.1, read as the reverse complement.
TGTAATTGAATGGACGTGAAACTGAAAAGATATTGACAGAAAGAAAATATTTAGAAGGTATCATACCGAAATAAATCTCTCACACTTCAATATTTTAGATATTAAAATGACATTTACCATTCTTTCCTTCGATATTAATCAAATAAATTCCACGTTTCGTATTGTTGGCATCCGCTATGTTTTCTACCTGAAATGCTAGTCATGTTCAATCTCTTTTCACGTGCTGAATTTGACTTATCTTACTTGAGAAACTTAATTAGAAATAATTTCAACATTAGACAGCTATTATTTCTCCGTCATTTTATATATATATTCGATGGAGGAGCAAAATAGCTAGTATAGTAATCTCATAAAAAAGGATAGGGCTTTTAACAGTTTCTCCCAGGATGTCAGCAGATTCTTTTATTTATTTAATTTTTTTTGTTAAATATTATCAAGAACAATTTAAATATTCATAAAAAAGTATAACAGTTCATTCACTATATAAATAGTTATTCATTCTTTACTCATTCTACGTAAAGCTACTATTAGACATCTCTCCGAGATAGGGTCGGTCCAATTTATGACCCAACCAGTCGGGTCCGAGTCCAAAAATGGAGATTCGAAACTATCGTGAGGAGGGAATGGATTATTATTAGTTTTCCAATCTTTTTTTTTAAATTGTTTAAAAGGCAAACCCATATAGACCTACCAGGTTCACTTCGCAAGTAAGACCTATCACACCGGGTTGGATTCATGCGAGTCAAGGCCATAGCCAAGTTAGATCGGGTCTTGTTTTAGACCCAACTCGTAGAGATGCCTAGCCACTATTACGGTAATGTTCATTTGAGCTTACTATTAAGTAAAATAATTAATAGTAATTCATATCCCATAAATTGACATTTAATGATTTATTTTTTAATTTATTATAAATATATTTTTCTTAAAAAATATTACCTATACAATTATCCTTTTTTCGTAATAAAAACAAAGGGCATTATTGATATTTTATTTTTTATTCCACTAATTAATTGTTTTATTTTTTTCTCCCTAATAAAAACAAAGAGCATTGTAGATAGTTTATTTTTTACTCCACTAATTAATTTTTTTAATTTTCGTACATAAATAAACATTGTAATAGCCATTACAACCATATTAAATTGAAATTCAATTTTCTCATTACTCCACGGTCCAAACAACAAGGCTTAAATTTCTGTTGAATTGAAATTTAATTCTTCTCTTACTTCATTTGGTGAGGAGGTGAAGGAGCCCTAACAACCTATTCACTTTACTGAATGGAATAAGAAGGGAATGTAATTCTAATTCAAAGGGAACGTAATAGGTTATAGTAGCTATTACAACATTCACTTAGTGTAAAAAGTAAAACAAGTAATTATTAGAGTAAAAGGTAAAACATCTATAATACTCCTTACATTTATTATATAGAGAGAATACTTGTATAGGTATTATTTTCAAGACAAGAGTATTTATGACAAAGTTAAAAAATAGATTATGAAATGACAATTCATGATTGAAGATATGAATTGTTATTTATGATTTTACGTAATAGCAATTCATTATGAATTGTTATTCCTTTCAAGTAAATATCGTAATATTAGCTGTACGTCGAACGAGGAAGGAATGAGTAGCTATTCATATCAAGTGAACGAACTGTAAATGTTTCTACAGGTCAATCTTCTTTTTTTTTTTTTTTTTTTTTTTTTTTTTTTTTGGGTTGAAGGTGGGGGAGGTGGGGTTAGCCCCGTCAACTGGTTTGCTGAAATTTTTCATGCGGGTAACTATGAGTGCTGATTTACTGAATTTCAAGTCAGCACATAAGCAATTCAAGCGCACTACGAGAAACGACTAACGATAATACCCCGATTTGGGGGTCTACCTAAGCACGATATCGCTTCCTTAAGCGAAAGGATAACAAGATGACCTGATTTTGTCTGTCCCTTGAATTGGACAATGTTACCATTTACTGTTGGTCTAGACGCTCTATGTGTGTGTGTATAATAACATTAATATATGACATAATTAACCGACTTTAATTTCTGCTGCTGTTGGTAAATGATGCTAGCGAGGAGGCAAGATTGGATATAAAAATATTGAATTCCTCTTCAAGTTAGCCAGATAGTTTTCTTGTGGTCACTACAAACGCAAGTTCCTGGAAATTGGGGTGTTGTCGGGATGCTTTTATTATATAAACTATATTAGTATGAGATATTTTAGTGTTTGCCAATACTTTTATATTGTTATTGTGTCGTCTGAATTACTAATTTATTGAAGGGTATTTGAAATTTTAAGTGTTTGGTTAACTATTAATATTACAAACGTGATAGCTGTATATTGTGCCGTAGGACAATAAAAATGTTAAATAGTACAATGATCTTCGCCATTACTTTAGTATATTGTCATATAGGGAAATTCACAATGTCGGTGTTTTGTCCATAGTTGATATTGGAACATGACAGTTGTATTTTATGGATACCACGATTAATGGTCAACCGGTTCACGATCGATTACAAATGAGAATGATAAATAATTTAGAGATGCAAAGATAGACGGTATACCAAAATTTAGGGGAAAAAAAAAAAAAAAAAACCGGATTTGGCGTGATGACATACATAAACTAAAAGAATTATGATGTGTAATTTCTCCCCTTAGAACATGTACAAATAACTCATTATGGTATTCTCAATTTATAGATCTTGACTCTTGATAATGTCTATTAGATTGCACTAATTATCCAAGATAAGTCCTCATATTGAAGGATTTTTATATGGACTCACTAATCCCATAAAAATTTCTTTAAATATATGAGCTTCTTGAAAAAGGTTGAAAGAAAATGGTTAATCCAATCCAACGGTCCTTATTCCAACCTATCATATTAAATTTCTTTAGATTTAACTCTTTAGACGCTGTCACTCAGCCTACAGAACTAATATTTTGCTATGATGCTACTATCATAAATTAATATTTTATTGGATTCGAAGTTATTATGTATAAGTCTAACACCCAACATCACAAGATTACTCTCTCTCTCTCTCTATGTGAAATCACAGCATCATGCACCAGTTTAGGCTATAAATATATATATTACCCTCATGCAATACATAAAATAAATCTTCTTTAATATTTTTTATTCTTTAAACAAGCTTACAGCATGTCACCTCACTTACATTTGTACTTGGTTTATATATTTACATACTTCTTTTCTTTCTTTTTTATTTTATGCAATTATTCCCCCCGCCTCCATTCTCTCTCTCATTTTTTTTTTTATTCACACTTTTTTTTACTTCCTTTCCCCTTTTCTTAGATGGACAATCCACAATTTATATATATCCTTTTACATCCATGTATTAAAATATCCAAAAACACCATTAGTATCCCTTCGACCTAAAGTCACTATCAATGTGCCATGCAACACACTTAAATAGAATAATACATTAAAGCTCTATAACTATATTATGGGTTTCGAATCAAGTTTTATATTTCTAAAAAAATTTATTAATCTTGGAAAACACTTAATTGGTGATTTAGTTATAGGTAATTAATTTAAAAAAGATCTTGAAATTTATTGAGTTCTGGAAAACCCTTATACTAAACTAGCCACGTGCGTGTATAGCGATCATGTCTATTAAACATTTAGAACTCACATACTCAAAAGTAAACAATCTAAAATTCATGTATGCCTCATAACGATCGAAAAAGCCTCAAAACTTGAAAAGATAAAATATATGGGAGATCACATTTGTCATCCCAAAGCCCGTTGTCAAAACCATTCCCCATGGAGTCAAAGGCATAGTGAATAAATAAGTCATAACTTGAAAAGATCATAATTAAGCAACCAATAGCATTGTAATCTAGTAACATCTCTTCGATCTCTCAAGTAAAAGATATTTGATTCAAATTTCTCCTATCCATTGTAAAACGAGGCAAAGTAAACTCTATATAGTGGCAATCATACAAGCACGTGTAATGTAATTCACACACGTGTCTATTTCTAATGTAGCCAAAAATGTTTATTGAGATTATTTGATGATGATTGATATTAAGGAAGAATTAGCTTTTTTAATACCATGCCTATAATCTCCTTAAAGGGCGTGTGATTCTCGTCTGCACCTATCTCCACCTCGATAACCATCCCTTTTCAATCTCCCAATCTTTACCTTCCTCTTCAGACTGGAAAAAAGCCTCCCGATATGCCCCTGGAATATCGAAAGTCACTTTACCTTTATAACTCATTCTATTATCTCTAACTTGGTTTATCCCCTTTTTTAATTTCTTAACCTTCCTTCGCCGTGTCATAGGGATCTTGGCCAATAGCTCTTTTCTTCGAGCGCATACCAAAGTCATCTTCCTGTTCCCGTGGTACACTTTGTTCTTCTTAAGAAGTTATCTTTCACCCTTAATTTTTCTTTTTATACTTATGGAACAGTTACTAATGGATGTCCTTTATTATTTATTAACATGCATAAAAATTAATACATCGACCTTTCATTTAACGAAACGTTTTCAAAATATATCATCAAGAGTAGAAGGGTGAATTTTTATTTCCCAATCCGAAAAGGGCTAGAAATTGGAAAGCCATATGATGTGAATAATGTGGATTATTATCTCATTCATCTCAAATATTTCTCCATATATATAAACTGGAAAAGTAAAACATTGTTATTTTCTCACCAATTTATTGTATGAGCCGAATAAATACAATTCATTCATTCGTAAGTACATTTATTTTTCAATGAAATAGCTTTACCCATCATCTTGGGATCCATAACCATGGAGCACAAGACCTTTTATAGAACTTGGGTTTGACTAGTCGGCCCAAGACATAAGCTCTTGACCTGACCAGAAAGCTCAAAGTTAATGGAACAGGTTGGGTAGGCACCCCATTAGTACTAGCCAGATCTGCTCCTCCACCATATAAGGGTTTGTTTTCTCCCAGGAGTGTTACTGTAATTGATCTCTGGCTCTTCTTGACTGATAAAAGGTATTTATCTGCATCAAAATCACGTATGTTAAAAAATTAGGAAAAAAATAAAAAGATTTTGCTTGTTATAAATTTGGTGATAATTAAATAATATAATAAAAATTTAAAAATAAGAGCATCCACATTCTTAAGAAACTTTATAAGGTACTTAATATGTCCCGTCATCATTTCAAATTCAAGGACCACATAGCATTAAAAGATTAGGGGCCATAATCAATATCATTAAAACAACTTCTATGTTAAGTAACACATTGTTAATTATATGGTCTAAATGTCTATCATAAAAAAGTAAGTATTTTAAGTATAGTGTAATAAATAATACATGTGGTATATATAGAAACTTTATATGTAAATTATAATACAATTCCTATATAGATTAAAAATCATACTAAATATTTGAATGAGGCTTTTACTTTTTAAGTCTTAAAAAAAACTTGTGCTCTTGAGTCTTAATAAAGACATGTTTCAACATGTAATTTAGAGAAAGACAGCGGTGAGTAAGAGAGAAATAAAAAAAATCAATAAAAAGTTTTTTAAGACGACCTATAAACATGATAAATTATAATTTTAAAATAAACTTTAAATATATTTAAATAAAACTGTTATTGTTATTTAATAAACTAAAAAATGAGCACACACCAACTAATTTGGACTTATTTACTAAAACTAAGATATTTTAAAATTTTTTATTTTTAATAGAAAATCTATTTCCTTCAATGATATTAAAATAATATATTACAAGATGGGTGAAAAAACACAAATGAATAAATATTATAAATTTTTTATGCAATATTATGATCAATGAAATTAATAAATCATATAATACTATAATATTTATTAAATTCGAAATAAGACAACCTACTTTGACTTTATAAGTCCAATTAGTCCAGTCTGCCACGATTTAGAAAAATAATTAAATAAATAAAGTACAGTCAATGAGCCAAGTTGGTATGATCGTGGGCCGGACCATGGGACCGACTCGGGGGACTGTGCATTATTATTATGGTGAGCGAAGACCAGTAATTTGCCCAAGTAATAATCTGTATCTAGCCATTTCTAAGTTGGTATTTGGGCTTGGGAGGGCATGGGCCCCCTTCTAGGCCCATCAGTGGACTTATTCTAGAAAATCTTACCACTTCTTTAAAACTTCTATGGCTCCCTTTTACTTTTACATATCTATAAGATCCTTTGCTTCCTTTTGAAGTTTTTATAAATCTATTTGTTTTCGCATGATACATTTTCTATTATATAAAAGAATAAAATATTTTTAAAATCCTTTGCAAATAATTCAAAAAAAATTAGAAAAACCTCTGTAAGGATCTTGACATCGTTAATCTGAAAAAACTCGTGTTAGGAATTTGGGTGGAGGTGGATACCTTAAATGGTCCGAATCCTAGAATACGGAAACCCAAATCTATTGAGAAAAAGGGTGGAGTACTTGGCCACAAAGCTTGACAGCATTATTTCACGTTAAAGGAAGAAATGAGGGTGGCCATTCATTAATGCCATGTCGGGCTAACTGCTGACACAGTGCGCGATATTGCCACCGAATCGTGTCCTATATCTAGCTATTTAAAAATTCATGTCATAACTCATTTCAAGAAATATATTTTTAATTTTTAGCTTCTCGCTTTTAAAAATTTAGTGACTCAATCGATATGATAGCTTTTTTTTATAGGGTCAAACCGGTTTGGTTTCCTCTTTTATTTCTTGCTGTAAATTATATAGTTGGCAATGGGGAAAAAAGAAATAAGCAATCCCAAGGTTTCTTAAAATCATATGTTTATTTCATCATATTGTGATTTTTAAATAATATTTATTAAAAAATAAATGTATATAAAAAAACAGATATTTTTATTATAAATATATTAATAAGATACAATAAAAAATTAATACATATCAAATATAAAAATACATTAATAAAAACCCAACAATCCAAATAACCCAAATATAATTCTAATAGTTAGTAGTCAATAAGCCATCTTCGTGGTGATTTTAAAATTCAATATAATCGAAAGTTATCAATCTTAAATCAAATAAAGAACATTTGAAAGCTATCTCATTCGTCTTATGCTATTTTTGCATGGACTGCATTTTGTTAACATCAAAACAAGACATGGCTTATTGAATCAAAATTACAAGTAAAATAACATTTTGAAGAAAAATAATTTTGGAGACCGGAGCAAATAATCATTAAGAAATTTAACTATACGTGAAACGATGATATATCATGATCCTGGGATTAAGACAAACTTTTATAATTTTAATAAAATATTGATAAAATTAGCATTACTGTATCATAGCTTCAGATCAAAGCAGCACATAAGTACAAGAATCCTCTTTGCAATATTATTATAAGCACGAAACGATTCCCAAAAGAGCAGTCAATATTATATTGCATTGCATGCAAGTGGCAACAAAATTAACGGGGCAAAAATATTAACGCTAATGATAAAATCCGTGTCCCATCAGGTATCTAAAGTTTTATTTTAAATAATTTAATATTTAAATAAAGTTTTGATAATTTTCTTCATACTTAAAATTTAATTTGAATCATTTTAGTAACTAAATAAAGTTTTTACGGACTTTGTTTTAAAATATTATATATGGATCCTCTTGACGAAGATTTTTGACATCGGAGTCTTAATAAAAGATTCATTATACCTTATAACAATGGCTACATATGCCTATAAAAAGGATATGTGTAACAAAAGAGGAACTTCTTCTAATTGACAATTTACCAATTGTCTCAGAGCATGCATTAACATTTTTTATTTTATAAATTATTGTCTGTAATTATCTGATAGATTATAGAAGTTAACGTAATAAGAATTTTAATGATCAAATACCATACTCCGGAAGCTTGCCCTTTAAAAAAATAGATTTAATTAATGATTTTTTTTTTTTTTCAGGCAGTAAGTGAGTACTCACGTTGCCAGTGGCGACAGTAAGCTGGGAATAAGAGAGATCTAGAGGAGTTGAAGTCACGTGGACGCCGAAAAATGTGGCCGTGTTGCGGAAGGTTAGCTTGACGGTGGAGTTCATCGACACCATTTCAGTGGATACACCAGAAAAATCCGACCCAGCTTGAACCACAAATTGATCAAATACAATACTCTGCATTATTAATTATTTGCCAGACACACAGACATCATAAAATAGATATAATATGACTTATTTAGGTCAAGTTTCATTAAATGCATAAGATCTAAATCTATGATTTCCAGTTCCTTCATTATTGTTCTGTTCCCTCATTAATGCAATAAGTGAGATTCATCTAATAAAATAAGTAACAAAATGAAGAAATATCCTAAGTAATGTAATATACTATGACAAACATATTTATTAGGACGAAAAAAGTAAACATAAATTCGGCCAAAGCTTACACTATTTTATTAATCCAATAAAAAGATTCCATGAACTTGTCATCATATTAAATTTCACATAAAAGATCTAGTGTAGTAACTATAGAAGTAAGACATCAATAATGATAAATTGTCAATATATGTAAATGCCCATAAAGTTTAATCTTGCAGTATTTATTTGTCTAAATTAGCTTAAAGGAAGGAAAATTTTATGATCATCTCATTAATTTTAACAGCACTAGTCTCACCATGATCAGTAGTCATGATCAAATTATTAAAATAGATAATATTTTAATTATTATATTTATTTTAACAATTAGATAGTTAACTATACGATTCATTGATAAGACCATAAAAGCTCTCCCACTTAAAACCGCAATAGGCTAATAGCATTGTTTTAAAAGTATTTTCTTAGCAAATACAAGTTGTAAATATGATTATTTTGTTGCACTCAAGGCATTTTCAATTTAATTGACACTTTTGTATCTTCAATATCAAAAATATTTTTTCGTCAATTGAAAGAAACAATAATAAATAAATAATTTATATCTTTCTTAAATAAAAAAGGAAAAAAAAAAGGGTGGAAGATTGACTAACCTTCATGGTGATTTTAGGCTTCTGGGGCCTAGCAGCACCCCACAAAATCAGAGAGAAAAATGCGAACAGAACCAAAAACCCTGCTACAAAAGCCAAGAAGTAACATCTCCGCGTGGCAGCGCGTGATTCGTAGTCTCCCTCCAAAAGCTCCTCTTCTTCTATAGCATCAAACTCCTTCCACTCCTTCTGCCCTTCCTGTGGGCCCATCCCCCTTGCGGTGAGACTTAAGGGATGCCGAGAAGCGCGTGGATGCGGACTCCCGGGAGTGGTGCCCAAGAGATGAGTTAGAGTGTGAGTGGTGCGGGGATCCCGCAGGGCTCAATACCGGGGTAGAACGGAATGAGTTTGACGTCTTTTCCCCATCATGGGAGTCCCTGGACGGGCTTTGCACGTAGTAGACTGGGCGGCGGGGTGGGGACTGGGCAGGCGATGATTGGGTGAGACTGCTCACCTCGGAGTCCGTCTTCACAAGGTGGGTGGACATGTTCTGCTTCGCAAGCTGGTGGAGCACCACCGCGCACCACCACTTTTGGTGGATGATCTAAGAGTAGTAGAACCGTAGAGTTGAAGAGAGTGCAACTATTACTAATGTGAGTTCTCTCTCTTTCAATATCTATGCATGGATTGTGGGCAATGCTGTATTAGTAAAATAAACTAAACGTAAAAACTTTCAAAGCCATGTGATACCGAGAATTACCGGTCGTTAAATAATTAATAAATGAAAAATTATTCGGAGGTTATAATGGAATCGGTCTCATCACACCATTGGAGAGTCTAATCTTTTTTTACCGTGATCAAATTCCTGAAAATTTTTACACTTATTCTTTTTATAATCTATTTAATTTTCATGAGTAGCAGTATGGTCTTGTTTTAGTTCAACTAGAGTAGACCTTAAAAAGTATAACAAAATCTTAAAGTTTACTATAAGATATAGGATCAACAAGGTGACTTACACCTGAACTTTACGTCTTTTTATAATTATACAGTTGAAGTTTTAAATTATCAATTTATATGTCGAATTAAATATTTAATTACTATCATTCATACCTTTTTTTTTTTCTATTAGCTACTGTTATCTCTATTAACACGACCAACCAATCATAATATAATACTTGTAATTTTTTTTTTTATTACATAGTAATACTAAGTCATATCACTACATAACCAAAAAATCTACATCATTAATATAAAGTAAAAAGAAATAAAGTATAAATAGTAACAGCTAAACATTTAATCAAGTGTACAAATTAATAATTTAAAACTTTAGGGTTATAACTGTAAAAAGAGATAAATAAATATTGTCCCATAATATATAATAATAGTGCCAACTTTCAAAATGTATAAATAAAATAAATAGTAAGAAAATAAGAAACTTTTATGGTATCATCGATAGTATCGTTCAGTCAACTATCTAATCATTAAAATAAATATAATAATTGAAATATTAACTATTTCAATGGTTTGATGACAGTTGGAACCGGTTCCACCAATATTAATAATAAAACATGAAAAAACATTGCATGCATATTTCTCATGTTTTGACATTGCATAGAAGAGTAAATGTGTTAAGCTACAATTGGCGGACCACTTGGGATGCACATGCACTGTTGTCTTGAGGACTAGAGCTCTTTAATTTTACTCCTTTTATATTATAGATTAATTTATGCCAGCAAGAGTACTCTTGACGTTACTCCACATGATATATTTTTTTAACCAAAGCATAGTGCATGAAGATTGCTGTGCTAAAAATAGTCTTGAAAATTGCAAACTAAACGTACAAGTTTACGAATTTATAATTTTATATGTTTTTAATTAAAATTGATAAAAAAATTATTTAGATACAAACTTTACGTAAATGAATTTAAGTATATCATTTTACAGGTCTTACACAATTTTATAAAATTCTACCGATTTTATATATTCTAATAAAAAGTGAAATCGTGATTTTGACTATCATACGTAAAACTAAAATTATCCTATGTAAATTCACCTATCCATTCATTTTTCTTTATCTTTATTTCTTTATCCTCCTGAAAAGCCGTCATATATGGTTATTCTCACTTCATTTTTTTCTTATGATTAACTATACATGATGGCTTTTCTATTCGGTTTTCCCTCAAATTAACAAAAACCAAAAGTCTAAAATTCAATCTTTTGCTTAAAGTTTTCTAAGGAAAATTTAGAATTAAATTATTTTGTCTATATTTTGATTGTTTTACCCTACATGCACTAAAATAGAATCTAAAGAATATATTTAAGTAGCACAATACATTTTCAGCCATTTTTTATATAGTAAATTTTGAAAATTGTCTCTAACGTATATATTAAAGTCACGATATAAAAATGAAAATTTTCATAATAAATTATTAAAAAAACAATAAAGTTACCATTATAAGTTAACAACTGCAGTAACTATTAAGAGATCATTAATTTCGAGACTGCTCTATTTTATTGAAGGAAATGGCATTGCACATCCAATATCAAATTAGAAATAAAAAAATAATAATAACGTGTGGGTAAGTTGTCTAAATCGTATATATACACGACATTTTACACAGAAAGATGCTAAACGACTTTGTCCTACATGGTGATATATATATATATATTTACATATGATCCAAGCAAGTTCTCTGAAATCAATATAACGTACATTTGACAACACCGAACTTTGATTTGGTTTGTTTATTAGTTTCTAGGAGTTGTTTATGGGCGTAAAATTGAGGAAGAAGGTGGGTTGGCCGACAGAGACACCATTATTGGGTTATTTTTTCATTGAGTTAGACATTTAAATACGCGTCTTATTTCGGGGAATAAATTGCAAAGGTGAAATATATATATATATATATATATACACGTGTCTTTCCACGTCTATTTAGTTTGTCGGATTTTTATTTGTATCGTATATATACTTGATCTGTATTTTGGTCTGTTTGGCTAGCTTTTTGATGCAGATACACACTTTTTTCTAGCAAATTATATATTAAGAAATAGATACAAATAAAAAAAGTTGGCAATTCTTATGAAAAGATCAGATAGATCAAATATAAATACAAATTAGATATATTTATATATATCATTTCGATACAGATATAGATACGGATGAAAAATAGACCATCCAAATAGATCCAACTTATCTGTGAATAAAACTATCAGTTTTTCATCGATATATGTTTGTTGATAAACATTTATTTAAAAACAACAAAAATATAATGCTAAATGGTAAAAATATGATGAAACAAACATACTCTAATAAAATTTCATATTAACTATATATCTTATTTAGAATTTCTCCATTCTCATCTATTACAAAAAGGTCATTGTTCTTTGTTTGATTTATTAGAATCTCTTTTAGATAGGCCCATAGAGCATATGTCTGATTTAGGTTTTTTGGAAGGATACGTGTATGTGTTACATTTAAATTTTGAACAATGACTAGCAATTGCTTGATAGAAGACATCACAGGATTATGCTTTTGTAAGAAAACAAAATATAGGTTTGTAAAATGTAAAAGCATAAAAGTTTCACTTATGGTTGTGGATAAAGATAACTAAGATAGCAATTCTTGCTAATCAGGTGGCATGGGTGCTTTATTTCATAAGTGTATGAAATTAAATATAAACAAATAAACGATTAGCCTATAATACATTTATATTTATTTGTGTCATAATTGTTGTTTTTATATCACTTATCGTATTAATTATGTATTTTTATCTTCATGGTTATATTTTTAATATCCATCCTTATATATCATCGTTTAATTTGTATCAATATTTTTTGGCCTGATGACCTCGGATATTGTGCAGGGCAGCAAATGACTTAAGAATTAATGAGTGAGAGGAAATCGTGGGTTACTGCAGGCGTTAGGTTTTGACATGATTCCTCATACGCAATGAAATTCGATACTGAAAAAAACACACCGCACACATAAATATAAACTAGAAAGAAGCACGACAAAGCATCCGAATTTTTCGGGATAAATTTCAGAAATTTTACACAAAAATTCGAAATGATAATTAAATTTTTAAATAATCAATTTCATACTCGATATTTTTTTTAAAACTTTTTTAATGACTTTCTTGAATATTGTTTGCCATCTTCGCAAATGTGGAAAAGATAACTTGTTATTACAATTTTTTTATTTCTTATAACGCTGTCTAGTGCTGATAAGTTATTTTTTTATGTTAAAAATTAGTTAGATTGTATTAGTGAAAAAGTAAAAATAATTAAGAAAATTTTAATAAAATATTAAATTAATCCTTTTAAGGGTCTGTTTGGATGGCCTACTTTTTATCTGTATCTATATCGGTATCGAAACGAAATGTGTAAATATTATCTTATTTGTATTTGAATTTTATCTATATTTAATCATTTTATGAGAATTGTCAAATTTTTTTATTTATATATATTTTTAATAAATAATTTATTAAAAAAAAAGTGTCGTTACCTGTCAAAAATACTAAACAAATAAACCCTAAAATTCATATAACGAATTAAATTTTCCCGCAAATTGTACTACTAGATTTAACATTTTCTTAATTTTTCGCGCCAAAATCCGACGGACAAGATCGGTCTAAACAAGTAAAGTCCACTCTAACGCAAGTGCGAATTGCTTACGGAGGTCTCCACTCTCACGTTCAACTTTGTTTACGACACCAAGTGGCAGTTGCTGCAGATTTGAAGGAAACTTTTATTCGCACATTGGTGCACAAACTTCCTACCGTGGGCCGGCCGCGTAATAGGTTCAGGAGAAATAATTTTTCTAGAAGAAATTAAAGTAGGTTGCATCCTTTGTTTGTAAAAAAATAATAATAATCGCTTCTAAAGTGGAAAATAGTTTTCCTTATAAGAAAAAACTTGTTCCTTCCCTTTCCCCCCCCTCCCCCCCCCCCCCCAAAAAAAAAGAATAGAATGTTCTAATTTTTCCAAGAAAAATGATTTATACTTCTTAAAAAAGAAAAGAAAAACCATCTTTGAATTACTTTTCAAAAAATCTGTATAGTCTCATCTATATTACCAAGGATTGGTCATGTAAATTATTTAATAATTCAAATTCATACACATTTATGATTATTTCTAATTTAATCCAAATCTTATAAATACCTCTAGGAGAACCAGAGTGTTAGGGATATCCCACATCGGTAGTGGAAGGAGCTACGTGTTGCTTTATAAGTGTGAGAGAAAGCCTCATCTCATGAGCTAGCTTTTGGAGTTGAGAAGGCCCAATAGCATCCAACAGTAGCATCAGAACTCCAAGTTTTTTTTTTTTTTTTTTTTTTTAAGGGGGAGGAGAAGCTATGTAAGAAGACAGAAGATCCTTGCATGAGACTCCAAGGCAGCAGGCGCAATAGAAACCTCATATGAGTTGGAGAGGGAGATTGTTGGGGTTATAGATCTAACGTATATGAGTCTATAACCAATAAATCCTAAATATATTGTATATATTTAGAAGATACTGAAAATGGAAATCCTAAATATATGTGGTATATTTAGATGAATATATATATGGAGAATGAGAAGACATGGAAGAGATAAATGCGAGAAATTAATGCTGGTCAAATTGGAATAAATGCGGCTAGCATTAAATGTGAGTCTTCCTTGTTTTTCTTATAAATTCTCCTTATTTTGTCTTTCAGTGTAGATATACACCGGGGAGATGTAGAGACATGCCATGAGACGTGTGGATTGTATACATCGGGGAGGTGTAGAGACACGTCGTGAGGCATGTGGATTATATATACGAGGGACATGTAGAGACACGTCGTGATACGTTTGAATTATATACGCTGGGAGGTGTAGAGACACACGATGGAGTGTGTTGAGGGACAAGATGTTGATCCTTCTTCCGGTGTTCCATCGGTTAACAGTGATGAAAGGTGTTCCGCCTGAAGCGGTGATGAAGAGAAGAAACAGGAGAACAAGATGGGTATCTCTTATCAAGCATAAATAGGATAGATCTAGAGAGAGAAATAGAGGGAATCCTAGAGAGAGAAACTCTATATGAATAGATCTTATTTCTGTTTGTAGATCCACTAGCTGAAGGTCATGAATCGGTAATCCACTAGAGAGATCTAGTAATGAACAACAATCTGTAATCCCATTATATTGTTTATAGTGGATGAATCTATGCGATGTTAGTCCGTGATTTTTCCTGTTTTGGGTTTTCCATGTTATATCCTAGTGTTTGTTATTTACTTTATGTAATTTTGTTTATTGCATGTTTTCGCCTTTTGGCAAGAGGAAAAAGGTAGGATCTCTTTTTTCTTAACCCCAAAAGCTAGCTCATGAGGTGAGGCTTTCCCTCACACTTATAAAGCAACACCCAGCCCCTTCCACAACCTATGTAGGATATCCCCAACACAAAGTGTGATTATTTTCTCTTCCCCAATCAACAAAAACCTCTCCTTCATGCATTAATTCTCAATCAAGAGATTCTGGTCAGTTATCTTGATAAAGCATTGTTCTATAAATGCTTTAAGGAGTATATATAATTACCTTTAAAACAAGTAATAGAATTCAATGAGTAGGGAAGCACATTCTTTTAAAGTAATTGGATGATTAAGTAAGTTTTTATAATTGAGACATGAGTATAGTTGTTCATATTGTGGCAAATAGTCAAAACACAACAAAAGTCACTTAGTTTGTATTGTAGGTACTGAGTGAAATAGGGTACAAGAAAGATGGGGCATAAGATATTAAGTAAGTGATAAAATATTGTTATTGATCTTCATTTTGGTGTTTATTTTGTGTATAGAATATGCATGTGCATTTTTTTGTACATGGTGACATGAATAAGTACACAACAAGAAACACGACTACCCATGTACCTCTTCGTGGTTTCGCCATCATAAAAAGATGCACAGCATTGTGCACAAAGTTGTGGTCTTACTTGTGTTTCTCTCAAATGTATATTTCTTGTAAAATAAAGTAAAATAAAAAAAATGTGTAAGGCCATGTGCATAGTTGTGTTTCCACTCGTGCACTTGTCTAAAAATGTGTAATCGCTTCTTTTTTTTTCCCTCAGTTTCTTCAGTTATTCATGAAGGAACAGACTTTCCTTCTATATATTATTTCAAAATAATGATTTATGTTTAGGTGTCCGAAGACGATATCGTTTCCTAATTTGGACAATAGCACACTAGTAAGTGAAACAAGTAAATGCTACGTAATGATAGTAGATCTTTACTAGTTCTAAAAATTTAAATTCATACCAGGCTTGGGAAGTTGTAAAGTACTAGTTGCAAGTCAGGTTGACACCTTAGCTACATGTAAACTAAGTGACAAAAAATAGTATGTATGTTGCTTGTATTTAGTTGTTATCAGTAGATAAGGAGTACTTACACTACTAATGTTGCACCGTTAAGATCCCTATATAGTGTTGTCCCTATGTAGAGTCGCACTTGGAAAAGATAGAAATAGATTTAGGCAATTTGGATCCACAAACTTATGGATGTTAGGGAGTAATAATGAAAATCATATGTATATAATATGTATTATAATATATATATATATATATAAGTGTGACTCAGTATACTAAGTTATCCCCATGGTGGTTGCAAGCCTAATTTAAAAATAATAAATATATTACTTGTTGGGAGTATGGAACATCATATATACGTATTATATAGATATATATAAATGTGTCTTGGGATATGGAGTTATCCCTATGATGGTTGCATAACTAAAAGTTAAAAATAATAAATTTATTGCTTGTTGTATTAGCCATTTGTAAATGCATGAGATTGAGATATTGTATGCACATGCGCATATACTTGTGGTATATACCTACCAAACTCCACTTATTCCTTTCATTTTTCAAGCTTAGGTGATGGTACTATGGCTTTTAATGTTTCTGATTACAATACAATGTTGGACTACGAAGAGGATAATAACACTAATGATTACAATGGTCACATGATGTAGCTTGATGATTTATGAAGATGGAGACTCCAATTAGTGATATATGGATTTCTAATATTGTTGTGGGCATGAACCCTAGTATTTGTTATCATCAATATTTGTTTATCTACTAGACTCCATGAGCCACATTGGTTAGAGTATTATGTTTGATACTCAAATGTATCAAAGTGTTGGAGATGACCTGGTTAATGTATTATGTGGAAGCTATTATTATATGTGTGCTTGGAGCTGTATCTAATATCTCATGATAATTAATGACAGGTTTTGAGTTTTTGCATGTCATATGTAATATGAGCACGTAATGGGCTATATATGCTATAAAATTGAGTATATGCTTAAGAAATGTAATGATGATATTCCAAAATCAACTACATTTATCTTTTTACTTTTAAATAAATGCTTCGTGTAATAATTATAGAAATATATGGATAGCAATTTATTTTGGATAGGACTATAAATTATATAATATCTATGAGGTTCGAATTGAAGTTAACGGAGTCATTCCATCCAACATATTGAACCCTACACCATGAATAATTTTTTTTTATTGGTACTTTAATATATATATATTTCAATTAACTGTAATTAAGAAAAAAAAAAAAAAGAGATTTCGTAATGTTTAGTTGTCGTGCAAATATTATCATACCTTTTTTATAACATTTCTTAAACATTAAGAACAAACATTATAAGAGGTGAGTTTGATAATGCTTATAGGATGGATATTACCATAAAAAGTCAAGACATTGGTTTGTCGACAGTACATGTTACAAATGTCAATAAATAGCAATGTTTTTTTTTTTTTTTTCACTCATAAGTAACTTTAGACGAGGAAATAGAATATAGTTCATCCCATTGAGAGAGCATTAGCCATAATACTATGTTATAATGGTTCTAGTATAATGTGATAGAAAGTTGCAAAAGAAACAAATTAAATCGCGATACATTTAAAGAGATATTTTGTGATATTTTAGAATCTATGGACTTGTCGATGATTTAATATTACAAAATGGTCATAAAAGATGCAAAGCAAGCTAACTTCGATATTTTTTGAATCGTCTCGAGGTTGGTATATTATAATGTTTTAAAATTACAAAATATTACTAAATTGTGACATTTTTATCTTCATTAAAGGTAGACATTTCATACTTGGGGTCCAAACCAACTGACAAAGCTTCTGTATGAACAGTTTATGTCGCCTCTCCTGTCTCTGATGCTTAGTTTTCGCAAACTTCACAATAAATTTAGGGTAAGGAATGACCAATTTATTTTTACTCTATTCTATCATAAGCTCCAAATTCAGGTTGTGTAAAATTTTATTTCTAAGAAGGTAAATGGTTATCTATAGTGTGAATTGTATAGGTTATGATCTATACCATGTAGCACGGCACACAAAAAAGGTTAGTTATCATGCTAACACTCTAATATGAAGGTTTGTATAAGATTAGGTTTTGGTAGGTATTAGTTGTGTTAAATTAGAATTAATAAATTGCAATTAGGAGTATGTAATACCTAATTTTTCCTTTGTTCAGACTCGACTCATGCACAAATAATCCTAGAAGAGTTTTTTCTTTCTTTTTTTTCCTTTCTTTTTTTTTATTTTTAAAGTGTAATGTGGTTTATACATTATAGAGTGGGGCAAGAAATCAATAAAGGCAAAATAAATAAATAAAAATAAAAAAGAATTACTCATGTCTATATACAATGTAAATCATAAAGGCATTCTATCATTGTATTGAAAATTATGAGTATGTATAAATATTAATAATTAAACCTAATAAAAGGCTCTGTCTTAGATACATCCGTGCCTATATTATTAGCTATGTCAGAATAGAATGGTTAAAACTTGGAAGCAGACATGGGTTTATTATGTAGGGTCAAATTCAGGAGTGGGCTCGATCCTATGACTCAGCTCATGAAGGCAGGTCTAGGCCCACCTATGGATCTGGTTTCATGGTTCAAGGCCAGGTTCAAGGCTTAGATCCATGGGACCTAGCAAGTCCATCTTGGTCTAGAAGAAAAAATTGAAAAAATAAAAATTAATTAAATATTTAAATTATTTTTATGTGAATAGAAAAATTTTATTATCTATTGAAATAAATACCATTATGATATGGAGAAGGAAGGAAAATAGTTTTCCTAAAATAGTTGAAAAAATAAAATTAAAACGCATGCCACTTATCAAAGGCCTGCGGAGAACATCAAAATTAGCTGTAGGCAAGCGAGATCTACAGTGTTAAGCTAAAAAGAAAGGGGAATGGACAATTCTCTTGTCCTTCGAGGTTTTTCAAAAAAGATAACAATTAAATATTGGGTTAATGTTACAAATATTTCTTGAATTTTGATAAAAATATAAAATTAGATATCTAAATTTTAAAATCAATCAATTTAGTATCTGAATTTTGAAATTGATCCATTTTAACACTTGAAAGAATTTTGGTACACACCAATAGTATCTCGATCAAGTTCTTTTATGTATTAAATTGATTAATTTCACAGTTTTTCAAATACTGAATTGATCAATTTCAAAGTTCGAGTAACTAATTACATATTTTATCAAAGTTTAAGTACCATTTGTATCGTTATGCTTAAATATTCTACCAAAAATTTCATACATATTACGACGACCACTGTTGCAAATGTTAGGTCAAAAAGATGACTTCCAAAATATGTCGCATTTGTAGGTTTGAAGGTCTCCACACTTTATCCAGCTGTTATCATTTCATATCAAGTTTTGGCCTTTGTTATAACATATGAAGAAGAGGAAGAAGAACCTGGCACATTTAAATGATGCATTTTACTCCTAGCTTGAACCATTTTGCGCTTTGCATCTTTGATCCTAAAAATTAGTACTCCATCCTTTGAATATTAAATTCCATCATTAACAAGTTGGTCATACCCTCTTTATCATGTTACCGTTATTATATTTTATATAAAACCATACATGATCAGCATTTATTATAAAGGTTGATCTTTTACTTGTCCATTATATGTCTAAGGAATAATGACGCAATCGGTATCTCTAGGGGTGGATCCATAGGGACCAGCCCATATTCGAAACAGGTTAATTTTTAGAGTATTTTTTATATAAAAAAATATGTATATTATAAAATATAAATGATAATATAAAACTAAATGTAATTGTTAAGTATTTAATTTTACTTTCATGAGATCATAAGTTCAATTTTCCATGAGTGTATATTTCCTTTTTCAATATACACTTTTTACTCTTTTTAACATCCATTTATTAGATTATCATATTCTCTCTCCCAATTTTTCTTAACTTTTTTATTTCACAATAACTAATAAAATCAAATTCACTTATCATAAAATTTTATTTAACTAAATAAATTTTTATAAACAACTATTTTTTATTCATAGTACACTACAACTAATAATTGTATTATCCATACTACAACTAATAAAATCAAACTTCATATACCCAATTTTTTTTTTCAAAATTTAGATATTATTTTTATCATTAATCCAATAAAATAAAAACAAAATCCGTACTTAATGTTCTTTTTTATTTTAATAATAGCTAACAATAAAAAAAGTTTAGATGATCATTGAATCATCTATTTTTTATAATACTTTCTATTAAAAATGTACCAAATAAAATTACGATAGAAAAATAATTCTATAATTTTATATGGCACACTCTCACAAAAAATATATATATATTACCAAAATACTATAAGGCAAGCACTTTCCTGTCTTTAACTCAAAAAGCAGAATTTACTGCATGTAAAATTAAATACCTTAAGTTCACCTGTTTTGTTTTTTATTATTATTATATATATATATATATAATATCATGGTTCTGAATGATGGGTCACCGTCACAAGTTTTTGTCCCATCTTGCAATAATTCTTCCTATAAGAGTCAGCGTAAAGGTATATGGCCTTGTAGCATATGTCCTAGAAAGGTCAGTAGCTATAGCCGCACATACGGCTCTGGGTACAATCATTCGTCGATCTCTCTTAATTATATAAATAAATAATTGTTCGAAAGTTTGGATGCTTGGTAAATATATGAAACTCAACTATAATTGTACTTTAAACCAACATTATCTCCGAAGAGACTCAAGATTTTCACAATCAAAGTAAAAGAGAACATAAATCTCCATAATCTTATTTTTTTCAATTAAAAATAGTCATGATATTCCAGTATAAGTTTTTTATGGCAATCTTCAAAAGATCTCGTAAAAAATGAAAAGATTCTTGCCCAAAATAACATCAGAGACGAGATGGAATTGCTATCATTAATCATTTGAAATCCTAATTAAAAAACAAATAAGGGGTAAAGGAAAACAAAAGTTAATAGATATCTATCTTATTTTCCCTCCATTCGGAAAGAATGTGTTCCAAGTTATGATTTGATTTGACGATTAAATAACCAATCGGGCATATTACCCAAATTGCCATTAAGACTTATGTATGTACAATTTTTAAAAACTTCTTTTCAATCTACTTTTGTTTAAAATGTTTTGCTAAATGTTGCTGCTATGAAATGTATAAGATAAATATCATATTTAATATTTGAACTTTGTTAATATATACAATTAATTACCTAAAATTTAAAAGAGTCAATTTACTATCTATGAACTTTTTGAATTCATTCATATCATACTTACTTCATTGGTGATGTTCATCATTAAATAACTAAATTAGATCCAAAATCCTTTAAATGTGTCTTTTTTAGGTTACTCCTACCTTCAAAAAGTTTATTGGCATTACTCTCCAACTCTTTGCGAAAGTTTGATATCTATTAATATTACATTCCATGAGCATTTTTCTTTCTTTCTTGCCTTATCCACTCTCCATTAAGGAGAGTTTGATGATCTTTCAGTTCATGATATTACATATTAGTCATCTCAATCTTCATCTATCCTCACCACTGCCACCCTCTCCATCCCTACTGCCTCTATCAACACTTTGAATAGAACTTTAGGATAAAGAAGTGCATTCTAAAAATTTGGAATTTTATAATTAGAGTATGTCGGGAATTATTCTTCTCAGATATTATGATTAGAGGAAGGGAGACAATGGGAATTTCATCTTTGGTGTCATTTCTTCATAGTCATTTTCACACTAAACCCAAAGAAATATTAAAGTATTTCTTAGGCATTGAAGTTGTGAGGATTAAGAAAAGGATTGTCTTGTCTCAAAAGAAATGTATACTATATTTAATAACAAAAAATGGAAAATTGGGAACTTAACCAAGTAATGCTCCAGTCCTTTCTAATCTACTATTTGCAAAAGAATGGACTTGTTTGGAGATATCTTTCAATAACTTGTCTTTACATTACATACGCAATGAGCTTTAATGTGGTTGGTTGATGTCTTACTCCCACGGTTCACTATTAGGCAATGTTTTTAGATCTTATGTTATTAAAAATGAGCTTTAAGATAAGGAATGATGTATAAAAATCGTGGGGCATGTCAACTTAAAGTATTCTGTGAATGTAGATTAAGCTTGTTCCAAAGTTGACAAGTGATATGCTATTATTACAACTATGATATCTTTAAGGGAGGGAATTTGATTGTTTGGGAAACTAAGAAGCAAAATGTTGTGTCTCAATCTAATGTAGATACAAAATATCGAGAGCTATGTCACTATCTACTTGTGAGATAATATGGATATTTTAGCTATTAATCGAAATTGGTTTTAAAGTGTCAACTTCAGCATCATTGACAATCAAGCTACATTTCATATGGTACCTAATCTAGTATTTCATGAATAAACTAAACATATAGAGATTGATATCATTTCATTCATGAAAGGCTACAACTCTTTAAAATTTAATGCATGTGGACAATGGGGAACAGCAAACAATTAGAGGATATTTTCACGAAGGCCCTTAATGACATTTTTTAACTATATTTGTGACCAATTAAACATGATAAACATTGACAGAGAATGTTATGGAACGTATATAATTATTAAGATTTGTAAAAACAATAACTGCTCGTTTACTTCGTTATAATTGTAATTCTATTATAGCCTTATTCCTTACGAATAGCTATTACAGCATTTAGTTCGTTGAATAGTGATTCTATAATGAATCTCTATTATATAAAATATTGAATAGTCATTCTTTATTTAGACCTATGAATATCAATCCAACGTTAGAACTATCCTTTTTTTTTTTTCAAAATACCACCATTTAAATAAAAAATTAATAAAGAAAAATCATATTACAGCTCTATTTCATTCTTTCGAATAAAAATTTCATTACAATCTTATTTATTCAGCGAAATGAACAAACCATAAGAGAACCAATTAGAGGTAGAACTATTTAATTTTCTATTCTAAAAATCTTCCAGTTTTAGCCAAATTAAATCTGTATGTATAAATCAAAAGTGACTGCGTTAGTAAAGTATTATATATTTCTCTACTCGAACAAGAATCATTATTGGCGATCCATCTTAGTCTAAACTATAAATAGCATAATAGCTAAAGGATAAAAAAGTTAGATGGAAGCCCAGCAATAAATGTAGGTACTAGAATGCTAGACGTATTATATTGCCTGTCTCATGACTCATCAGAAAGCGTTAAAAAATCCATAGAATGACATGCATGTTACCTGGAGTCATCCGATGCATATGGTGTTCTATAAATCTGACCGACAAAATATGAAGGGGGCCAAAAAAAAAAAAATAAAAAATAAAAAACTAATATTTACTTACTGTCTTATTGATGGATCTATTATAATAATTAAAATATTAATTATTTTAATTATTCGATCATAATTGAATATAATATAAAGCATTAAATAACGACGAAATTGATTCCATCAAAATTAATGACGAAACCATAAATTTTTACATACTTTACGTTGACGGACAAAGACCTTGGCAGTATGTATCACCAAGGACAAGAGCTATAATTCGCAAATAAGTCACTTCAGTTAACATAAAATGGCAAAAATCTTTCACTGTCCCAACATTGATTCCATAAAATTTATTTGATATGTTCCATGTTATCTTTTCTGGACTGATTTACTGAAAAAGAAAAAACACTGTATATTTAACAAACACCGTAACATTTATGCCACGAACTTACCGCTCGTAAACACCGTCACATTGTGTTGTGAATTTGATATCTCCATGTTGTCGTTTTATTCGCGTCCCAGAGATCGCCAATATAATAAAGTTGAAAATAAAAATTAAAAGAGACACAAGATTTAATGTGAAAAATTCCAATTGCGAAAAAACCATGAAGCACAATGCAAAACTTTTAATATCAATCAATAATGGGATTATAGTTTTTTTCTTTTTTTCAATAGTTATACTACCAACAGTCAAACCTCACCAAAACGATGGATATTATAAAAAAAAAAAAAAAAAAAAATCACCAATTTAACTTTATCACTGCAAACTAGTTTGCACCACGAATTCAATGGAGAAAGTTTTATCACTATCGAGCTCCTATAAGCCATTCGATTATAGATCTGAAATCGCTCCACCAAAATCGATTTCGCTTCGCCGTGGTTACTCGAAAGACTGGGAAAACCAAATTATGAATTTCACGTTAGAGCAAGTCAATGTGTTTTTCCTCTTACGGATTTTGAAGGGCGTAAAGATGCTCCCAGCAAAACTTTCCGTAACCACAATTTTTAGTTCTTCTTCTCAGATTCAATCTCCATGGCCGCATGCCTTGTTTCTCTATGGCCACTAACTCTCTTCTGTCTTCTGACGTTCCAGACTTCAATCTCACACTTTTTTTTTCTCCATTCTTCCAAAAACATATATAAGATATATTTGGGATTTTCTTTATTATTTATTATAATCTCATATGAATTGGATCTAAAACTCAACAGTATTTGACATGCATAAAAAATGAAAAAAATTCCTAATACAATGCAAACAAAGATGATTACTTCAAGATATGTACAAGAATAAGACAGCATGACGATAGCAAATGTGTTTCCATCACATTTGTACACTTATTTACAAGTTTACCACACTATAGGTATATATAGATATATGTTTATCCACAAATTTAAGGAAAAATAGTTGATGTTTTGGAAATGCTATCCTTATTCTATTTCAGCACGTAACATATATTAAACAAATTTAAAAAATAAAAATATCTCTAAAATAAAGTAAATAATTATTATTACTCTATATATATTTATCGCGTTATGATTACTCAAAATAAGGTTGGAATATAATGGCTAGAATAGTAAAACGTTTTCTCGAATTTACCTCTAGTAAACACCATGAGCTTACAGCTCATAGGTATATATACATATAATGCTTATCCACGAGCTCACAGATCGTTTTACAAGCATGATCATCTCTGTACACTTTCTCCGTAAATCTACCACCCGTACGTATATAATATTAAGGAATTTTTTTTCTCCTCCAGGGTAGGACATGCTGAAATTTTGGCCACAGAAAAAGTACATCCTGTTTCCTGATATGGTACATGTAACTTAACCAGGGTAGTAAAATAGGACCATTGTGACCAGGAACTGCAGACTTGGATTGGGTGAGAAGATCCAATTCATGTACCGTAGCTGTGAAGATTAAGAGAGATAGAACTCAAATAACCTTTTTTCCCCACCTTCCTTTTTTTTTTTACCCCCTTTTGCTTTTTCCCCAAATGTGGCCCAATGGCATGTGGCATGTCCAATATCAGGTGACTTCACTGTACTTTGTGTTAATTGCATTTCCCTACATTTAGGTACAACTTATGGTTTTGAAATTTTTAATTAACACAGCTCAGCTATTCCTGGTATGTAGGCCCACATTTTATCTTTGGACATCTAGGAATATCCAGAGTTAAATTAGTTAAGAATTTTGTTAGCAATTAGCATCATAAGTGACTAATTTAGGTTTGATGACATTCCAGACTATGATCTAACAGACAGATTTTTCTGTACACATTTTGTATTTATAAAGCAATAAATATAAAACCGACATCACGTTTCGAGGAGCATAGTATCGGGTTGTCAGAAGCCATATATAACTGAAAATGAATGAAAGCAACATTTGCTTAACTTCTTTTCCTTTTTCTAGCCTAAAAAAGAGTTCTTCATTAACTTTAGTATTTCTCAAGAACCAAATACTAAAACTATGAAAAAGGTCATTTAAAAATTATTTCCCACAACCAAGAAAGATGCATGTCAAAAGTTCGCTTTCACCTTGCCTACCAAATATACCCAGAGAATCTAAAAGGACAATACACAAATTAATACTCCATAATTATTGCACTGCCATATTCATGATACAATGACATTATAGTCACAACATCATGATTGCTCTGCCATAATCATATGGTATATGGTTAAAAGCTTTTATGGCACATGATTATTCATGTTTTCAAATGGAATTATATGATAAAAGTTCATCATGTCTTTTGTTGTTTAGCTACATGCTAATAAATTTTTAGCTAAATTCTCCATGATAATAAAAGACAAGTTCAATCCCTTTAAGAACATATGCTTTTTGTGGGCCTTGATATTTAGGGACAAGGACCATCAAGAGGTGCCTCCACACATCACCCAAAAATGGAATAGGATAGGACCACTCATACCTATTTCCATCCATGAGAGGTCTTAAGAGTCCAGAAAATGTACTTCATACCAGCTGTGAAGCCCTCTAATGTCAACATTAAGATCCTTCCCCACCATATGAACCTGATTCGTTTAAACCCTAGTAATCCATATAAACTCTATTAAAGCATGGTGCATGTGCTGTGTCTAGCATGGAAACCATGATCCAACAGAGCCCATATGGACTGTGTCTAAGAAAAATCCAACATTGATTGAACCATACAATTTCAGGACACACATATTTGCATTACAATACGTACACAACCTCGAGAAATGGACTTAGTAAGATTTAAACATCAAGAAGTGGACTAGATAAGATATAAATGCCCCACCTCATGCAATTTATCATCATGGAGACTGCCTTGCACCAGGGACCACAGTTTCGATCCAGCTAAACAACTCAGAATCTTTAAATGCTGGGGGACTTGTGAAGTGATGGCTTGGCCCATCAGTTTCTCTGGAGTTAATGTGCAAACAACAAGTGGCAAACTATTATTAGCCTGTTACTTTGGTGAATTGAGCTGTGAATCTACCACCTGCAAACAGAACATTCTTAAGCAGTCCTGCATCGCTCTCTGCAGAATGTTTAACTATGGGAGAGAAGCCCAGCATCCATGGGTTCAATATCTTGTGCATTACCCAATTTCAGTGGTCTTACAATTTCTTCACGTATTTTATAGAAATGACCAAAAATACATAACGGAACTGAAATTGGATAACAGCTGCGAAAAATGACCACTGCACAGCCAGAATTAACCAGCAACATCACTACATATGAAAGATTTTGCACTGCATAATTAAACGCAATGTGAACAATAGAAAGAAGACATTATCATTGAAATGGTATTTATACACTATTGGTAGAGCTCAAGCTCGATAATTCTCTTGTAAATGCCTTTACACAGAAAATGGATGTCCTCTATGATGAATGAAGGCAATTTGAAGAGACAAACAAATCAAATTGAAAACCAACAGCCTTGAATCTTGATAACCGTTGGGAAGCCTGCTTGGCTGACTCTACATTGCTGAAGAACATGATCACATAAGCCAGATTCTGCATGAAGAATTATTAAAATAGTACAAGGATTTACTTCGAAAATGCTGGCGAATTTTAGACAGGCTCCAGATAATTTACAATTTCTTCTCCTCTATCATGATGTCTAGTTCTTGCCTCATCTATTGACGGTCCATTCTCACATGAACTTCTGGCACCAGATTTGCCAACTTTTTCCTCTGATAACCCACCATTTGACATGTCCCTAGGTGCACGCCCTGTGTCCCTTCCACCTCTACGATCCTGAAGCAAAGACAAAGATATACTCAATTAGCTACTTAGTAAAGATGAAGCAATCATTTATGTAAACTATACCATAAATTGACAAAGGTAAGCATTGAAAGCCATCAAAACTTGAAAAACATTTACTAAAGACATTTAAAAGGGAAGTAGGACTCGTTAAAGCTCTTATAGATGGTTATAGATGGTATCGGAAACATTTACAACCCCTTCAAGAACTCAAAATTGCAGCTTAAGACTGCATGAGACCAAACCTTAGATGCTATGTTGACAGTGGCATATAAAAAGCAAGAAGATAGACAGCATTATAAGACCTTCTTGTCTTTGTCATGGAAAATTTCCAGGGGAAACAAACAAGATCGTCAAAGTGGAGAATGAAGCATATCCAAACCACAGGCCTTACTGAAATGTTTAATTCGTTCAACAAGTAGAAATCACCACATACTTCTTTAAAGGGGGAGTCCTCAGCTTCAAGCATGTGTACCACATGGCCCATTTTTGGACGTTTCTGAGCAGTAGGGTCAACACATCTTAAAGCTACCAGAAGCACTCGCTTCAATGCCCTCGATGTTGGCTTTTCTGGCATTTTAGGATCCAACACTCCCTCAGGATTCTTGTCAGTGACCATTTTCTTAAGCCAATCGACTAAGTTAACCTGAAAAGCCATGCACTCGGTATTAGGGTTCGTGGGTTGTAATAAAGCTACCGCAAATTATTTAATAAGCTCAATCAATAAACAATAAATGGTTGGTGAGAAGAAGATAATGCAAACCTCTTCGGGAGGCCGGCTATAATCGACAGGGTTTCTTCCCGATATTATTTCCATAATCAGAATTCCAAAGCTATATATATCACTTCTTTCATTAAGCATGCCTGTGCTGGCATATTCAGGTGCTACATAGCTTCGAATTTCAAAGTAAATCATCGTAAGCACCATTGACATCAGAACACAAAAACAAGCATACACAAAGAGATGGAGAGAGGGAGAGAATGTGCAGACCCAAATGTTCCCATCACACGGGTTGTAATATAGCTGTTATCTGATTGAAGGAGCTTTGCGAGGCCAAAGTCTGAGACCTTGGGATTCCACTGCTTGTCAAGTAATATGTTGCTTGACTTAATATCACGATGAAACAACTTTTGGTTCAAGGCCCTCGTGAAGATAAGCTAGCCTGCACCAATGATCCACGGGGATGTGAACTGTCAGTAGTTGGAAACAAATGGTAAGGATATGGAAATGTAAGTCGTATCGACATTAAATATTCACCCTTTTGCTGTTCCAAGAATAATTTTCATTCTGATATCCCAGGATAGAGGTTTATGAGGCCCTAAATCTCCATGAAGCCACTGCTCTAAGTTCCCATTATTAACATACTCATAGACAAGCATCCTACATTATAAGAAGAGAACCACAATGAAATTATTACTAGCTTAAAGTAGGCTATAAAGATAAGATAATCTCATTAAAATTTGTAATTCTTCGGGTTGACAACTAATTTAATGGGAACTGACCTTAAAAAAGAAAAATAATGCTACAGGAAACAAGCTTAATATTTGGAACTAAATTTTAAAACATAAATACCTATGAGCACCTTCAGCACAGTAACCAAGCAATCTCACTGATTTTTGTGCCGGACTCGACCAATAGCTTCAACTTCAACCTTAAATTCCCTTTCAGCTTGTCCCCTACAAGAAAGACAAATAGAATAATCAACTTACCGATTATTTAAAACATCCCAAATCGTGTCATTTGCTATTTAAGTCAACAAAACCCTAACTTTCACATCCACAAATAACATCTAACAGTTCAGAAAACAGAATTGAAATATTCCACGTATATACTTTGAAATAGATAAAGGCTGCAATTAACCAAGAAGAAGAGTAACTGAACAACAAAAGAATCACTGTGTTGCCTAATGCTTTGAACAGCAAATGCTTTATGCCAGTAAAATCCAACCCGAAAGAAAAACAATCAACAGACAACAATACGAATTGACCACTTTTGTGTGAAATCATCACAAAATGAAACCGATTGGGACACAATAACATGAATTCCCACTCATACTCTCATTTTCACCAACATAGTGATACGAATTGCCCATCCAACTCTAACATGAATTACCACTTCTAGTTTCATAGTCACCAACTTGATAGAACATGAATTGCCACTTCTACTGTCATAGTCACCAACATGATAGAACATCAATTGCCACTTCTACTTTCATAGTCACCAACTCAATAAGGTGAATTGCCAGTCCTACCCTAATGCAATTTTTCAATCCTGCACGAATTTGTTACTCCAGCCAAAGCTTCGTACTTGCAAAACATAATCTACCCAGATTAAAAACTATTTCTAATAAAACCTTGTCGCAAAAAGAAAGATGAAAAATTTACCTATTATTAAGCAAATTCTTAACAGCAACTTGAGTTTTATCATTCAACAAACCATAATAAACAATTCCATAACCACCTTCCCCAATCACATTCCTATCATCAAACCCATTAGTACACTCCTCAAGCTCCCTTAGCGTGTACCAATGCCCCCACCCTAAATGCGAAACCTCCGGCACACCACCGCCACTACCACCACCACCACCACCACCACTACCACTCCCACCACCACTGCTACCACCTTCTCCTCCTCCTCCACTCCTACTACCACTTCCTGACCCCAGAAACTTCTCAGGGTAAGATATCCTATGGTCCTTCCCAATCTCAATGTGAATTCTGTTATAGTGAACAAGTGACTCCTCTTCGGGTGTAGGTTCGGGTTCAGGAAATGGGTCGGGCTGGATTTGGGAGTGAGCATTTGGGGTGACTTGGATTTCTTGAATCTCTTTAGAAATTACTGGGATAGTAGGTGTGTGGTGGTGGTGCTGGTGGTGGTTATGTTTGGGTTTGGAAGTGAATAATGAAGTTAAAGAAGATGACGATGACGATGATGATGATGATCTTCTGGAAGCTAAACAGAGAGTGATAAAAATGAAGAGAAAAAGAACAATGGATGCTCCGACACAAATTCCGACAACTACCCATAAATGAAGGCCGAAGATTGATGTTGTAGCTGAAAGCTGGTCAGAGTCACCCATTTTTTTTTTTAAGTTATTGTTTTTGTGTATTTACTTATGCACAGTGTCGTTATTGTGAGTGCATAGTGGTGATGTTGGTGTGGTGGTGGTGGTGGAAGCGGTGATAAAAGGGAAGAGAGAGACAGGATAAAGGAAAGCAAGCTGGCATTGATGGGACCTTTTTGGAATGGTTCCGTTTTGTTTCCACTTATGTTTGGTGATTGCTTTTATATCATGTTAAATGTAAACTTTTGGTTGGGAATGGGAATGGAGACTGCGAAGTCTTGTTTATATGGAGTGTTTTTACTAAAATTTTATAACAAAAAAAGAAAAAGCAGTGTTTTTTAGTCTCTCTCTCTCTCGTTTCCTTTCATTCATTTCCTTGTACAGTTTGGGACAATAGTCTTATCCGTGTCAAATGACATGAGCCATATTTGCTAGTGTCTAGTTTTTTACTTAATGTAATGGTCAACTGATTTTAAGATATGTTTTTAATAAAATAAATAAATAACAGATTAATGGTATGATATTAGTTCATTTTGTAACGACATATAATTGTTTTAAATTTTAGTTGAATGCAACTAAACTAAGCGTGACATCACATGATTGGACTCCATGATGATGGTATTTTTAGAAAAGGTAAAGAGTACGAGAGGACGAGAGGTCTCTACATAGATGAAAACACTTACCCTATACCTCACTAGGTAGGGGTGGGCAAAAAAACCGATCGAACCGTGAACCGAGCCGAACCGAACCTAACCAAACCGAAAATTCGATTTTTTTTTTTTCAATTCGGTTCGGTTCACGGTTCGGTTCGAAGATAGAGATTCGGTTCGCGGTTCGGTTCATAATTTCGAACCGAACCGAACCGTCTTACTAATTAAAAAAAAAAATCCTGTTCAGCGTTCAGTTCACTGCCTAAAGGCACTAAGGCAGTCCGCCCAGCCCTAAAATTAATTAAGTTTAGCATTTACTTTTAGGTTTGTTCTGCTTATCTCTCCTTAGTCCTCACTCCTGCTCACTCATCCTTGCGTGGCGCTCACGATCAGTCGATCACCGATCACAACTCAGGCTCACAGTCTCACACACCCTCAGCTCACAGCCTCACACAGCGTCGTCAGGCCGTCAGGTGTCAGCCACACACACAGCCCCACCACACGGACAGTTCCGGACTTCCGAAGTTGTCAAGGTATGATTTCATTTTCATGGTTTCCTTTCCTCGTTGTCGAGGATCCAGAGTTTTAGGAGGTTGGTGGTGTAATTTATGATTGTATTGTTTCTTAATCGTATCGATGTGGGAGAAAGGCTGTACTTGGAGGACGGAGTAGTAATTCGGAAATGCCGATTGAGAAGAAGGAGGAGAAGCGGCTGCTTGTTGGAGGATTGTGAAGGATGTTAGGTCTTTTTCTTTTTTTTTTTTTGGGGGGGAGGGGGGGCAGCACCTAAGGAAGGGTTTAAAGCAAAGGATGTCTTAGGGTTTGGGTTGGTTTAAAGCAAAGGATGTCTTAGTGGCGATAACGGTATTGTCTCCCAAGTTTTGAAGGTCAGATGATTTCAAGTTTGAACGCTTCCTAAGTAGTAATATATAAATGATAGTTTATATTCTCTTCGATGTTGGTCATTTAATCACTGGTCAAAAAATAATAAACATCGACATCCGCAACAGATCTTAGGATTGCATCTATTTCAATGAATTTCTTTCAGATCAGAAAAAAATGTTTCCTAGTAAATATTTTTATGAGGAAATATTATGATTTCCCTGCATGTATTAGTTCTGGATATTCGTTGCATGTTAGTTTTGGTGGGAATAGGAATCTATAACACTGGTTTCCTCTTTTTTTTTTATCTTATTTATTATGTATATTTTACTACAACTGTTCCTGACTTCCTGTTGCAAAGTGAATCGATTTTTGCATCATACTTTAGATGACTCATGAAACCAAAATAAAAAACCAGATTTAGGGAATGAAAAGGCCGTAAGTCTCCTGATTATATTACACTCAAAGTTTAGCCAACTGAAGAAGGGAGGACCATTCAAACCATTTTTAATATCTATTTTCCAGTAATATTTAATGATCTCATGGGAACATATGTAGGAAGAGACATGCAAATATCAAAATTTGACATATGTAGAGAATAATATGAAAAATCTTTTCGGGATGTGTGGACTGTGGAAGCATATATAAGTGAACCTTTAGTGGGAATGAGATATAGTTATAGTTTTTTTTTTTCAAGAATTGATTTAAGAATAATATAAAAAATAATAAGAAAATAAAGGAGTTGATGCATATTATAATCACTTGGTTCAAATTGACTTTTGATGATTATTGGCGATTCTGGAAATGTATTGTATCCAGTGTTTCATATATTAGTTTTTTTTGTAATCAAGTGATTCCATTTTCCTTATCGGTTAGATTTGGAATACCAATTCATATTCTCAGCTGCATATATTTCAGCATGTTAATTAACGATTTGACCTCATAAGATTCTCTTGCATGAAATCATCATATAGCTTTTCATGCATATCCGCTTCACAAAATTTATTTTTCATTTTGGTTGAAGAATTATACAATATCTAATATGAAAAACCAAACCTGTATTCATTGTAAATGAGTGGTAAATATTAGTAGTCTAATAACATAAATCAAGCTCAAACTTTTTTATTTTGAAACATTGAGTTATGAGGCTGCTATTTGGTGCAGGATATATGGTAAAGTTTTGGCTCAAGAAAATATCTGAAACTTCATCTAATGTTGTTTATGTTTACATTGATTCCACTTGTTGATATAGAATAGCTATTAGCTAATATAGAAATAGCCAAATAGGAGCTGCACCTTTGTCCACCTTTGCCCAGTGCATTTTCTTCTTATTCTTTTATTTTGTATATTGCATTCAAGGACTGTCAAGCGATATCAGATGGCAATGACATATATCAGCAGCTCTTTCCAACTGATGTTTCCATTTTCATGTAAATAATTTCTTATTTAATAGCTATTTTAACTTTCAACAATTTGGTTCATACAATGAAAACGCTTTAATGTCTTAAGGGTTATTGTACATACATTTTGTAATGCAATTTCAAGTTGAATGTTATGGAGATGTATTTGCATTTTCTATACCGTTAAAATTCACACACACTCTGGATTATAATCTTTTTGTTTTACTTTTCAGATGTCTTCGTTTGATGCACAGAGTATGAGCAAACCAGTAAATGTTGATGCTTCGAAGAGCAATCCGATGGATGTGGATGCATCTGAGGAAAAAGTGAATAGAGATGAAAATGTTGGCAAAGACTATCAGAATGATGATAGTGGTCCTCTACCTTCTTCCGGTACAACAGCTAAACTCCCTTCCTCTCCATCAGCTTCTAACAAAAGACAAAGGTCTAAAGTGTGGGCACATATGGCATTAGAATCGGATCAAAATGGGAACAAGAGGGCAAAATGCAATTATTGTCATAAAACCTTTAAGTATACTGGCGGGAATGGAACTAGTGCATTGCTTACTCACTTGAAGAGATGTAAACAATTTGTTAACAAAGACACAACGGGTAAACAAAAACTCTCCCAGTATATTAGAAAATAAGCATCTTTCCATTCAAGTAAATAGTAATTTTGATGAAAGTTCGGTGTAGAAGAGAGCTTGCTAGAATGTTTGTAGTTGCTGAGCTGCCATTTAGATTTGTTGAAAATGAAGCTTTTATCAGTTATAGCAATGTATTGCAGCCTAAGTTTTCAGTTCCATCTCGTACAACTTTAAGACGTGATTGTCTAGAGTTGTACAATGAAGAGAGGGAAAAATTGAGGCAATATTTTGCTAAATTTACTGGTAGGTGTGTTAACTACTGATACGTGGACTTCTTGCCAAAACTTATCTTACATGTGTCTTACATGTCACTTCATTGATGAGAACTGGAAATGCAGAAAAAGATTTTGAACTTTTGTCAAATTTCTGGTCATTCTGGTGAGGCAATTGCCAATGCTGTGGAGGCATGTTTGAAGGTTAGGGTAATAACAAAGGTTCTTACAATCGCTATAGATAATGCAAGTTCAAATGATGTTTGTATGCAGTATTTGAAAAGAATATTTCAATCTTGGGGAACACTTATGTTGAAAGGAGAGTATCTCCATATGAGATGCTGTGCATATTTTAAGTTTAACTGTGAAGAGGGTTTGAAAGATATGGATGATTCCATATTTGAATTAGATCTGCTGTAGATATGTTAGGTCTTCTCCATCACGATTGGAGGTTCAAAAGCTGTGTGGTAGAAGAAAATGTAGGGAGCAAGGCACTATTATCTTTAGATGTTGAAACCAGATGGAATTCAACATATACAATGTTGGAGTCGGCTTGTGAAATTTCAGAAAGCATTTGAGTTGTTGGAGATGAAGGATGAGAAGTTTAGGGCAGATCTTACAGGGCAATAAAATGAGGGACTTCCTACAGAAGAAGATTGGGTATATGCACGTGCATATTGCCTTTCTTAAAAACATTTTATGATGCTACTTTGAGCATTTTTTGTTCTTTATATGCCACTTCCAATCACTTTGTTGAAGAAATTATGGGTGTTGGAGTGAGATCAAAGAACAATGTGGAAGTGATGATCTTTCCGTGAGAATGATGGCTGAAAGAATGAGAGTAAAGCATGAGAAGTATTGGGGAAATATTAACAACATGAATGTATTGTCATTTGTGGCTGCAGTTCTTGATCCTCGTCTAAAATTGTCTTATGTGGATTGGATGGTGAGAGAGGTTTATGATGAGAAGAAGGGAAACCAGCTAATGGAAAAAATTAACCACACTCTCTCAAGCTTGTTTTATTATTATGATTCTTGTATTGAGCACAGTAAGGAAAGCTTGGCAAATTCTGAAAGTCATGTGAAAGAACCAAAAGTGGAAATGGTAAATGAAGAGCGTAAAAAGAAAACGAGAAACAAGTTCACTAAAAAAGTGGGAGTGAACAAAACGATGCAAAGGAATGAATTGGAGAAGTATTTGGCAGAAGAACGAGAGGAACTTGATGATGATGATAAAGGTTTTGATGTATTGGATTGGTGGAAAAAATTCTCATGTAGGTACCCCATCCTCTCTTTAATGGCTAAAGACATCTTAGCAATTCCTTTGTCAACCGTGGCTTCAGAAAGCGCTTTTAGCACGGGTGGTCGAGTTCTTGATGTTTTTAGGAGTTCACTGACTCCATATATGGTGGAAGCCCTCATATGTGCACAAGATTGGCTCAAAAAATCTGCAATTTTGTCCATTGAGGAGGATCTTGAAGCACTGGAAATTTTTGAATCAGGTTTCAGTTTGTTAAATTTTATATTAGTTTCAATTTCTTTCATAAGTTGATTATGTGCTAATAGGATGCCTTTTTTATATATTGCAGAAACTGCAGTTGTGAAATTGATGGATTCAGCTACTACAAATATCACCATCAATTAAACTAAGGTCACTAGGTCAGTCCATTGAACCTCAATTTACTACCTAAAAGAATTACTTATGAGCACAAAATGTTTTTTAAAGAAGGAAATTGAATTGTAAAGTTTAGATACTATGCCACCAAAATATCATTTGTGAGGTGAACTTTTTTTATATTTACTTCATTTAACTTTTTTCCTCTCTAGGTATCAAGATTGGGTTCTAAATTTTGTCATCAAGGAGATGTCCCATTCGAGCTGAGGTTGAAAATGAAGAATACAACCTTCTTGCAAGAAGAAAACAAGAAAAGGAAGTTGGAATTATGTAGTGAAAATAGTAGAACCAATCCACCTATTGCTGAATGTTAAATTGTGAAGTCAATGTATTATTTTAGCCATTGTAATGTTAAGTTTTATGCTCTAATGAAAACATGGATGTTACTTTATTCTATTTGCTCTTGATGTGTTTGCCCAATGTGGGAATTGGAAAAGCAGGTCTTAACTAATGAAAACAAGTTCTTTATGTATGCAAACTAAAGCCTCTCTCCCTTATGTTGTACCCATCTGGACACTAATTGTTCTGTTTATTTATTCTCTCGTGTCTAACCTTCTGGCTGAGAAACTGTCCTGTGCAGGACTTCAAGAGGACAACATACATGGAGGCGGATCTTCGATGTTCTACTACCATTCAGACAGGTAAGACACTCTCAAGATGGTTGATGAGGTGAAATGTAACAGCATGATGAACCGACTCCATATGATTTATATGGTTCTTGTTGGTACTGATTTTCACTGATTTTCTTGCCTTTACACTTCTTGGACATAGCCCTGCTGTTGTGGAGAACAGGGTTACAACTGTCCATGGTTTGTCAGGTACTGGATCACTAAGAGTAGGTGGAGAATTTCTGGCAAGGCATTATCATGAGGTTGGGCTTTAATTTTTGGCATATCGAAAAAAATCCCTTAGTTGTTCAGGTGCTTTGTTCTGTGATTTTGA
The DNA here is from genome assembly GCA_024138025.1 of Combretum micranthum. Taxonomy (NCBI): domain Eukaryota; kingdom Viridiplantae; phylum Streptophyta; class Magnoliopsida; order Myrtales; family Combretaceae; genus Combretum; species Combretum micranthum. The sequence continues at coordinate 346,056 of JAMXBD010001130.1, read as the reverse complement.
AGTTTTTGTGTATATCTGTCTTGTCCTGCAGCGTATAATATACATTCCCAAACCAACCTGGGGAAACCACCCCAAAGTTTTCACTCTGGCGGGGTTGTCTGTACAGTACTATCGTTACTATGATCCAGCAACCCGTGGATTGAACTTCCAAGGTTAAGGCTTCTCTTGTTATCATTTTATGAGTTGCTTATTGGCCAACTACATCTCATTTGTGTGATTAGAAGACATAATCGATCTGTTGTCTCTTATAGGCCTGTTAGAAGACCTCAACCCTGCCACACCAGGAGCTGTAGTTCTTCTTCATGCATGTGCTCATAATCCTACTGGTGTTGATCCAACTGTTGAGCAGTGGGAGCAGATCAGACAGCTAATTAGGTCGAAAAGGCTATTACCTTTCTTTGACAGTGCATATCAGGTAAAGCCATATTTATTCAAAATAAAGGAAATCATTCGTCAAGAGGAAATCAAATCTTCTATCTGTCTTTCTGTTCATATGGGGTATTATAGGGTTTTGCTAGTGGTAGCTTGGATGCTGATGCGAAGTCTGTACGTATGTTTGCTGCTGATGGTGGTGAGTGTCTGGTAGCTCAAAGTTATGCAAAAACATGGGACTCTATGGGGAGCGTGTTGGAGCTCTAAGCATTGTAAGACTTGAATATATGTCTTTATGTTTTGTTCTTTTTCTTTATCAGTGCTTCAGTATTCTCATTAATATCGTGATTTTTCATAAAAATTCTCTTACCACTTTACTGAATTTAGTGTCAATCCTTTCTGAAACTTTTTAATTCTTAGAAAGTGAGCAAAGTGACTTGTCTCTAGCTATCAAGAAAAGGAAGCTCAACTTCCTTGGTTCTTTCTTTTTCCTGAATTTAGAGTATCGAGAATTTATAATTTATCTCAAATTTTGTGCTATCAGGTTTGCAAGACAGCTGATGTGGCTGGCAGGGTTGAAAGTCAACTGAAGCTCGTAATTAGACCCATGTATTATAACCCACCCATCCATGGAGCATCAATTGTGGCTACCACTCTCAAGGACAGGTATAAAAATATTACTTGATCATAATGCTGCAACTCTTTCCCACAATATTTCGCATACTTAAAATATGTTGAATTAGAAATCCTGAACAATTGTATTTCCTTATAATAGCAGTTACAAGTTATACCATTCAGTGCCTTACTTTATCCTACTTTGATTTCAGCGAATTGTACAAAGAATGGACTGTGGAGTTGAAGGCTATGGCTGACCGCATTATTAGCATGCTCCAACAGCTCTTTGAGGCATTGAAGGAAAGAGGTAGACGTTTGTTGTACTTCCTTCTCATAATCTTGTGACCATTATCTTGACTTCATTTGTCTATGTAGTGGCTTTCTTATACCACCCTCTACAAGACCATGCCTTCTTTTCATCCTTTTCCTGCAAGTTGGGGCGCTTTCTCCTTCTACAAAGTTGAATTACTTCGAACAATTTTGATATAGTTGTTTTGATTACCTATATATTTTTTGTAGGTACACCGGGTGACTGGAGTCATATTATCAAGCAAATTGGAATGTTTACATTTACAGGATTGAACTCAGAACAAGTTGCTTTTATGACAATTTGGTGTTATAATATAAAAATGTTAATTAAATAAAAAATTTTGAAATATATTGCGATTGAACTCAAAAAAACTTAAATAATCTGAATAGAGTGGCTGAAATTCCCCTTATTGCGGATGAAAATTAAATGTACAATTGCATTTATGAGTTTAATTTCATGTTCATAATTCATATACATAAATGCTTATAGTGATGTTGTCATAAAATTAAATTCTCTTTTTTTTTATATGGTTCGAACCGTATATCGAACCGTTTTTTTTAGGTTCGAAAAATTAGTGAACCGAACCGTAAGGTTAGGTTCGTTTTTTAAAAATAACCGAACCGTTATTTTAGGTTCAATTAGGTTCGGGCGACGAACCGGACCGAACCGTACTGCGCCCACCCCTATCACTAGGGATGCAATCGTGGTGGGTTTGGGATGGGTCACATAAGATCCAAACCCGATCCGCTTTCTAATAAGATATCCCAAATCCGTCCCTACAGGGTTTTGACCCCGCCCCGCCCTGCACTCGCTTCATTTTTTTTGCCCTTTTCAACTCTTAGTTAAATTCAATTGCATCTTCCAACAAAATATTGGGTAGTAGGCCGGCAACTAGACTTCAGTATGGTTTTAACCTAGCTGGGCTAGTTGCAGCACGCTCGTCAATTCACAGGTTCATAGAACTAGCTATTTTATTTGTTAAAACAAAAAAAATTAATAATATTATAAAAATAACATTTTAAGAGATAAAATTAAAAAATAGAAAAAAATACAAAATAAAATTAAAACTATTAACAACCATTCTTAAAGACAAAAATTAGTGGTGTTTTGTTTTTTAAAATTTCAAACTCAATTTTTTAAATTGTTTATAACATAACGGTTTCAAGTTACCCATCGGATTTTTTTCATGACCCGAACCCAACCTAAACCCTATAGGGTCAGCATGTAATTTCCCAAACCCGTCCCGCGACCCTATAGGGTTTTAACGGTTCAGGCGGGTCGGGTATCCTATAATGACCCGCCCTGATTGCATCCTTGTACCTCATCCCCACCCCACGCCCCCCTAACCCGCCCCCCCCCCCCAAATAATATGCCATCTATCGGCTTCATTACTTGTGTTATGTAGCTGCATTTTAGAATTCTTTACTGTAACTCAATACTCATGTGCTACTACTCCTGCTATACCTACCTAGCATATAAATTACTTTTCCATTGTCATTTTAGTACAAACTTTTTATTTTATTTTAATTATGTGAAGCTTTCATATAGTTGCCTAAATAAAATGCTAGAATGAAAACTATCATTTTCCATCTATTTTATCATGACTAGTCTTCAATCTCGTTAAAATATTACTTTCGATAATTTTCGCTATTTGTTCTTAGCATATTATTAGTTTTAATTATCGATTTTCTTAAGAAATTACCTAATTTGTGTATAGTACAATTCCATTTTGCATTTTTTTTTTTTTTTTTGCTATTACAATGGGGATGGGAGGATTCGAACCTTGTACATCTCACTTAAGAGTTTTGTATTTTCAACTATAACTTTTATATATTATCTACAAATTAGCTACAAAATACGTATAACGGAAGTCTTTTACATTTGAGTTCATCAAAGTCAATTCCTTTATATTTTAATTGGATCGGTTTAAGGGTCTATTTATTTCATTTTTTTATGGTCATTTTGTCATCTTATTTATGTCGTTTTCAAAAAGATTTTTACCAACAAATAGGTACATATAAAAAATCAAACTTTTTTTACTCATAAAAAAATATCAAATATATCATATATAGCTAGGATACAAGTGAAAAACAAATGCAGTTCAAATACATATAAGATACAGATCAAAATCAAATAATCAAAATAGACCCTAAATGCATTAAATTTATGTATAATTTAATTAAGCAAGACATTTATCAGAATAGAAAAAGAAGTTACTTAATAGGTCCTATGTGCATGTAGTTATAAGCAAAATATTTTATAATATTGTGCATAATCGATAAGTATCAAAGTGAATGTGAATGGTTTATGAAGATAACTTGTATGGCACTAATATATATTATATATATATATATAATCTTAGTTGAAAAAAGCATGTCAGCATGACAACTTTACATCTCATTTATTTATAATCTTTATAGAAATTGATCATTTACCATAGATTTTTTAGATATAGGTTAATATGGATCCAAAGCACCGTTCGTTAAGTATACCAACCTAAGTTATAACCTCCATTTACATTTTATAGGAAGACATATCATGCATAGGTGCATGAGAACATCAAATTGTCACATAGTACGATACATATTCAAAATATTTAATTTTCAACTCTATGTTTATCATTTTTTATATATATTAAACTTTCCATTATATTGTGTGCCCTATTCATATCCCTATACTACCACAAACTTCCAGCATAAACTTTTTTAGATAACCATTATACATTTGTTTCAATCATTAAGAGAAAATTAATATACATTAAGAAGGAGATCAACAAAAATAAACCCACTATAAGTATTAAATTTAAAGAAAATTCTATGGTCCTGCTATTAATTTTAACGGGACTGGTCCTGTCACCATCTAAAGGCTTACGACATATCCAACCGCGATCGAATTACTAAAATAATTAATATTCCATTTACTATATTCATTTTAATTGTTAGATTAGTGGTGAGACAATCCTATCAATGAGACCATAGAAGCTGCCTACAACTGGCTTATTTTAGTTCTTTTGTTGGAATGAAGGATGCAATAGAAGGGGTTGGTATAAGGTACTTAATCCACTTAACCCACCTAGCCCATTTAGTTTAAGATGGGTTTAGGAAATAGTTTACAATTATGTAAGGTTTAAGGTCCATGTGGGAGTCATTATTATGATTAGATGGAAATCCGACCCACTAAAGTTTAATAAAATTTAAAATAAAATAATTAAGTAAAAAACCCTAAGTATCTCCATTATTCCCCCATCAGGCATATCTCTCTCTCTCACACACACACACTTCACACTTTAAACTCAACTAGCCTCTCAAGCATATGGTCCTTTGAATCTCTATTAGTTGGTGGTGTTGTGGCGACACACTACTCAAATGAGACACTTGTGAATAATTGCTCAAACCATATCACTCAGAATACTCTCTCTGTCTTTCTTTGTTTCTCTTGCTCTATCATTAATTCAAGTTTTACTTAAAATGTTGTTGATATGTGCTTGCTCTATGACGTGTGTAGATGGATTTTCTAGGGTTTTTCATCAATCACGGTGTTCTTTTTCCAGTTTTATAGGATTATTGGATCTTCTAAACACGATTCTACTATCTTTATAAGTCAATTTTGCATCTATTTCTCCAATTTGTGAATCAGATTTTTTTGGCTCTTTGCAATCTATGATACCATCCTTATTATAAATCAGAAATATCAATCTAGACTTTATGGGTTTGTTTTTATTTAGTTTCATTTTCGTTGTTTTATCATCCCTTTGTTTTGACTATATCCTATACTTTTTTTTAAAGTATTTTACCTTATCCTGCACTTTAGGCTGCTATTTTTAATGCATTGTGAGTGTCACGTCATATTTTGGTTATTGCATCATTACAGTTTCATGTTCTACTAATGTGTGTCTAATTTTGCTGCTTTTGGGGGTCTTCTATTGCTTTTTACTGTCCTTTTTAATATACTACAGTGAGCAAAGTAATCATTGGTCATAAGTAATCAAACTAAGTAACTAAATAGTTAAATGAATTACTTAAATTTTCGAAAGGCTTAGTAATGGACTTATTTGGTTTGCAGTGTCTAAATTCAGTTGTTTGATTGATTAAATGAGATTCTTAAAAATTTTATAATTAACTATACATTTTGGAAAAAAAAAAAAGTTGTGTGATAAAGTTTTTCTTATTAAGGTACTTTACTTATTCATTTCCATCCATAGTACTTATGTTTCTTTATGAATTTTAAATGGTTTGATAAGGATTGGACGCATAGATAAATAACTGGGGTGGCACTCACTTTATTTAAGTTAATATTTAGAATTGCTTAGAAAATCATTTCATATTATGGTCGTGTTGGATTTTACACATTAAAAAAAAAAAAGAATTTTTGTAAGTAAGAATACCGTTGTATGAGGCAAAGAACAGAGAAAAAAAAAAGAATGTATTGCTATACTTTTTTAATATTTAATAAGAGAAACTTATATGATGGTACTTCATAAAATATTAAAAAGAATAAACTTTTCAATTTATTTTAATCAATTCATAAACATGTGTAAGGTTTGTTATCGGTGAAAATATATCAAAAGGTTCTCTTCTAAAAGTTACTAAATAAATATATAAAAATAAATATTCTATAATTTTTTTTTGTGTGCGCTTAGGCTTCAGACTTGTTTAAACCTTTAAAATATTAAAGAGGCTTTGAATCATTTTCTTAAAGATTTAGATGACCATATAGAGAGTCAAAAACCACATATATTTAAGATACGGGGTTTAAACACTCTAATTCAAATACGTGGAGGCTAAGTGCATGTAAATGAAATACAATGAGTATATGATCTAAATGGGATGTGTGTATATATTTCAGATACTACCAGCAAGTGTACTTGGTCTTGATCAAGTAATATAGAATGAGTAGAGTATCGTTCCCACAGAGACTAAATTAACTACTAGATTGATATTAGTTTATACTAATATTTAGGTAATCAAAAAGTATCAGTTAAATATAACTAATCAATTATATCTACTTATGAATGCAAATGAGAATGTGAGAAGTTTATAATATGAATGTGGGAAGGAACAAAATCCATCCTAATATTTACTAATCATGTTGAATTTATATTATATAAACAATTAGGATTATGGATATTTGTAAGAAATTATCAAAATCTAAAACTATCAAGTTTTAGTAAACCATAAAATAATCTATTAGCTTCCGCTATACAAATTATCAATGGAATCTATTTCATAATCATAAATCTTCCAATTCTATGATTATCTAACATCTTAAATTAACTTCTCCTAATTCCTTAGTGAGAAATTAAAATAAAATATTGCATGAAGTACATGGAACAATTTCTAAATTAATATTAAACTTAATTGTTTCCACAATTGTTGTTTAATTTCAATTCATGAATTCCTATGAATCCTAATTCTTTTTCCAAATCATTAGAATTCTTATCAATTCAATTTCAATCGGAAATAAAATAGATAATTAGGATTCAATATAAATATTCTATAATTCTAACAATCCTATAATATAAATTCAATAATCATTTTAGCAAAGTTAGGATTTCATCACTTCGCACAAATAAATGTTTAGCTACTCATGGATGATGATTCAACAATCGAATAAGAATATGTAATTGATAACATTATGAACAAAAATCTCAGATAAATGAATTGCATAAGAAAGAAAATAGATATCACCAATTCAAGTATCACAAATCTTCAATTACAATCCTTGAAAGCTCAAATTCTCTCACAAATCTCTATGAAAATGCTAGACTATTTTGTATAATGAAGTATTCTACTTTGCTTCTGCTTGTTCATGAATGTTGGAGGGGGGAGAACCCCTATTTATAGGAAAAATTTCGTGCAAAGCATTAATGGAAATTTGCAGTTTCACTTCGTACGCCGGCAGTTATAGATTCTACGCTGGCGGCTTAAAGACGGCGTAAATCCATTTTCTTCCTTACGCAGGCAGTGTACTGGCAGCTTTCTTCTTCAGTTACAAGTATAGGCCGCTTCTACGCCAACGGCTTAGATATAGATCTAGCCGGCGTATATGATGAGAAATGAACGGTTGTGCCAATTTATAACGAAAGCTGTCTCAAAGCCGGCAGCTTTGATACCGACTTAGACACTCCAACATAATTGGTCCCTTCAATTTCCTCTAGGCATGTGTTGTCTTCATGTCGCTTCAGATCTGTGGTCTACATTGCCTCAACGCCGGCGGCTTTGTCACGCCCCGAGGGTACCCTAGTAGTAATAAACAAGTTACACTTGAATATTATCACTAGACTACTACCTTCAGAGAATGATAGGTTTTCAAAACAACAGGATCTTTTAAGTTGCTTGATAAGAAATAACAAATATATGAGAGAAATGATTTAGTGAATAACCATTACAAACTATTACAAACCATATAGCTCCTTTGAAATATACAACTAAATAATCTACTCTAATAGTACATAACCATCAAACTAAAATAGATCTGTAGACTTCTAGCTTCAAAGCCCTTACCGGAGCCATATTCCTGGATGTAACTAACCAGGGTCGTAAAGTGAACCTGAAAAGACTGTAGGAGTATGAGCGAAACCACAGCTCAGTGAATAATTAGACATACCATACATCACACAAGTCATTAACAAATCATATGCAATGCAAGCACTCAACTATATGCACAGATACAAGTTTGGATGATCTAGAATCCAAACAGGAAAAAGATTTACGCTCTCTTTTTAATGGGTTGAAGAACCAGCACTCAATGACCCACCTGCCCAGGAGAGACTAAGTACACAGGAGAATCAACGATTTCTCGTTTTAATGTTATCACTTTGAATATAGTTGCTTGAACAAACCATCTCCTGCAATCTCCTTAGAAACTCCCTAAGTATTAATCATTTCAAAGCGATTCTACGGGCGACGTTCTTCGGTGCCTTTTAGTTCCTCATAGGACCGCCAGACCAAAGAGAACCTTGGAAGACTCACACATTGGATCAACCAAGCAAAAACAGAGATCCAAAATATTAATACGTACCAGGCTGTCGCAACCATATATGCAATAATGCAATTCGTGCAATGCATGTTCATATTATTTGTTAAGTCCATAATTCTTAATCAATTTCGGGGTGACCATACATTACACACAATCATTTATACTACTGCACAACACCAACCATTGCGTTATCGCTTGTATAAAGATATTTTAACAATCATACAATCAGATCATATCATGCTTTCAACAAACATTCATTTGATTATCTTGCATTACATATTCGACTATTTACAATCACAACCAGTACAATATGACTGAATTACTCACCTGCTCATACCGACTCAGTCGTAATAATCCGCTGGTAGATCCTATAGTGAATCAAAGTCACCTATTTAAGACAAGGCATCCATTAATACAATTAACTAAATTCCTATATTGTGATTAGTGTCATAGACTCGATATTAATACTTAGTATCATCGGGTTTTTCCTATTTTATCTCATATAATTGTTTGGTTATTTTAGAAGTCTCATTACTCAAGAAATTAACTTATTTCAATTTCCATTCTTATATATTTTATCTGTTTAGAACAGGTATTTGACTAATACCAACTTTAATTAATACTAAATATTTTCTTTATTCTATGATTTCATAAGTTACTAGATATTAATTCTAAATGGACTTAAATAGTTGTATTATAATTACTAGCTAATACATATTTGTATAACATATAATATACTTAATAGATAATATATATATATATATATATATATATAAATTTGGTTTAAGTCAGAAAAGCTTTCGTTAGAAAATTTTAGCTGTAAGCCGGCTCAAGGCCGCCGGCCTAAATCCCCAGGTGCCGGTGTAAAATCATTTTGAAGAGAAAATTTCATATCGAGTGCACCGGTATTGAAAGCTGCCAGCTTTCAACGTACACCGGCCCTACGCCGTCGGCGTAGATCTCTAGGTAGCCGGCTTACATTCATGTTTTACGTGAAAATTATTTTACGTAGCCTCTGTTTGAGTGTAAGCTGCCTATAAGCCGTTGGCCTATCCATGTAAGCCGTCGGCGTACAGCGTTTACACTGCCGGCCTTGAGGCAGTGTTGCACTGTTCATAATATTCTTCCTCTGTTCGATTCTTTTCCTTTGATTTTTACACATTAGAAACTTACTTAAACTACTTTTAAGAGTTTATATATCATATATAAGGATATATAACAACTTTAACACGTTTAAAAACATAAGTATATAGATTTCGATTTTGTGAAAGTAAAACTAAGGTTTTGAAGTTTTACCTCGTTGGAGCTCTTTGAGTGCAATCCGAAGCTGGTGTTTGTGTTTAATAAGTTCCTAAGATAATTATAAGTCAGTTACAAAGCTTAGATTTGGACAAAAATAACTCGAGTTACCTCAACTTACCTTTGAGCTCGTTTTTGAGGGTTTTTAGCCTTGTATTTCCTTTGATTCGAGTTTAGATGTTATGATCTGTTTGTTCTTGGTTTTCAGTTCGATTTGGTTGTTGTTTGAATGTATTTTAGTGCTGGAAGAGTTGAGAGTTAATGGAGTTTGTTTGATTCTCCATTAATGGCTTTAAACTCATATATATATTATATATATAGAAGAGAGAAGGAGAGGTTGCAGCTGTTTCTCTTTCGTTTTCCTCCGATTTTTTGATCCTCTTTGCTGTTGTTTTCCTTGTAATTAATGTGGATTTGAGCTGGCATTATTCCATTGGTCATTGGGTCACTTTGGTTGAAGGGTTTGGTGAATTATTGAGCACATTCCGGCGCCTCTTTCTTCCTCTCTTTTTCCACCGAAATGCAGCAGCTCAAAAACACATATAGATATATATATATATATATAGTTTATTTATTTAGTTAGATTTTGAGTTAATTATACGGGTATAGATTAGCTAATATTTGAAAAATTTCGTACAAAAATATGAGTATAAAGTTGTATAAAACACTTAGATTTTCAAATAGTACAATTTGAGGTTATTTATATACGTAGTTAATTATTCGTATAATTTTATCTCTCGCGATTTGGATTTCTTAAGTTCATCAGGTCAATTTTTGTTTCAGGCTCCGATAGCTTAAGAAAACTCGGTTTAGAACAAAAGCGTGATCCGATTATTTATTTGAAGTTTAGATTTTGAGTTATTTGTCAATTTATATTTTCGTTGTGTATTTAAAATCTTAACGGTTCATTTTGATCATCGTTTCCTAGTTATAAGCGTAAATAATCATTTATGCAGTATTGAGCTTAATACATAAATTAAACTATATATATATATCTTTAATTTTGATACTGAACATAAATTCTTATTAGTAGCTTTTAAATTTAACTAGGGATCTTGAAATTAGGGTTTAAGTCTAAGTATAAACTCATTACTACTCATTATTCTAGTCTTGAATCATTATCGAGATAAAAAACAATCATTTAACCTTTATATTCACATTTTCTATTTAAATCTATTGGTATACTAAGTTTTCGGGTCTTAGATTTTAGATCATATCTTGAATTAGTTATTCAAGATACAAGATCTCGTTTTCGGTATTAACTAGGGTTAGAGAATTTATTTATTCGGTTCCTAAATCTTTCATTTATCCAAAATCTAAATATTATTCTATTATTAGACTTCAATCGGAATCTAAATCTATTATCTAGTTTATACAATCTATTATAAAGTCGGGTACTAATGTGAAAAATTCCCGGGGTTTACAGGCTTAGTAGCCGGCGTATGTTGTAACTCCTTTTGCGCTGGTGACTTTTTAACTCTGAGTTGCCGGCCTTCAATGTACGCTGGCCTCTTCAACTTCTATGCCAGCAGCTTTGAGGCAGCGTATAGTTGGTTGAGTCAAATACTGGCAAAGCTGGCAGTGTAAGCAGCGACCTTAAAGGTAAGCCGTCTGAACGCCGGCGGCTTTGAAGGTTGAAATGCCGGTGTATCCTTCAATTTTTCCAATTTTCACTTCAAAGTTTTTTGTTTTGATTTCTTTGTCCAAATTAAACCTGTTACATGAATTTTAATCAAAACAAATATCCATTCTAGCTCTTTTGAACATCAACAAATCGTATAAAATATGATCTTATCAATATACCGATTTATCCTTTATATGAGATGACTTCAAAATTGTTCCATTAGTAATACACAAAACTGTCATTTTTAATATAAGTAATTAAATAATCGATTATTAAATATGTCCATTTTATTCATAATATTGACTTGTGTATATATGTGCATATATATTTACATCAAGTGAAATGTGCTATAAGATCAAAAAACTTGTTGCATTGACAAGTTATGTGTATATGTATGTATATATACTATAAAGCTACTAATAAATAAATTATTTAGTTGACTGTTTAATCTTTTAGCAAAACAAATTTAATTTTATTAATTAAAATGTATAAGAAAAAAGAAAGAGAATAAAGTAAAAGGGAGTAAAAGTCAAGGGATAGATCCAACATGGAATAGATAGTAATGGGAATTAAATCCATCACTTTTGTTTAACAAAATCAAACCTATCCACTCGGTTATATTCAATACAAACTGATAAGATTTACTTTCTAAAATATATATATATAATATTTGTTTTTTGAATAAATAAAGATGACTAGACTTGTTTGGATAGTCGGTTTGGTTTCATTTTTAAACTGAACTGATACTGAACCGATACAATATGATACTGATGAAAAATTGATAGTTTCACTCATAAATTGATCAAACTGAACCGATACAAATCCGATACTGATAAATTACCGATACAAATAAAAATATGACTATCCAACCAGGTCCTAATGTTAAATTATTTTAACATTAATGGCCCATGTGACTTATGGTATGACTCTAATATGAAATGTTCAATATGATGGTTGTTTGGGCATAATGGTAATTTTGAGTCATAGGGTTTCACATTCCTCTACTCTCCTTATTTATATATGACAGTTAAAAGAAAAGTATCGTAACTTTTCATTACAGAATAATTTTTCATTATCCACCATCAAAAGAGAAACAAAAAAAGAAAAAGGTTGAGCGGGAGAAAATCACCAAAACAAAATCGAAACAAATTTTCTTCTCTTGATTGGAATTCAAAATCATGGACAACGTTTTGTATCAAAACCATTATAATTTTGATTGTTTCTATCATGTTTATAAGATCCTGATTTGGAAATTAGTTTTACATGAAGATTTGTTTTTGTAAAATCTAAGAATTTCTAACAATTGGTATCAGAGGTATGGAAAACCTATTCAATTTAATTTTCCGAAATGTTCCTACATTTGCATTAACGAATTATTGCTTTTCATGTTTTCCGTTTCGGAATTTACCAGGATATCATGTAATGTTCATGTTTTCCGTTTCGGAAAACAATAATATTTCATAAAACATGAATGAAGGAACATATGTTTCCGTAATATAAATGTTCCATGAAATATTCCTGATTTCCGAAAATGAAATATAGACAACGGGATTTAACATGACGTGATTTTGAATCCTGGAATTGGATTTGACCGGAATTGGAAGTGTACGAGTACGAACATTTAACGGAACGTTGAATTATGTGTTCCTATTTCCAAACATAGTTTGGTCTGTGTATGCTTCACGAACATGGAAAATAAAAACAAATATCTGCAAATATATATGTGCTATATTTCTGATATTTTCCGCATTAACGATAGTTTATTGATATTTGTTAATTTGAATGATCTTAATGATTGAAAAGTTTGATGTTTGTTGAGATTATGTTAGTGTAAATGAAATGTCAAAAGCTTGTTAGTCACCAAAGTGGCCTAGCTTGGAAGGATTTAAATATTTAATTGTGAATTTCAATTGTTCATCTTCTTTAGATGCTAATAAAATGATATAAAAGTTTGAAATGAACAATTGTAATCATTAATCATAAGGCTAGGAGATCATCCAAAGATGGATCATTGCTTATAATTAATGATACTAAAAGAGATTCATTGATATACTGGGTGAATATGGCTGTATATCCAAAGATAACATACATATTGACTTAAGTATGATTGATTGATCTATCAAAGTATATTTATCTAAGCATCATTATTGATTAAAGTTATGCATTAAGGTATCACCCAAAGGTGACCTTAAATACATAGTTAAAGTTTATCATTTGTTTGAATCCATTTAAGTTTACTCAAAGCATTAATATGTATATTTGGATTACATTTACAGCTTCTAGTAATTTGTTCGCTTTGGGCAATGGAATGATCAAGTTCAATGGGCTAAACTATGCGGAATGGTCAGAACAGATCCAATTTCAACTGGGCATTTTGGATTTGGACCTAGCAATTATTTCTGATGAAAAGCCTGCAGCCATTACTGAGACTAGTACTGAGTCAGACAAGTCTCTTTATGAGACTTGGGAACGGTCTAATAGGCTGAGTTTGAACTTGATGCGAATGACGATAGCTGAAAATGTCAAGCCATCGATGCCTAAGAGGAAAATGCAAGGGAATTTATAATGAGAATTAAGGAATACTCTCAATCAGATATAGCTGACAAATCTATTGTAGGGAGCCTAATGAGTGAGCTAACGACCAAGAAATTTGATTGGTCACAGCCCATTCATGATCATGTGACATGCATGGCTAATCTAGCAGCAAAACTGAAGTTAATGGGTATGGATGTGAGTGAATCTTTTTTGGTTCAATTCATCATCAATTCGCTTCCTCCTGAGTTTGGTCAGTTCCAGGTGAATTACAACACCATTAAGGAAAAATGGAACCTTCAGGAAATAAAGGCCATGTTGGTTCAGGAAGAAGGGAGATTAAAGAAGATGAAGGATCACTCTGTTCATCTCACTGTTCATAATGATGCTGGTAGCAGTAAGTCTAAACCAGGCAAGAAGGGTAAGAAGAAGGACAAAGCCTCTATGAAAGTTGGTGGAGGTCAAATCCATAAGGATCAGAAGTGTTTTTTCTGCAAGAAAACGGGTCACTTCAAGAAAGATTGTCTAAAAAGAAAGGCTTGGTTCGAAAAGAAAGGTATGTACTGTATATCAGTATGTTTTGAATCAAATGTAATTGAAGTGCCTAATAATACTTGGTGGTTAGACTCTGGGGCTACTATTCATGTGTCACATATTATGCAGGGATTCCTTTCAATCCAGCCCATAAGAGGAACTGAACAGTTTCTTTATATGGGAAACAGAATGAAGGCACGAATAGAAGGAATTGGGACGTACAGATTGATTTTGGATACTGGGTGTCGCCTGGATCTAGAAAAGTGTCTCTATGTTCCTGAATGTGCTAGAAATTTAGTTTCTGTTGCAAAGTTGGATGAAGTAGGTTTTAACTTTAAGATTGGAAACGGTGTATTTTCATTGTATAGACATTCGTACTATTATGGATCTGGTACTTTAGTTGATAATTTATATCGTTTTAATCTTGATGTTATGTATGCTGAATCTCTGTTTCTTGTTGAGCATAGTATAGGTAACAAACGTAATGCACACAATGATTGTTCTGCTTTCTTATGGCATCAAAGATTAGGTCATATATCCAAAGAAAGGGTAATGAGGTTGGTGAAAGGTGAAATCTTGCCTCAATTGGATTTTACTGACTGGGATATATGTGTTGATTGCATAAAAGGTAAGCAAACTAGACATATATCAAAGAATCCAGCCACAAGAAGTAATGAACTCCTTGAATTGATACACACTGATATTTGTGGTCCTTTTGACATTCCAACATGGGGTGGTGAAAAGTATTTCATCACATTTATTGATGACTACTCACGATATTGTTACTTATATCTACTGCATGAAAAGTCACAATCAGTTGACATCCTAGAGGTGTTTGTTAATGAAGTTGAAAGGCAGTTAGATAGAAAGGTGAAAGTAGTGAGATCACAGAGGTGGTGAATATTATGGTAAATTCAATGAAAGTGGACAATGTCCTGGTCCATTTGCAAAATTCCTTGAAAGTCGAGGCATATGTGCACAGTATACAATGCCTGGTACACCACAAAAATGGTGTGGCTGAAAGGCGGAATCGTACACTTATGGATATGGTTAGGAGTATGTTAAGTTACAGCACTGTACCTTTATCCTTATGGATGCATGCATTAAAAACTGCTGCATATCTGCTGAACAGGGTTCCTAGTAAGGCAGTCTCTAAGACTCCTTATGAATTATGGACAGGTAGGAAACCCAGTTTAAGGCACCTTCATGTTTGGGGCTGTCCAGCGGAAATAAGGATATATAATCCACATGAAAGAAAGCTTGATGCAAGAACCATTAGTGGTTGGTTACTTCATTGGCTATCCTGAAAAATCAAAAGGGTACAGATTTTATTGTCCTAACCACAGTACAAGAATAGTTGAGTCTGGTATTGCTCGGTTCATTGAAAATGGTCAATTTAGTGGGAGTGGGGAATCACGAAAGGTGGATATTAGAGAATTTCAAGAAGAGACCCCTACACCCAGTGTTTCTACTCGGTTGTTGTTCCTTTTGTTGCATCACAGTCAAGCAACAAGCTGAAACGACAAGTTGATGTTCAAAACACACAAAGTGAACATATTAGAGGTGAACCAAGCAACAATGTGCAAGTCACAAATGAGCAAGGGACACCACAAGAAATGGCATTGGAGGTCTATGAGACAGAAAAGACCAGCTATATCGAATGACTATGTGGTTTACTCACTTGAACACGAATCTGACTTAAGCATTGATAAAGATCCAGCCTCATTTAGACAAGCCATGGAATATAGTGATTCTAAAAAGTGGTTCAATGCCATGAAGGAAGAGATGAAATCAATGGATGTAAATAAAGTCTGGGAGCTAGTAGAGTTACCTGAAGGATCAAAACAAGTTGGTTGTAAATGGGTCTTTAAGACTAAGCGAGACTCAAACGGCAACATCGAAAGATACAAGGCCAAACTTGTTGCTAAAGGTTACACTCAGAAAGATGGCATTGACTATAAAGAGACCTTCTCTCCAGTTTATAAGAAGGACTCCTTCACCAAATGGATGTAAAAACCGCCTTTTTGAATGGTGACTTAGAAGAGGAAGTTTATATAGACCAACTTGAAGGTTTCATAACCACAGGACAAGAAAATTTGGTGTGTAAGTTAAATAAGTCGATATATGGATTAAAACAATCTTACCGATAATGGTATATTAAGTTCAATAATACCATTACATCATACGATTTTGTAGAGAACACCGTTGATCGGTGTATCTATATGAAGGTCAGTGGGAGCAAGTTTATTATATTGGTCTTATATGTCGATGATATCATTTTGGCTACTAATGACATGGATTTGTTGCATGATGTAAAGAAATTTCTCTCTGAAACTTTTGAAATAAAAGATATGGGCGAGGCATCCTATGTGATAAGAATAGAGATATTTCGCAATAGATCACAATGATTGTTAGGATTATCTTAGAAAAGCTATATCAATAAAGTATTAGAGAGATTTAGAATGGAAAATTGCTTTGTATGAATAGTTCCAGTTTAAAAAGGGGACAAGTTCAGTGAATTGCAATGTCCAAAGAATGATTTGGAACGAAAATCAATGGAATCCATTCCCTATGCATCACTAGTTGGAAGCTTGATGTATGCTCAGACATGCACTCGGCCAGATATTAGTTTCGCTGTAGGAATGTTAGGCCGATATCAAAGTAATCCTGGAATAGATCATTGGAAAGCTGCAAAGAAAGTACTTAGGTACTTACAAGGCACCAAGGATTATATGCTTACTTATAAAGGGTCAAGTCATCTTGAAGTCGGCTATTCGGATTCAGATTATACTGGATGTGTAGACTCGAGGAAATCTACATTTGGTTACATGTTTCTGTTGACTGGAGGAGCAGTTTCATGGAAGAGTAGGAATCAGTCTATCATTGCTACTTACACTATGGAGGCTGAATTTGTGGCATGCTTTGAGGCCACTATTCATGCATCGTGGTTGCGGAATTTTATCTTAAGATTTGATTTAGTCGACAGTATAGATAAGTCGTTAAGAATTTATTGTGATAATTCTGCAGCTGTTTTCTTCTCTAAGAATGATAGGTATTATAAGGGTGCGAAACACATGGATTTGAAATACTTATCTGTTAAGGAAGAAGTGCAAAACCAAAGAGTGTCAATTAAGCATATTGGTACTGAACTGATGATAGCGGACCCATTAACTAAAGGTTTGCCATCGAAAACGTTTACTAGACACGTTGAACGGATGGGCATTTTAGACAAGTCCTCACAGATTTGATGGTTAATGTATAAATATATATCATATGGTTTACTGCTCGTATTATTATGACACTTATGAATTCGGTTAAAGTTATGGTTTTGCTTGCTCTTTTGTTATCTACATCAGGTTGTATACAATTATTGTTTATGAGATAATTAGTAGCATATTTGGAAACGACAATTTAAAGTTTTAATGTTCCTTGGTTAAATTATTATGAATTATAATGATCATGTGATACATGGAAGGAATCATGTCATTAAAAGATGTGTGACCGCCGTGATCCAACCATTTTAATTCAATTGAGAATTCTGATTTGATGAACTCTAAATATGATGCACTCTGATTGGTTATTGATTCATCATGTCGTAATATGGGCCAATGGAGATTGTTAAATTATTCTAACATTAATGGCTCGTGTGACTTATGGTATAACTCTAATATAAAAGGTTCAATATGATGGTCATTTAGGCATAATGGTAATTTTGAGTCATAGGGTTTCAAATCCCTCAACTCTCCTTATTTATATATGACAGTTAAAAAAAAAGTATCGTGACTTTTCATTACAGAATAATTTTTCATTCTTCACCATCAAAAGAGAAACAGAAAAGAGAAAGGTAGAGTGGGAAAAAATCACCAAGACAAAATGGAATCAGATTTTCTTCTCTTGATTGGAATTCAAAATCATGGACAACGGTATGTATCAAAACCATTATAATTTTGATTGTTTCTATCATGTTTAGAAGATTCTGATTTGAAAATTAGTTTTACATGAAGATTTGTTTTTGTAAAATCTAAGAATTTCTAACACCTAATCCTCTTTCGAGTCTAGGGTCATGGACCCTTTGGACCTATCATTGAGTTTAATATTATTTTATTTATTTTGTGTTGGCATATATTCTTCGATTTATAGGGATGATAAAATTTAGTATATACTATTTTGTTAAGTTGAATATAAATATCTAGAAAGACATGAACCAAAAAGGACGTATGTATTATTGTTATATTTAGTTCATGGAAAAAATGGTATTTTCCGTTAGTGTCAATTAAGCATCCAGTGACAAAAGCCATGGGATTTGTGAATCCATTAATGTTGGTTTTCCCTTATTTATGAATATTTGAACTTCCCTTTTCATTTGGACGTTAAAGGAACCTTTAGGATTTGTCTTTATTGTTTTTCCCATTTGTTTTATTACACTACAATTGTTATACCCTCGGGTATTTCTATTAAACTTATATGTATTGATAACCACTGGACCAATTCAATTCTAAGCAAATTTTTCCAAATCCGTGCATTAAATGCAGAGTGTTATTGCTGGCCAACAATTTTAAATTTTTTACATCCCTCCTACTAATGTGATAAAACATAACTTTATTTGACTATTGTATTGATGTTTCGTCATCACAATTGCAATACCAATATTATTTGTATAGACAAAAATCACAAGGTAGTTGATATAAGCAGATCTAATTTTCTATGCGGAACTATTGAGTTTATTAATTGTTTTTTTTTTTTAATTTTAGAATATGAATTAGCCAGCTACACCAAGATAACCAATTAAAAAACTCTAGAATTTTGTGTTTAGTTTATGTTTCTCATCTTAATAGGGTATTTGTATTGTTACTAATGCTCAAAGAGTGATAAAAGTATAAAGTAAACAAGAAATCATTTGAGATAATAATTATTCTATATAATAGTTATCATTTAAGAATGTAGTAATACACTTCTTGTTTACTCTCAAAAAATATTTCTCTTCAACTATCGTTAGTAATTATTATTGTTGTTTTTTTATTTTTTTCTAAACTTGTGTAACTACAACGCAAGACACTAAGCTCGTGTACGTTTTGGAATGTATTTTTTTCAATTTTGTGGGTTTAACGATGAGTGGACATGAAGAAGGTGAAGTTAAAGATGAGAAGTGAAATTATATGAGAAACTCTATGTTATTTGTGAGGTCTGTTATTGTACAGTATTTTTTTCATATATGATATGAGAAAGTCTGATTTATTAATTATTTGTAATTTGTGATGTTTGATATTATAGTAAATTGTATGAGAAAGTTTATGTTATGTGAAAAGTCTATAAGGGGTATGGCACAAAATAGATTGAAAACTTTGGATATGGAAGGAATTTCAAAGTAAACTATTAGAAATTACTTTACTTTTGGAATTTCAAAGTTGATTCAAATATTAATGTTTATTGCTATAGAGCAGTAAGTTAAATAAGGTAGAGCGAGTCAAACCCAAAACCCAAAAGGAATGGAGGTTAGATACTGTGATAAAAGTCAATAAGTTTAGGGTTGGGTTTGGGAGACCTATAGGAAAGCGAGGCAAGTTCCTATGATTGCATCATTAGTTGGAACTAATATGTATTATCTTAAAATTAAGCATTAATTGAGATGAATTTAAATTTAATGTTGTGTTTTCACATCTTTTGACCATTAGTTGTTGTGGCAATCTCCTTTTATCAAGTTATAGTTAAGTAAGTTACTCTCTTTTGATGGTGATTGCTTTCTAGATTTCCCTTTTTTATATGATTTTAGATGGATAATAAATCACAGGTCTAATGAGATATATTTGTCTATAGTAAGAAAAGGAAAAGAAGTGTCTTTCTATAATAAATAGAATGCATATTATTATAGTATTCCATTATAAATTTATCCAAATAAATGGTTTTGCCACTAAAATATGAAATTTTAGTTTTGTTTTTACTTCTTTAATGGGTAAGTTGCAACGGAATGTCATAACGTTTAGGATAGGTTCATTTGAGGAATCAATATTTCAAATGGTTAAAAAAAAAAATCATAACATTTAGAAAAAGAAATAGGTCAATCGAGGTATTTGCAACGGCCAATTGGTAACACCATCGGTGAAGGTCAGTTGAGTGCCACGCTAGCACATGTGGGTAAAATTAATAATTTAAATTGCTACTTCTTATTCCTTAGTCTTATATTAAGTCGACTCAGTCATTATCATCTTAATAGCTGTCGAACCTAGTTCTTAACTCAACATACTCCAATGAAACCACTTGAGCCAAAACCCATTCACCCAAGCACGCTCAGTAACCACAGAGACCTATCTTCAACCTCTATAATTCAATCTAGTGTCATTCATATCCTTAAACCTTAAACACTCTACCGAACCCTAAATTTAACCTCTCATTATTAACTACATCGATGGGTCGTATCATTAGGAGCCTTAAACTCCATAAGTTCATCAAAGCATAACAATAACTCAACTTTAAGCATTCATGTCTAAGTAGGATAAGAACACAGTTCTAAAGACATGCCCCTCCTCTTTAACGAGCTGTGCAGTGGTAACTGGGGTGAGCTTTGAGGCATGTAAGAACGGGCTATTGGGTGCCATTTATTAGAGGCACGATAGGAACTATAGGATCCACACTAAGCAATGACAAGCTAAGGAGTAGTAGAAGGAATATCTTTGTCCACCACATCTTCTTCCTCATCATTGTTTAGAAGGTGCTCAGAGTGACTCATTTAACTCAAATCGAGGTCGTTGTAGACACTCTAAATTTAGGCCAACAATGTTGTGGTCACCTCCTTCCCTGCCCCAATATAGCCATTATTGTAAACACCACTATTAGTATAATCTTTTATAACTTATGATCTAACAACCTCTAAGATGATCTCGCCATGCTTATAATGAGCTATCATATCCTTTCGCCTCATTTGCAAATCCTCGGGCTTGTCTTAAAGCTTAGCCTCTTAGACTTCTGCTCGTTCTTCTATCGTCTTGCTTTGAGCATCACCCAAGACCTTCATTGTTTGAGATAGCTTGACCCCAAAGTTATCATTGTAAACGTCAATGCCCGTATGATCTTTTTAACTTATGATCTAACAACATCTCGAATGGGATGATCTCGCCACGCTTATAGTAAGCTACCGTATCCTTATGCCTCCTTTGAAAATCCTTAAGCTTGTTCTGAAGCTTAGCTTCATAAGCCTCCATTCACTCTTCTAACCAGTTTCATATCACTTTGAGCAAAACCTAAGCCTTCATTATTTAAGATAGCTTGATGTTAACATGTTGCAATTGATCAACCATCCCTTTATCCGCATCCTCCAAACTTTAAGAATGTGTTTTGGCATCTTTTGTGACGTGCATATAAAATAAAAATAAGAACAATCCTTGAGTAAATAAAAGATTAGTAACTACCCATGGTATACACAGGGCATGTAGAACAAATTGCCCCTCCCCAAATAAACCAATCAATGTGTTGGCATGCTCACAACCTTACAAATTTTGGACTTATAATGACAAAAGAAGAAAACAATGAATGATAAAAACCCATCTTTTAGAAAGTAAAACCCACACATCTTTGTTAACTTCGTGAGTAAAACCCCATCAAAGGGAAAGATTATTGTCCTTAAAATTGTAATGGAAGGACCGGAAAGGTAAGCGCTTCCCTCTCACTCCTTCACTAATGAGGACCAAATGGCGATGGCGAAGAAGATTAAAATCTATCAAAGCTGGAGACCTGTACACCGGCTTCAAAGCCGCAAACTTTCACGTGTACGCTGCTAGCCTTCAGGGCCTATACTACAGACGTAAGAGATACACAGCCAGCATTCATTACCATGAAGCTACGGATGACTTTGGTCAGTTTACGCTACCAGCTCAGGATTTATACCACTGGCCTTCCTGCTTATACTGCCAACCTTTTTGTCTCTACAAATAATTCCATTTCATGTTTTGAATTACAGGCCATCGGTGTTCTTTTAAAACCACCAACCTTTTATTTTTTTATGATTGTATTTTTTTTTTCATGACCTTTAGGTTTTCCTTTGAGCTTTTTATATATGGCTATTTGCTTTGTAATGAATAATCAATTGTTTTGAATATAGTTCTCTTGACAGATTTCTCTAATGTGAGAGTTTATCCTTGGTTATCGTGATAAGAACTAGACCTTGATAATTTTGGTTCTAATTAACAGGTTTAATTAGAGTCGAGTTCCTTATATTGATAACTTAGGTTCCAATTGACGAGTTTGGTTGAGGTCAAGCTCTAAATTTTGATAGTGTTGGATCTAATCGATAGGTTTGATTAAGTTCATGTCAATGTCTTGTTGCTTGTTTCAAGATGATCTTAGTATCAAATTGCATGGTTGATTGCTTGGGTCTTAAGTTTCATATACCTAGGGAGATTTCTCCAGTGCGACAGTTTATCCTTAGTTCTTGTGATAAAAACTAAATCTTGATAACTTTGGTTCTAATTAATAAATTTAATTAGGGTCAAGTTCCTTATCTTAATAACTTAGGTTTTAATCGACGGGTTTGGTTGGGCTCAAGTTTTGATTTTTGATAGTGTTTGCTCTAACCGAAAGGTTTGATTAAGGTCACGTTCCTATCTTGTTATCTGTTTCAAGATGATCCTAGTGTCGAATTGCATTCTTGATCACTTAGGTCTTGGTTTTTTATACCCAAGGTTTATGGGATCATATCAGTTGGTACCAGAGCTTTGGTTTCTTGAATCTGGTAATCCTATCCTTTAGTTTTATTTGTTTGGTTTGTTCGTAGTTGAAAAAAAAAATCACGTGAAAAAAAAAGTTGTGATTTTTAGGGCTGAATCGGTAATTGATTAAGTTTTTAGAGTTTCTGTTTTAACAAATAAAATAAATAGTGGTGGGGAGAATATTGGAAGTGATATGAAGTTATTCATGAAGACTGTGTAAGATCAATTCGAACATTTGAATAGAAGATTCGATGATCTTGAATCTCCATCCAAGCCTAAATTCTCTATGAGGCATATGGGTGAGGAGGAGGAGGAGGAGGATGAGGAGTTTTATTCTGGAAGGAGTGGTTATTAGAAAGGGAAGGGAGTTATTCATAAACAAGATAGTAATTTGAGAAGCATTAAGATGAAAATCCCTAGCTTTCAAGGAAAGAATAACCCATAATTGTACCTGGAGTAAGAAAGGAACGTAGAACATGTATTTAATTGCCACAGTTGTTCTTATGAGAAGAAGGTGAAATTGACAGCAGTTGAATTTACTGATTACGCCAGTCTCTGGTGGGATCAGTTTATGCTTAACAGGAAAAGATATGGATAAAGAGTAATTAGCTCATGGGAAGAGATGAAAGTTTTGATGAGAAAGACATTCACTCCTAACCATTACTACAGGGATTTGTGTAGAAAATTGCAAGTATTGATTCGAGGCTCCATAAGTGTTGAAGAGTGTTATAGGAGTTAGAGAAAGTAATGATAAGGGCTAATGTTGAAGAAGACCATGAGGCAACTATGGCTAGATTCATTGGTGGACCGAATCAAGAGATCGCTGATGTAGTGGATCTGCAATATTTATGTGGAGATGGAGGAGTTGCCACATAAAGCCATTAAAGCGAAAAAGCAATTGAAGTCCAGGGGCAAGTCGAAGTATGGCTCATCTTCCAGTTCATCGTGGAAATCATATTGGAAAGATCACAAAATAGCTTCAAAATCAAAAGAGGATGTGAAGGCCGCGGAGTTTGATGTTGTTTCTAAAGGTAACCTTGAAAAATCCTCTTATAGATCGCATGATATCAAATGTTTCAAGTGTTAGGGATTTAGGCATATTGCTTCACAATCTCCAAATACAAGAGCTATGATTGTTTTGAAAAATGGAGACATAGAGAGTGTTAGTTTTGATGACGATGATATGCCTCCACTAGAGGATTGTAGCAATTTTGATATTGAAGGACTTGTTAAGGGTGAATTATTGGTTAATAGGCGTGCTCTAAGCATGAAATCTAAGAAAGATGACAATTAAGAGTGGTGGGATAATATATTCCATACTCGTTGTCACGTTAATGACAAGGTATATAGCATGATCATTGATATTGGTAGTTGTGCTAATGTTACCAATACCTTATTGGCTGATAGATTGAAACTACATACTACTAAACACCCCAATCCCTATAAGCTATAGTAGTTGAATGATTGTGGGGAAGTTAAGGTGACAAAACAAACGTTAGTTGCTTTTTCCATAGGAAGATACAAAGATGAAGTTTTATGTGAGATTGTGCCTATGCAAGCTTGTCGTATTTTGCTGGGAACATAGTGGCAATATGATATGAGTGTTGTATGTGATGGTGCTTGCAATGGGTATTCCTTTGTCATGAATGTTAGGATCGTGAAGCTTACGCTTTTTAACTCCAAGTTAAGTTTATGAGGATCAAAAGCGGCTTCAACAGTCACATCATCAGCAAAGAAAGAGTGAGGAGCAAAAGAATGTGAATATGAAAGAAACCGAGAGTAAGAGCGTGCAAAGTGCTAAGGGGAGAGAAAAGCAAGTGAGATTGAGAGATGAAAAGTAAAAGAACGAGAGAGAGAGAGAAAAAATGAAATTAAGAATTCTTTGTTTACAAGGCATCAACTGGTTATACTTATGTACAAAGAAACATACTTTCACACTGATAAGCTTATCTATTTTTCTACCTGGCGTAGATACTTCATTGTTGCAGGAGTTTGAAGACATTGCAAATGAATTGCCTGTTTTAAGCGAAGTGCATCCAAAAGGAGATGTTTCATTCTAGTTGACTGCTAAGATTCGATGGCAAATCTTTTCGAAGAAGGGGGAATGATGGGGATTAAATGGTGATGAAGAATATTAAAATTTGTCAAAGTTGGAGACCTATACACCAGCTTCAAAGCCACTGGCCTTTAGGGTCTACATTGCCAGCGTATGAGATACACAGCTAGCGTTCATTACTACGAAGCTATGTATGACTTTAATCAGTTTACGCTACCAGCTTAGGATTTACAAAGCCAGCCTTCTTGCTTACGCCGCCGGCCTGCTTATGCCCTCGACCTTTTGTCTAGGTAAATAATTCCATTTCATACTTTGAATTGTAGGTCACTGGTGTTCCTTTAAGATCGGTAGCCTTTATTTTCTTATGATTGTATTTTTTTATGACCTTTAGTTTTTTCTTTGAGCTTTTATATATGGCTTTTTGCTTCGTAATGAATAATCGGTTGTTTTGAATACAATTCCCTTAAGAGATTTCTCCAGTATGAGAGTTTATCATTGGTTATTGTGATAAAAACAATACCTTGATAACTTTTGTTCTAATTGATAGGTTTAATTAGGATCAAGTTACTTATCTTGATTACTTAGGTTCCAATGAATGGGTTTGGTTGAGGTCAAGTTCTGATTTTTTATAGCATTGGTTCTAATCAACAAGCTTAATTAGGGTTACGTTCCTATCCTGTTGCCTATTTCAAGATGATCCTAGTGTTGGATTGCGTTATTGAGTGCTTGGGTCTTTGTTTTTTATACATAAGGTTTGTAAGATCACATCACTCCCTCTCTAATCCAATATGGTTTGTGTTGGTGTGAAAAGAGATGTCTTTTCTCCGACTCATACGTAAACTAACTAATGTTGTTTTATATGTTAAACAATGTCATCTTTAATGAATGATTTCCCATCTTTAATTGAGCTTTCCCATGTAGGTTCTAGAGTTTTTTAGAATTAAGGTTGTTTTTTAGGAATTTTTATATGAATACATGAGAAGGGTAAGGGAAAAGGATAGGGGAAATGTTTCCTTATTCTTTTATTCATTATTTTTTTCCATTTCATTGCATCGTTACATTTCCACACTAGCTTTTATATAACATGTCTTGCAGCATGAATGGTTGTACATAAGAAACTGTTATGTGATTTAATTGAGGTATAAATGGCAACTAAAAAAGTTTTGATTAGGTACCAAATTTAGCTATTTATAAGTTGAGATAGCAAATTGAGTATTTTTGAAAAGTTCAAGTAATATTAATGATATTATCCCCTCTACAATAAAAGTACACATGATGGTCACAACATCAAGCAAGCCGCCTTTACAACACTTCACACCCCCCTCCCCCCAGCCGCTTTATGGATCACTTACACCCATCTCATCCAAAACCAAATCACTAAATGATTCAATAATGAGAACTTTGTCCTTTTAACCCATGACGTTGGACTCAAATTCACCAAGTAACTTTTCCTTGGAAAGTAGCAATAGAACACCAACTCTTTTCTAAAGTCTTTTAATATAAATAATCTTGACACAACTATGGTGACGGGTGATGACCAAGACTCACACATAATGCCTCTAATGTGACTAAAGACCTTAAAAAGTTTGGCATCAATCAATAAAGTGCAACATGAAAATAGTTAAATTGTTTTTTTTTTTAGAAAAATGAAGAGTAGAGAATGAAAGCGAAGACGAAAGTCATGGAACTTTGGATTGGGGTGATAAGTATAGGTTAACCCTTTATTCACAGGTTATTTTGAGGTTTATTTGCTACGTTTGATTATGAATTTCATGAATTTGGTACTAAATTTGTTTAAATCGTGTTTTAGGGCTTTAGAATAGTTTTTTAAGCTTTAAAGAAGAATTGGATCAAATTTCATGGAGTATAGACAAAAGGATTGCAGATATTTTAAGACTTGTAAAGTACACAAACTTGTACACAGGCTGTATAAAAAGGTGTTGTGCACATGATCACTTGAGTAGATAGTGTATTAAAGAATGTGAAGACTAGAGATATGCACAACCCATTGCTCTTAATCATGCATAGCTTGTATACCACTAAGGAAAGATAATTTTAGATATCCAGGAGGTGCATGATTGGGATATATGAGTCGTGCAGTGATTGTGTATTCCTAAGGTGAATCTGAATCTTTTTGAATATATCTGAATTTATTAAAACATAAATGCGATATGCGTGTGAAGAGCTAAAATATAAATCTTCCTGTGAATAGAGTTTGAAAACAAAAGAATGTGAAGTTGTATGAAATTCTAAGTCTTTTTAGAGAGAGGATCACAAGAACTAGAAAGAGCATTGGAAATCAATAAGACATTATGAAATTTCAAGTTTACACAGGGTTTCACTTGTAATTGTTATGTTTTCCTCTGTTCTTATTGTGTTGATTGATTATTCCATGGAGGATGGAGAATTAGCTTGAGTTAAGAAAAAACCCTATAATTTATGCAAATAGGATTACTTGTTTATTCAATAGACTATTAGTTTCCTGATTTTGATTATGTGTTCTTTGATGTTTTATTGAATTAATATTTATGGATCGTTAATTCTCAATAAACTATTATGAATAGATTCAGTATAAATAGAGAGATTTTTTTACACTCTTATAAATAAGGCATCATAAATCCCCCATGTTAGATTGAAACTAGGATTGGTTTAGGTATGATAGGGAATTATTTGCATGTTAATGCAACTTCTAGATTGATATTGGCTATGAAGAAATTTCAGTTGAAAATATAGGGTTGGAGATTAATAACTTAAAAAAAAAAGGAATAGATGTTAATCTAATTGGGGAATTCCACAACTTAAGCAACTAGTTATCGCATTGTATTATATTTATAAAAGTTAAGTGGTAATTTTCTAGTGATGATTCAAAATCTCAATAATCTTGCAGTTGAATTGATTAGTTGATACCGATATGTGATTGTGATTATGAAAAACGAGTTGATAATTAATAGTTATAAATAAAATTAGAATAACTCAACTTTATGAGTTAGAAAGTATGGATAAAGTGAATAGTGTTTGAAAAGATCCTTATGTGTGGTACTCGTACTTGATTACTATATTATAAAATCGATAGGTATGCCTGTGTATATGATCGTAGAATACTATTAAAATTAGGAATTATAATGGAGTAAAATGATTTTATTAATGAACAAAAGTGGTTCCTATTTAAAAAAAGGAACCCGATCTAACCTGCTTGTCATCTTAAACTGCAGCCTGTCAAGAAGCATCTACTAGTGGTAAGAGACGAATGCGGTGTACTCATCATCTCCAAACTTGCACCCTGGTTACTTTACATGATTATTGGCCTTGGTAAAAATATCCACCATCGCCTAACTTTCCTCTCTGTCATTGGGATAGACATTCAAATGAAAGAACTTTATAGCTTCTAGCAGAGTCGTCATGGTTGTCTGTGCTGCTATACTCACAGGGGGTGCAACCCTCCATGCAAGTTTAAAGGAAATCATATAAGCACACAAGCAACCTTTGGAGAATCATTGGTATTAGAATGTCAACTTGCATTTGCCCTTGAATCATTAGAGCCCATTCCTGATTGAATATCAAAGATGACATTGAATTGCAATATAGGTATAGATTGAGAATTTGGTTAGCAAAAATAACAAAAAAGTAGAAAATAGTAAAAACTCAGCTAATTATAAGTCTTAAATCGATGTGATTATTATGGGAAAATCGAAAATAACAAATAATCATGTTTGCTGATTTTCAACCGAGCTTATCTAATGGCTCGTAAATCCTAATATGATCAGGTATGGAAGGAAATACTAAGTACTAGATGTCGAGTCAACAAACCCAAAAAAGACACCTATCGAAACAATGAAACAACGAGCCAAAATTTAAAAAGGAGGGAGACTTCCTAAAGAAGACTTTCCGTGAACCGGGGTAACACGTTATAAAAAACTCAAATAAGATTTAATAGATTGCCTTCAATGGTCAGTGACAAAGTCTCTAACACATTAAAGAGCTCATCTCAAGGAAATTAGACAATCACAAGCAAGGAAAATTACATTGCATTGATTAAAAAAACAAGGAGAGTACAAAAAGTAAAAAAAAAAAATGAAAAGAAGAATAAAGATAGAAAAAGTACGTCTCATTTCATTAAAATGTGAAAAGGTACATCGTTAAGATTAATATACCAATCCCAACATGGGTAAATTACAAAAAACCAAGAAAAAGAGTTGAAAGTACCAAAAAATAACTAGGCTTTTACACGCATGCATAGCTACAAAATGGGTTTCTAAACTGATTTTAATTTCACTTAATCGACCATTATCTCTTTGGTTAGTCATGCCCGATTCATGCAATAACAACAATTACAACAGTGGTAGCAGCAGCAGCAACAACAACAACAATAAAGGGACAAGGGAATAAGAATATCACATTAGCATTTAACATGGAGTTCGCCTCACTTCCTAGTTTCCACGATCCACAAATTGTCTCACTAAAGGAGGACTTCACACATCCAATAAACAATAATTTACCTTGCAATGAAAACTTCACAATAATTTGTTTCATCAAGAGGACTTCACAAATGCCTACAACTTGGTGGACTTCACTCAAATGCTTCAGCATATGAGGACTTCACGATGCCTTAAATAAGAAAGGACTTCACTGAAGCACTCAAATAAATTACAAACAAAATGTAAATAGTACCTTGCAATATTAGTTTACTGATCTCACCATGGCACTATTCACATTTCACTCAATAAAAACAAATACATTAAGATGGTATTTTGACATATTCTCTATTAATTAAGCTGTACTCTCTTACACAAAACAACTTAAACACTTCTATTTATAGGTGCACCAAAAAGCTAGTTGTTACCCCTAAAAAACTCTCCAATGGTTCGATGAAAATGTCCAATGACTATGGCTTGCTGATATTGATCTCATCGACTTGTCGATACAAGTCGAGCCCGTGGTCTTCACCACGATTTCCACTAGTGACCTTGATCAAATGACCGGCTCACCGGTGCCCTTACATTACGTACATTATGCAAAAATAGCAAACATAACACAAAGACAAATAAAAGCATATATTTTGCACATTTAAAGCTCAAACATATCCTAAATATATTTTGCTTATCAAATATAACTTAACTAGGTGATTGATTATTCATGCAATACATTTTCTCTCAAACCAAGATTGTAACCTTCGCATGGTTTAACAAGAGCTTTCGTAACAACAACTTCGTTAGAACTAAAAGAACTGTGATACATTAAAAAGTTAAGGACATGAAAAAAGTTAGCTATGTTAGAAGACCCTTGTAAGGAAAAGAGCTCGAATGTGCTTGACTCAACTTGTAGAAGGCAAGGTGATAGAACTTTGAATAGGATCACCCAAATAATTTCCCAAAGGACTTAGGAGAAATAAAAATTCCATGAAACAAAATGATCATTTCATATATTGTTTCCATTCAACGAGAAAGCAAGAGGCTGTGATGGAAGGAGGGAGAGAAGAGCAACATCAATGTTTGTCCTTCATCCCTACACCCTCTAACGAGCCCCTGCAAGCTCTTAACAGGGGCAATAGTCAATGACTAAAGAAGACTATAATGGTAGAACTGCTACCCTCCTTGGACCTATGAGCCCATTGTTCTCCTTGCAACAGTAAAAATCTTAGTGTACCCTCTTTATCAAGCTTACTCATCTTGGTAACAAAAGGGGTAAGCCTTTAGATGTGATTTCCATGTGCTTCTAGTTATTCAGGTCTGCAAGGAGGATGAATTGGAGAGGAGGGAGAAGCCATCGGGAGCACTCTTCCTTCGCTGATTACTTCTACACTAGTCATGGCCTCTTTTTAATTACCACATATTGCTAAGACATTCAGATGACAAGTGCTCATTACTTGAACACTCAAGACATATAATGTTGTCATTTTTTTGTGTTGTTGCTACGTTTCTTTCATGCACTTACATATGGAGTTTTACTTTACCATTATCTAATCTCTCTTTATAATATGCTTGTCATCTATACACTCCTCCACCACTTGCCCCGTAAAAAATATAGCTTCTATTGAAGATATGATAATCTTTCCCTATTTTTGTGCTATCTCTGTACTCTAATACCTAGTTTCATCACTTCCTTCATAACCTTACACGATGTAGCTTCCTTATACTGGAGATTTTTAACTTAAATCCACTTTTAAATCTAGCAAGATTTAATACGATGGCTCAATAATTTCATATCTATATAGCTTTTCAAACTCTAACAATTGTCTTAAAGTTTGTGGCAACAAAAACACGTCGTTTGTAATATCATGTTATGCACCGTTTTCTCATCAACCCTTACACCAATCATCTTATTTTCACCTTGCCCTCTTATCTCAATGCTTTTTCCTTTACCCCTCTTTATATCTCTATATCTTTGAGTTTTCAATTTTTCTCACCATAGATTAGGGTAGCCTACTTAGTGAAATCTAAAGAAGTAAGTTTGGCCACACTCATCACAATCATTGTACTCAAATTCTTTTTAACTCATACACCTAATATAAAAACTTCTCTAATGATAGCTTATGAAAAGAGGAATTTTTAATTTAGTTTCATATCATTTATGGCATGCTCAATTAATCATCCATATTGATATTATCATCATTGAAATCTTTATATTTATCAACCTTCTATTTGGTTCATTAGGCTCTTCCTAATTCCTACATAGCATCTGTTAAATACGCTAAGAGATACATTATATGTGCAGACAACTGTTGAAGTTATTATTCTACATATGCCACCCACCTCTTTAATCTGCTTACGCACTATTTCTAGAGTTATTTATGTTCTAGCTGGACACAACTCCACAAACTCAATGATTAACTGCGGCAGAATCAATCAACTAATTACTTATAATCTCTAATTTCGCTTCTCAACGGCTAATGAAAGTGTTATTCAGTTTTATCTATGTTCTTTTAAGCTTTGATACCTTAGGAGGCACAATCAATTGGATTTGTGGTCTTGCATAAGCCCCACCCAATAAAAAAAGGTTATCTTTGTATGAATTTTATATAAAACATCATGTTTCTATACACGAGGCTACATCCCTCCAATACATTTTCCATGGGCCCGCTTAAAAGCCTTAGCAAGTCTCCATTGGGCCCCCTCGTTACTTGTCCAGGCCCTTCTGTCCGGCGCCAACGAAACAAATTTCCCGCCATTTTAAAAAATCCCTCTTTCCTGCACGCTCCTCCTCCTCCTCCTTCACTACACTCTCCAAAAGCCAAAACCCTAAGACGAAGAAGAGAGAGAGAGAGAGAGAGAGAGAACGAAGAGAGAGAAAGAATATGGAAGACGAGGAGAATTCTCGTGTCGCCAGGGCGGAGGGAGCAGAGGCGCCGTGGCAACGGCGCGGTTGGAAGCTTCGCAGCGGCTGAAGGCTCTCCGTAGCGGTGGACGCAGGTCGGAGTCCACTGGTTACCAAATTAAACTTGAGAATCCGATCTACGATACTGTCGAAGAGGATGAGTACGACAAGCTGGTGCAAAACGCCGTGAGGAAGTCAAAGGCTTCATCGTCGATGATGATGGTCTTCTTGGCTATGCCGATTTCGGAGAAGAAGAGGATTGGTCGAAAGCCGGCCCCTGTTACTCATCCGAGGATGAACCGGATGGTAAGTTTTGAAATTTGCTAAAAGCTAGGGTCTATAAGTGCTTATAATATTTAATTTATAAAATTATTGACTTAAAGGAATTTTATTTAAGCTTGATTTGTTGTAGTTGTGACTTGTGGTTGCTGTTGGCATACGTAATTGACATATATATTTAAACTAGTATTTATTAGTGTCAATAATGATTACGTAATTTTAAGTGAAAGCGTCAGGTGCGGAATCTGTATTGACCTAATTCTTATAGAAATAACTGTTGTTTGTCGAATTAGCTATATAAATGTTAATTACTTGGTGGCTAGGGGAGAGAGTGAAGAAGAAGAAAGCGGAAAAGAAGGACATGGTGCCCAAAAAACCTGCTCCATCTTCACTAACGGCAGCTGCAGCATTAATGGGGAAGCAGAGGCTGTCTTCAATGTTCACGTCTAATGTTTTCAAGAAAAGTGGTGGTCGTGACGATAAGATTAAAGGGTTGTCTGGTGATAGCATTGTGGATGATGTGATTGCTGAATTTGCACCTGACGAGGCTGATAGAGAGCTGCGGAGAAGAGCTCATGGGGGTGGGAAGAGCTCTGCACTGATAGGTAATGATGTTAAGATCGAGAAGAAGAGTGCTGGTATTAATTCGAAGCCTGAAAATGGGAATGGGAATTATGAGTCTCTGCTGCATTCGGGAGAAGCTTGCCTTGAAAATGTGGGAGTGGTTCAATTAAAGGAGATACTAGAATTGAAGAACCAAGGTATGATGCAAAGAGTGAGGAACCGTATGTGGAGTTGAAAGACTGCACCGTGGAAGAAACAGTAGTAGATAACAAAGAATTGAACCATAGTGAAGTGAAAGTAGAACTGGCCGTGAAGAAGGAAGAGGTTCGCACTTTAAATGCAAAGATTGTAGAGATGGATCCGTCTTTGAGTGCAACTGCTGGGTGGAAGGCGGTGATTAGTGGTGCCAATGGAAATGTTGGTGACCTTGTGTCAGAGGTTAAACAGAATGATGGGGATGAAAAGTTCGATTTTGAGCTGGATGCGGATGGGTCTCTCCCTTTCTATATGCTTGATGCCTATGAAGAGATTTTTGGTGCTAATAGAGGGAATATTTATCTGTTTGGGAAGGTAAACAAAAGCAATGTAAACAGCACCTTATTCTTTTTGCCAGTAGCCTTTTAGGTTTCTAATTTGTGAAAGTTGGCACAATAATAAGATTGGTGTTGACATAATTCCATATTTTGAAGGAAAAAATTGGCTGATGTCTAATTAAATAATAGAAAAAACTTGATTAAGCATTGAACTTTTCGATTGCAGAGCTCCTTCTCTGTCAAGCAGAAAAATGTAACCATCACTAGTTCATAATTCTCAAAAGAGAAATGTAAAATGTCCTCTGGCAAAAGGAGGTGTTCTACATTTGAAAGGATATTACGTGGTTCCAGGATCTCATTCTCTAGACTTAAAATCACTAGCTATTGCCATTCAGGTGAGAGCAGGAAATTCGTATCATAGCTGCTGCATCGTTGTTAAGAATATGCAGAGATGTGTCTATGCAATCCCAATGGGCTCTATATTCAATACTTATGAAGTGATGAAGCTTGAGAAAAATTTGGAAGAATCTCAGATCTCTTCTGCAGATTTCCGTGCAAAACTTCAAGTGGGTTTCTGTCTGTGGAATGGTTACATTCTTTTTTCTTTATTACTTGTCGCAGATCTGAGCCATGTCTCTTGATTCCTATGCTCTACTTTCTCAGACTTCTTAACTTTGTTTTTCCATCCTCAGGATCTGGCTTCTGAAATAAAGACTGAAGTGGCCAAACATTTGGTAGATCACCATGTTTCTACTTTTAGCATGACACCTGTGAAGGTAAGCTTATAAAAACAATTCAACGAGGGAGAGAGTCTCCCCTCATATTTTTTCATACCGATATCTGTGTTAAATTATAATCTGATGTCTTAACCATTAAATTTTATGGAAATTTTAGAGGAAGTATGCATTTGAGAGGTCTGATATACCTGCTGGTGACAACTATGTCATTAAATCAATTACCATTTAAGTACTTGACTTACAAATGATTTTCCTGATTTTTCTTCATACTGAACAATTGTGATGGTTGTCTTTCATTTTCCTTTTGTAATGAGGTTTGTCGGAGTTCTTTAGTTCTGTCTGAATAAAGCTTAATTTGCTATTATTATGTGTAGGATCCACCATTACCATCAGACCTTGAAGGGAAAACTTTTACTGCTTTGCTTGGGACCCATTGCAGGTATGAGTCAATGCCGGAAATATCACACATGTTCCATTCCCTTGGTCAGTTTCCTTGACAAGTATGGTTGCTAAAACAAATATTACATTAGCTGATACATGGCAATTACATATTGGATGCTCTACAAATTAGTTTGGTACGGTCTTCCCATCTCAATGCTGATCATGGCCTAGCATGGGATAGCTTCTTCTTTCACTTTGCTGGGATTAGCTGTATGTGAAAATAAACATAAAGAAATCGCATGTATTCAACTGGGGTGGCTTTAATGTAGCAGATCTTCTGGTCGAAATAACATTCTACATTGAATATTTTTGTTGCACTCTTTAGTTGTTGGCACTCCTCTATAGTTTATACAGTGAGGCCACCTAATGAAATGCTTGCAAATATGAACACTAACTTTTTTGGGTGATGTTGGATTTCCTGATTTTTCATTAGTATAAGAAGAAGAGGAAGTTTTCCTGAACAAGTAAAAAGAAAGCTAAGGTATCAATATAAATACCAAAAAAAAAAACAAAAGGATGTGTAGATGATAGCTTGGCAAATAAGCTCTTAAAAGTAACTAAAACCTTAAAACAAAAAGTGGGAGAATATTTTGATTAACTTAAAACAGGAGGAACTTTCAGCTTGTGAATGGGAACATCTTTAACTGAGCTATCTTGTGGATCTCCATCTCCCTTCAGCTCTGATTTCAGCCCGTGGGTGCAGATAGCTCTAAACAGTCTGTCATTGCTGTGTTATGTGAGTAGAGCATTTACACACTGCATATGGCTTTTTCTCTGTGGCTGACTTACCAACTTCTGTAATTTCTTTTATGTCCACAGTCATGGCATCATGGAACAAAAGAAGCCTACTGAATATGGCCACAGCCTATGTTAGTGATAAGGCCTTGTCTCTGCCTGTGGACTGTGGTCCCATAATTGGATCCAACTTGTCATTGTTATTGGGATGTTTGAATTAGCAGATTGTTGAACAGAGTACATATGGATCAGATTTTAAAATGGAAACACTGTACTTGCTTTATTCACCAAGCTTATTCTGATGATAAGTTTGTTGATCAAATTTAACATGTGATTGTGCTTTGCATTTATCAGATGGAGTCTATTTACTCATGGAAATAGTGTTACATTTCGAAGTCTTATCTGATGGTTTGATGTGATCTGATAGTTAATGCCTTAGATTATGTTGTAGGATGGTATCATTGCCGTGTCTCCTCTAATCTTTGAAACTTCCCAGCAATCATCATTTTTTATAATAGCATGGTTTATTTCATCTATGTAAACAATTGAAGAATGGATGACCGTTAATTGTTATCTGACAGTGCTTTGGAGCTTTTACTTGTTAAGAGGAAGATAAAAGGACCTTCTTGGCTGTTAATATCTAACTTCAGTAGCTGTCATGCTTCTCTGAGGGTGAGAATTTTTGATATTCTGTGTACAATTAAAGCTTCGTTTTCATTCTTCTTCTTTGCATATGAATAGCTTACAATGTCAGTTTTATGGATTTTTTTTAAATAGGTGAGCTGGTGTAAATTTGAGGTGACTATTGACTCTCCAAAAGATATAAGGCCCGCATCCTCCTCGAAACATATAGTAGATATACCTCCCGTCATTGTTACAGCAATAAACCTGAAAACTATTGTCAATAAGAAGCAAGGTGTTAATGAAATTGTTTCTGCATCCATCATTTGCTGTCAAAAGGCCAAGGTATTTCTCTGCACTTTATGACCACCTTCATTTGTTTTTTTTATTAGTGTGACTATTTTTTATGAGTTCATACACCTATTTTGGGTACTTCTAGGCATTGGTTTTTAGCATATTGACAAATCAACTTGGTTGGGATTTTACAGTAAAAAGGAGAATTTTGCTTGAAGATAGGATCTGATTTCATGATAGTACAGGCTTGGAATAGGACTTGCACATGAGGTCTAGTTTTCATTACTTGGTTCAATGGATGGAGGTGTTATGAAATTTACTCTTAGTTCTGTGAGAGATGATGTTTACAAAATTTATGGAT
The DNA here is from genome assembly GCA_024138025.1 of Combretum micranthum. Classification (NCBI taxonomy): domain Eukaryota; kingdom Viridiplantae; phylum Streptophyta; class Magnoliopsida; order Myrtales; family Combretaceae; genus Combretum; species Combretum micranthum. The sequence continues at coordinate 309,161 of JAMXBD010001130.1, read as the reverse complement.
AGTCTATTTCAGCATTTTCTGTTGGTGTCCATTGATGCAAAGATCATGAATAAATTGAATTTGAAGGCTGGAATACTTCCCCTTTCCTCTCTTCCATCTTAAATGCTGTATATTTTTATAGAATAGTGCAGCTTGTGCTTCTGCAAAGATCAATGAATTACTTTGCACCAATACACTAATGCAACCTTGGTCTATGTGTTTAGATCGATACACCAATGTTGGCCTTGGAGTGGAAGAGACCTGGTATGCTGAGCCATTTTACTGTTGTACGTAAGCTAGAAGGAGGTATATTTCCAATGGGATTTACCAAAGAGGTTACAGATAAGAACATGAAGGCAGGATCAAATGTAATAGGCATTGAAAGCAGGTCAATTACACTGTTCTATGTAGTGATAGTATAAGAATGCTGTCTTCTTAAATTTTGTATTTCGTGCTGTAAATCTCATTGTGAAACTTTATTTACAACAAAAAATTTTTGCTGCAGCGAGAGAGCCCTTCTGAACCGCCTGATGATTGAATTACATAAGTTGGATAGTGATATTATTGTAGGACACAATATATCTGGGTCTGACCTGGATGTTCTTCTCCATAGAGCTCAGGTTTGCACTATATGCTTATCGAATATCTATTTTTCACTCTACATGAAAATTTTTGTTGAAATCAATAAAGAGTGGAGTGAGAGTTGGCGTTATACTTTTCCAGATTAAACATATTACATAATGAGAAAGAAATACTGTTCTATACAAGCACAGGATAGGTTTTTTCAACTTTCAAGTAGTCATTGTATAGGCTTCTGCAATAACCTTCTGTTGTAGAGTAAAACTAGAACCTTTGCATATTGCTTAATAATATGTTCTTTTGATAGCATAAAATAGATGATATAAAGGACCGATACAAATGCATTCTGGAATCTCAGAGTTATATGGTCTGCTCATCGATCTTGAATACAACTGTGCATTTCTTTTGAATGCTTATAAATTGGAGTTTGATCATACAGGCTTGTAGGGTTCCTAGCAGTATGTGGTCTAAAATTGGTCGTCTCAAACGTTCGTCAATGCCTAAACTTCAAAAAGGAAATGCTAATTTTGCCTCTGGAGCCAGTCCTGGAATCATGTCCTGCATCGCTGGCAGACTTTTGTGCGATACATTTCTATGTTCTCGGATCTCCTGAAAGAGGCAAGTTTCTTATTTGTAAATTTGCTAGGATACTTGTTAATGCAGTCAGACTTATCTTTCATTATGGTACTTCCAGGTGAGCTACTCTTTGACACTACTAGCAAAGAGTCAACTGAATAAAGATCGGAAGGAGATTGCACCTGAAGATATTCCTAAAATGTTCCAATCATCAAAATCCTTGATGGAACTTGTAAGTGCTGATGCTATTTTTTGATAAATGTTGAATCTTAAGTCAAGATTCATGGTTAAGTTAGCTTATTAGATGTGATTTTCTTTAGCTCTTGATGCACTAAATATGGTATCAATGGGCATGGTATACGTACAGTGTGATTAATTGAGGAAAAATCCTTTGCTAGGTGACAAGTTGAAGCATGGTCAAATCACCTTGAATTGAAAATTGAAACCAGTGGTGCACTTGATTTCTGGAAAATGTGTTTTGTTTCTTGATAATAGAATATATATTGGTTAGTGGAGAATAATGTTCATTAAATTGTTCTAATAAAATTTGTCCTTTTTATTGAATGAGAGTTATAGAGTGGAGATATGCTTGTTTAGGGAAGTCAGACCAGCATATTATTAAGAGAACCTCTAGAGTAAATAAAGTTAAATTCTACCTCAATATCTTAACCCTGCTTGTTCATTTAAAAAAAATTGGGAGGGAAAAATCATTCATATTCCCTGTTTTTCTTGCATGGATCATATGGTAAGGATTAAAGTATAACTTGGCATGTACATTTGAAGGTTCCACTGAGTTTCCTTGTTTATAAGATCCGTGTTACATGCTGTTTTACAAAAAATCACTGCTTAAGCTTTTGGGTATTCTTAAATTACCCTGCCATTCCCTTCTTAAAAGAAAGCATGATGTGACCCTGAGAGAAATAGACACTTCTCTATTTTGAGTTATGAAGCATTTTCAGTAAGTACTGTCTTTTTCGTCCACCCTTGGTTCCTGGTGATGGTAATTGGGTATACTTATGCTGCAGATAGAATTTGGCGAGACAGATGCTTGGCTGGCATTGGAACTCATGTTTCACTTGAGCATTCTTCCCCTCACACGTCAACTGACTAATATAAGTGGCAACCTCTGGGGAAGGACTATGCAAGTATGACCTTAGGAAAGTCTACCTATAGATTGTAAATAAGTTTTTCCAGAAGGAACACATATGTAATACTTCTTTGTTTTGCTTCCTCAGGGTGCCAGGGCACAGAGAGTAGAATATCTTCTATTGCATAATTTTCATGCAAAAAAATACATGGTCCCTGACAAGCGATCTTCCTTTTTAAAGATGACGAGGAGCCTCAAAATAATGAGCAGGTGAAGGGTAAAAAAGGTCCTTCCTATTCTGGTGGATTGGTTTTGGAGCCAAAACGAGGTCTATATGACAAGTACATACTGCTTCTGGACTTCAACAGTCTTTATCCTTCCATCATTCAGGTCATTTAAAAATAGTAATACAAACAAATAAATGAATGTACAAGATAGGGCATTTAAAATACTTTCCATTATTTGGGCTAATTTTGCAGGAGTACAATATCTGCTTTACGACTGTTGAAAGGTCCTCTGATGGAACAGTACCCATTTACCATGTACGCAAACAACTGGATTATTACCTGAGGTACGGTTGTTGAGTGATCATGAATGTGATATAAAAGGTTATTCCCATATTGGAAGAAGAGTAGAAAAAGATGATATAATGTTAAACCTTATTTTCTGATATTAAACTTGCTTTACTTACATATTTATGGTAGATTTGTCTTGATATTTTTTCATTTTGTGCTATTGGAGGCACATGGCATAAAATTGGATCAGCTACCTTTGACATGTAAATCACTCTTCAATACTCCTGTTCTAGTTAAATCTAGCTTTTCCTATGTCGGTAGTCCACAGTGAATTTTGAACCTAGGATCCCGTGGAATTTATTTAGAAATTTCTTAGACCTCAATCACCAGGGTTACTCCTTGAAAATAATTTTCCTTGCCAGTTGGTGTATGGTTTGACAATTTTTTCTCAAGATCAGGTATGCCCTTCTGTTTGCAGTTCTTTTGAATGCATGGTAAGGAATATTTCCTTAGACAAGCATTCTGTTATGGTTAGCTCCTTAGCCATCTAATATAAGAGTTTAAGCTTATAGATAAGGAGGAGACATTATATTTATTATATAACACTTTTCCTTACTTGTGGGTCGGGATTTTAACTTTGACTAAAACTGATCAAATAGATGACTTAATTTTAATGGGGTTGTAATGAGTGCGCAGAGATTCAAACTCATGGTCTCCTACTCTAATATCATATTATGGTTAGTGCCATATCTAATCTAAAAAGTTAAGTTTATAGATATGGTGTAGACATTATATTTCTTATGTAACATATTCAATTGCATCCTGAATATGATTTTGCAATGGGGAATGGAACTGAATATGTTGACTTCTTGGGTGAAGATCACAACACGAGGTCCTAAATTTTAAAGGTCCAAACTTTGTATGTGGATAGCACTGCAATCTTTTGTTTTTTCTCCCACTCAATAATAAAAACTTCAATTGGAATTATGAGGTATTTGGTTTGATTTGTAATTTGATCTCTTTTTTTGGTGATGGCCTCTGGCTTGTGGATACTCTAATTCCAAAGTCCTGTTCATATGGTTAATTACTACTACTTTATGGTGGCTCTCTTAGATAACAACAAATTTCTATGAGTGAAAAGAAGTGTAGCTTGAGATTCTCATATAGCATTTTTCTCAAATTATCTTACAATGGAAATAGAGGAAATGCTAATCGAGGTATGGATTTTATGAAAGTTTATGTGCAACTAGTAGAATAAAACATTTTTAGAATTTTTTTTTTTTTTTTGATTCTTGGTTTCTCAACTAGCTAATTCTTGAGCTCTCATGTAAGGATGATACTACTGGTAAAAACTGGTAGCGTGAGTTTTTGTAATATGTGATAAAATAATAGTTTATACTATATCCATAAGTTTAAATTTTTGTATCAAATGGTTGTAGTATTAACCTCAACATTTTGTTAGAATAGATCTTAAATTTCGGTCCTTGCTTATTTCACGCCATTTAATTAAGTCATCTACTTGATAATGTTAGTTTAAGTATTGGTCTACAAGTAAGGGATTGTTAGATAATGTACATAAAACTCTACTCTATATCTATGAGCTTGAGTTTTCAAAATGGATGGGCGTGGTATTGACCTAATCAACTTGTATTGGACAGAGGCATGGAAATCTGTAATCAATATTGCTTTTAATATATCTGGATTGTTTGTTTGACAAGATCATGAGGTGTGTCTTGGATTAGTATAAGTAAACAACTCAATGTCTCTAAGAAATTACTATGTTATATGAAGAATCTTCCAGCCTGTCCTTCTCTAAGAACAGTGTAATGCGTACTGTTTTATGTAGTTACTGAGAGATTTGGTCCAAAGGAGGAGGATGGTGAAGTCATGGATGAAAAAGGCTACAGGTCTCAAGGTCCAACAGTTTGACATTCAGCAGCAGGCACTTAAGCTGACTGCAAATAGGTATATGGTTCTACTAATATTCTATTAGACTAATTTACCCAGAAGACCAAATATATTATCATAATAACTCTAATGTTTCTCAACATTGATTGAAAAATCACTATTGTTTTTCTTTTCAAATACTTTCATGTACAGCATGTATGGATGCTTGGGATTTTCTAAATCAAGATTCTATGCAAAATCACTTGCAGAACTTATTACACAACAGGTATACACAACTTTTGGCATAGTTAAAAGGAAAAACACATATTCTATGTGGATCTTTTTCTCACGAGCGTTGCGATTGTTCAGGGGAGAGAAATTCTACAGAGTACGGTTGATCTCGTCCAAAACAATCTGAACTTAGAGGTAGATTTATTACTAGTGCAATCAAGTTTGAAATGCAGTATGATATATCGTTGTGATTGTCATAAAAAGCAATTTTCACTGTAATTGACAGGTTATTTATGGGGATACAGATTCAATTATGATTTACAGTGGACTTGATGATATCACAAAAGCAAAAGCTATTGCTGAAAAAGTAATACTGGAGGTAAGAGCATTTTAATTTATCTATTTCCTGCTAGTGGACAGAGATTTGAGTTTTATGGCATGATTGCATCATCTGCAGTCAACGTATTTGCTCCTCTTTTATGATTAAGATTGAATACTGTGATTTTACTCATGTTTTATTGATATATTAAATTAAATCCGTTACTTAAACCAGCAACAATGGTTTTAGAGTAGTACTTCAAAGGCTTACGCTTAATTTGCTATAGGGTTTTGGGTGGAAAGAGCGTATATTCATTCAAAAGTGTTGCATGAATGAACTTCATAGCCAAGTTTGTTTTGTAAATTTGCTAGGGAAATTTGTTTCTTCTTTTTATCTTTCTCTTTTGCTGACTGAACTTCAATTCACGGACACATACCTCACTCAGGACTGATGAAAAGGCAGCTAATCTTACAGAATCTTTTCCCTTCTCTCTCCCACCTCCTCAATGTAGGTTAACAAGAAGTACAGGTGTTTAGAAATTGACCTTGATGGCTTGTACAAAAGAATGCTTCTGCTCCAGAAAAAGAAATATGCAGCAGTCAAACTTCAGTTCAAAGATGGAAAGCCCTATGAGGTATGGCTTCAGATATAAGACATCTAAATTTTATTTTCCTGGATATATGATAATATCAGAATTCAGAAGACTTTTTTTTCTTGTTCAGGTCATAGAGCGTAAAGGTCTTGATATGGTTCGCCGTGATTGGAGCATAATAGCAAAGGAACTTGGAGATTCATGCCTGAGCCAAATACTTTCAGGAGGGTATGTGCAAATGCATTCATTCGTGATTTCATTTTGAATCATTATGGGCGATTCTTCATGAATCGTGCACTGCTATTTTGATCCTGGATTTGTGTAACAGGTCGTGCGAGGATATTGTTGAATCGATTCACAACACTCTTCTGAAGGTGATTTGAGACGGTGATGAATTATCAAGCATAGTTCCTAAAGATTTGACTAATCTATCATTTTGCAACCAATAGTACTTAAGTAACAAACAATTCCATTCGAATTGGCTGCCTCATACATTGGGAGAAAAAAGTATAAGTTGGTAAAATAACTTAATTAAGAGAGAATAAGTAAAGTCCCAAAATACTGGCTCTGGTTTAATCATGTTCCAAGTTTAAACATTTAAAAATCAGCTTTATGAGCATTGTCCAACTGTATAGTATCATGTCCCAACCTCAAACCTATTCTCCACAATTATTTGGTCTAAAGTCTTAAAGCTTAATTTGTAGACATTGTGGGCTTTCTATAATTATTTCAAACAAACCTGAAATGTTCTAATTGTTAGCAAAGCCTGAAGCATTTACTTTTAAGCCAAAAGAGTGAACAACACAAGAGGTTTGGTAGCACATGCTTATGTGGATGATGGATACTACTTCAAAAACCGTACATTTTAGATATTTCTCAATTTAATTTGTTTGAAAATGTTGGTTTGATCAGCAAATCACAATCAACTTAAAGATAAAATTCAGCAATGTGGCTCAGAAAAAAGAAATCCATTTACTTGCTTAGTTTATACTCAAGTGAATGCACTGCATTGCTTGATAATATGGCAGTTGCATGATAATCCTGGATGTATGGATTTAACAGGTGCAGGAGGATGTAAGAAATGGGCAAGTGGAGCTTGAGAAATATATTATCACAAAGTCTTTGACTAAGCCACCAGAGGCCTACCCTGATGCCAAGAACCAGCCACATGTTCAAGTAAACACAAAGTTTGAATAACCTTATTAATAATTGTTTTATAAGATATAACAAAGTCACATTACGTACTAGTGTTGTATGTGCTTGCATTTTCTAGGTGGCACTAAGACTTAAGAAAAATGGGTATTCCACTGGCTGTAATGCTGGTGATACTGTCCCTTACATAATCTGCCGTGAGCAGGTATGTACAGCAGTTTTTTCAGTCAATTAAGTGATGCCAGCAGTCAAAGCTTTGGGCATATATACTTCTCTACATTGCCTCTTCAGGCCAGTTTCTTTTGTGGACAGGGTGTAGATGTGCATTCGGTAGGATTTGCCCAGCGGGCTAGACATCCTGATGAACTTAAAAAAGACGAGGGCAAATGGTTAATCGACATAGATTATTACTTGTCAGAACAGGTCAATTCATAAGCTATTCTTGTACATTTGATAACTATTAGCTTGATTTCTTGACTGTATTAAAAGAGTATATATACAACTTATTATGGTTTATATGCCTTAGATGGATAGAAAGACTATTACCCTTAGAATATACAAGAAGCGCTAATATGCCCTTTGTTGATATACGTGTAATATTATTAGTATTATATTTCCTATAACAATGTAATTAATAGTATGGTAGGTAAGGTAGATCAATAGTCACAATTAATAATATTGTAGGTAAGGTAGACCAATAGTCACAAGTTTTTTGTATAAATAGATGTATTCTTGTACAAATTATATATGAAATATACTTTTCAAATACTCTCTAATTTCATCATGGTATCAGAGCCTAAAACCACTTTTAGGTCATAATTTTTTTTAAACTCCTTCCGTTTTGGTATAAGCGAATGGATTAGGTTTAGTCGTCTTTTTCGACCTATTTTTTTTCGACACAGCCTAGCTAGGAAGGAAGGCCATCCGCCGATTAGGGTTTCTGGAGGTCACGGCGGCCAACGGAGCAGCGCGTGAGCTACACGGCGCCAAGGAGGACGCGTCTATATTCACGCGCCGGCGCGTGAGGGCGCGTGGGACATCAAAAACACCTCCGGCGAGTGGCGTGAGGATCGACAGCCTTTTCCGGTCGTTGCTTGTCTTTTTTTTTTTTCGCCGACGAAGTGTACTGTTCCGACGTGCACTGTACCGACGTGCACTGTTCCGACGCGATCTATTTTGGATTGTTCTGGTATCTTTTTTTTTCTTTTTCAATATGGAAAGTGATAAGAAAATTGCAGCTATTAGTACTGATAATCCTTCACTGCAAATTAGCCCTGTCAAGCTTGATGGAAATAATTACCTTGCCTGGTCACGGTCTTGTTTATTATTTATCAAAGCTAGGGAATGCAGGATTATATTACTGGTACTAAAGTCAAACCAGCAACAACTGATCCAACATTCAACCAGTGGGATTCTGAAAATTCGCTGGTAATGTCATGGCTTATCAATTCCATGCAGCCCCAAATTTCAAGGACATACTTATTGCTTGACACAGCAGCAAAAATATGGAATTCTGTTACTCTCACCTATTCACAAGTGGGAAATGATGCCCAGATTTATGAGATTCGAAACAAAGTCATGGTTTGAAGCAAGGAGAGATGACAATCTCGCAGTATTTTTCTGAGTTGAATGGCTTGTGGCAAGAGCTTGACTATTATCAAGATTTTCAGGCTGATTGTACTGAAGATGCAGTCAAATTTCAGAAACTGCTTGCAAAAGAAAGGGTCTATGATTTCTTGGCCGGACTGAACAATGAATTTGATCAGATTAGAGTTCATGTTCTGGGTAAGACCCCTTTTCCTTCTCTTGAGGAAGCATATTCCTATGTTCAGCAGGAAGAGAGCAGACGCAATACCATGCTCTATATCCCACAAGTTGAAAAATCTGGTTTGGTAGCAGCTAGTGATTCATCTGAGCAGCTGAAAACCCAAAGTTCTAATAAGGATCATTTACGATGTGATTATTGTGGAAGACCACGTCATACTAAAGAGACTTGCTGGAAATTACATGGACGCCCAACGAGAGGTCGTGGAGGCAAACGAGTTAATTCTACTCGGGCAAATTTGTCTGAAACTATAACAACTCCTGAGATGACTCCCTCTGACTTCTTTTCTCCTGATGAGATTCAGTATCTTAAGCGTCTGATGTCTCATAAAGAATCTTCCTCCGGTGCCAAATCCAACTTTGTGCAGTCAGGTAATGCTTTTTCTGCTACCCTTGATACTAATCATTGGATTATTGATTCTGGTGCGAATAGACACATGACGGGCTCCTCAAAAAATCTTCTTGAATACTCACCATGTTTAAATAAGGACAATGTCCGAATAGCCGATGGCTCTTTTACCCAGTTTCTGGAACAGGTTCTGTTTTCTGTACTCCCATATCAAACTATCCTCTGTGCTTCATGTCCCTCAATTTCCTGTCAATCTGTTATCTGTCAGTACACTTACAAAAAATCTCAACTGTAAAATTGATTTTTTCCTGATCATTGTGTCTTTCAGGATCTTCAAACAGGGAAGAGGATTGGCAGTGGTAGATTGCACGATGGCTTATATATGTTGGATGAAAGTCAAGGATCTAGTCTCCAACAGGTTTTTTATGGGGAAAATAAAGATGTTAATCAAGAAATCTTGCAATGGCATAGGCGTTTGGGACATCCCTCCTTTTTTGTGTTAAGTAAATTATTTCCTAGTTTGTTTTCAAAGACTCAGTTTGATTCATTAGTTTGTGATCCTTGCGAATATGCAAAACATTCTCGAAACTCTTATCCTTTGATTAATAATAAAAGCCAGTTTCCTTTCATGACTATTCATTCTGATGTTTGGGGTCCTACTCAGACTACTTCCTTGTCTGGTAATCGATGGTTTGTCACTTTTATTGATTGTTGCACCAGGATGACTTGGGTCTATTTACTTAAGGCTAAGAGTGATGTGTTTTCTTGCTTTCAGTCTTTTCATAAGATGGTTTGCACCCAATTTGATGCTAAAATAAAAATTCTTAGGACTGATAATGGCACTGAATACATGAATGAAAGATTTGATTCTTATTTAAGGTCACATGGGATAATTCATCAAACTAGTTGTCCTATACAAGTGCACAGAATGGGGTAGCTGAGAGGAAGAATCGGCATCTTTTGGAAGTTGCTAGATCTCTTATGTTTACCATGAATCTTCCTAAGCCTTACTGGGGAAATGCAATTCTAGTTGCTGCATATCTGATCAACCGAATGCCTCTTAGAGTCCTTAACTACAAGAGTCCTTTAGAAATCTTAACAGGACATAACACATACACTGTCCCTCCAAAGGTTTTGGATGTGTTTGTTTTGTTCATACTAAGGATGCTGGGAAACTAGATCCAAGAGCCCTTAAGTGTGTGTTTATTGGGTACTCACCGACACAAAAAGGTTACAGATGCTACCACCCTCCATCTAGGAAGTATTTTGTGAGTATGGATGTTACTTTCAGAGAAACTGAACCTTACTACAATCCAACTCCATCATCTCTTCAGGGGGAGAATAATGCAAAGGAAGAGATGATACCTAGTACTGTGACCCTCATTGATCTTACCCCAAGAAAAGTGATGATCAGAAGGAGACTATAATCCAGGGGGAGAAAATTGGACGTTTGGATAAACCTGATTTGAAGAGGTACTCAAGGAGAAACAAAGACAACAGAAGAAGTCATCGTGCAACCTACTCTGCTGCCAAGAATCATCCTCTTCTGGTGAGTTATTTTTTGATGATTTAGATAAACCTATTTCTCAAAGAAAAGGTGTTAGAGCCTGTACTAAACATCCCATTTCTAATTTTGTTTCCTATGATTCTTTATCTCCTACCTATAGAGGTTTTGCCTTGTCCATTTCGTCTGTGTCTATTCCACAGGATTGGAAGGAAGCACTCAATGATCCAAAATGGAAGGGAGCAATGATTGAAGAAATGAAAGCCTTGACTAAGAATGAGACTTGGGAGCTTGTTACCTCTCCACCTGGAAAGAAACTGGTAGGCTGCAAATGGGTGTTTACTGTAAAACACAAAGCTGATGGATCAATTGATAGGTTCAAAGCTAGATTGGTGGCTAAAGGATTCACTCAAACCTATGGGGTAGACTACCAGGAAACTTTTGCTCCAGTAGCAAAAATGAACACAATCAGAATCTTGTTATCATGTGCAGCCAATCTTGATTGGGATTTACAGCAGTTTGATGTGAAAAATGCCTTTACATGGAGATTTAGAAGAAGAAGTGTATATGGAGATCCCCTGGATTTGATACTGAAACAACACATGGGAAAGTATGCAGACTGAAAAAGGCATTATATGGATTAAAGCAATCTCCTAGAGCATGGTTCGACAGATTCAGCAAAGCTATGACTTCTTTCGGCTATCAACAGAGCAATGCAGATCATACTCTATTTATTAAACATAACAAGGGTAAAATTACTATTCTCATAGTTTATGTTGATGATATAGTAATGACAGGAGATGATGAAAAGGAGATAGCTCGATTGAAGAAACTTTTGGCCCAGGAATTTGAAATCAAGGATCTGGGAAAACTGCAATATTTCTTAGGAATTGAAGTTGCCAGATCAAAGAAAGGTATCTTCATTTCTCAGAGAAAATATATTCTGGATCTCTGGAAGAAACTGGCATGTTAGGTTGTAAGCCAGCTGAATCTCCTATTGAAAACAACCATAAGCTACAAGTTGGAATTGGTGATGCAGTTGATTTAGGGAGATATCAGAGATTGGTAGGAAGACTGATATATCTCTCTCATACTAGACCCGACATTGCATATGCAGTCAGTCTAGTGAGTCAATTTATGCATGATCCACGAGAATCACACATGCAAGCAGTATTTCGCATCTTGAGATATCTGAAGTCTGCTCCCGGAAAAGGACTGCTATTTGCCAAACATGGTCACCTTCAGATAGAATGCTTTACAGATGCAGATTGGGCTGGATCTCCAAGTGATAGAAGATCCACCACTGGCTACTGTACTTTTGTAGGAGGAAATCTAGTAACATGGAGGAGCAAGAAACAAAATGTAGTTGCTCGATCAAGTGCTGAAGCAGAATACAGAGCTATGGCTCAAGGGGTTTGTGAGCTTCTGTGGGTACAAAGATATTAGAAGAATTAAGTCTATCAAGCAAAGATACACTGTCCTTGTATTGTGACAATAAAGCTGCTATTAATATAGCACAAAATCCAGTTCAACATGATAGAACCAAGCACATAGAGATTGATCGACACTTCATCAAAGAAAATTGATAATGGTGCCTTGAATTTACATCATGTGACATCTGATAAGCAACTGGCTGATGTGTTTACTAAAGGGTTGTGTCACAGGACCTATCATACTTTAGTTTGCAAGTTGGGCATGTGTGATATCTATGCTCCAACTTGAGGGGGAGTGTTGATATACGTGTAATATTATTAGTATTATATTTTATAACAATGTAATTAATAGTATGGTAGGTAAGGTAGACCAATAGTCACAATTAATAGTATGGTAGGTAAGGTAGACCAATAGTCACAAGTTTTTTGTATAAATAGATGTATTCTTGTACAAATTATATATGAAATATACTTTTCAAATACTCTCTAATTTCATCACCTTCAATCTCATGATACAAGCATTAGCGTGAGATCGGAATCTTTGCCAAGGAATTTTGGTAGTAGATAAGTTCTTAATGAGGGTGTCCACAAACTGATGATGAGTAGGGTCATATCGGATCAGACCCTAACCGGTAGCAATTGGTTCATATTTGGTGCAATTATGTTGAATAGGACTGAAAGATAGAGGGACACTGTTAAGATTGTTGAAGCACAAGATGACAAGATGCTGAATGGAGGCCCCCTAGCTCAGGGGCGATCATGTAATTGATGCAGACCCAATGTGTATAAGCCAGGTTTGGGATGAGGCATCTAACGGAAGCAGCGAGGATTTCATGGGGAAGTGCAACAATGGTGCCATCAACATATTGATATTAATTTATCCATTTAGGGACAGCTACATTTGGTAATTGTCTACTAGTGGTTTGGTTGTCACAACACTAGAGACACTATTGGAGATAGTGTGGGTTGATTGGATGATTCGATATCAGATACATCAGCGTTAATAGACTGCCGAGGATCAATACCTGTTGGAATGGCGTTAGAAATGGTCGTTTGGCTGACATGGGTGTAGGGAATGTCAAAGGTGCAGTGGTAGATGGGGCAAAATGAAGGGGCAGTATATGGTCTGCTGAAGTGGAAGTTTGGTGGAAGTGAGGCAAAAGAGGGGTGGAGGGTCTTTTAGAGGGGATAATTCAGGTAGGTGTGGGAGGTGGGTTGAGTGCTTGATTTGGGTAAAGTCGGGTTGAAGGAATGCTAGCAGCTATTTGTGGCTGGCGTGCATTTGTGGGGCTAGATCTAGGGGAACGAGGCTGGTGAGGGTCGAATGGGGTGGTGGAACATGGTGGCAAGATTGGGAGGGGTGGGTTGAGTTTGGGCTGCACATAAAAATTTGTCAGGTCTGGGAATGGTGTAAAATTTAGTTCGTGCATGTATAAGGCGTGTAAGGTGAGGTTGAGGCCAGAGAGGAATGTTGGAGCGTTATGGCATGCCTAGGAAGAGTGGGTTGAATTTGGGTTTGGCATGTTAGGGGTTTGATTGGTGGCGGTTATTTAGTTGGTGATGATGCTCCTGATGGTGGCTGCTGCTTTGCTCACTGGCTGCCAATATGGTGGCTGTGATGGTGGCCGTGATGGTGGCCGTAGTGCTCTCCATAGAATTGTTATGTTTTGTTTATTTCCCTAATTTTTTGGCTCTGATACCAAGTACAAGGTTATTACATGTCGATCTTACAAGTATGATGGAAGCAAGTCCAACTTCAATTGACTTGATTGGACCAGAGCATGTGAGCTTGGTTTCTATTAACATAAATATATATAATTAAAAACGCTAAGGCATCTAGAAAGGTTATTCTACACTTACAATATACAAGTGACACCAATACTTCTAACCTCATTCAAACAAATGCTTCATATTACTGATTATATAGCATGACTCGCCTTTTGTTACTCATGCAGATACATCGTGTAGTGTCACGTTTGTGTGCTTCAATTCAAGGAACAAGCCCGGAACGTTTAGCTGACTGCCTTGGCCTTGACTCCTCTAAGGTAAAGGATGCATACATGCATCTTTGGACAGAATGTAATGAATCACTAAGGACTGAAGCTTACGTTTTTGCTTCTATTATAATAAAGTTTGAAAATTGTGTTTTCCAGTATCAAAGCAAATCCGTCGAAGCTGCTTCACATGATTCCTCTGGTTCGTTAACTTTTGCAGTAGATGATGAAGAAAGGTAATTTTTTAGAAATTATTTTTAAATTAAATTATTTATGCTAGGATGTCATCTTCCACTGAAATTTGTAATAAATGAGATTGATTTAGTTATTTTAATTTCAGATACCGGGAGTGCAAGCCGTTAATATTGACATGTCAAAGTTGCCATAGCACTTTCAATTGTCCAGTCATCTGTAGTTCTGTCTGTAGGTTCATTGCTGAAAAGTCGTCAACAGGTCAAGGTGATGAAGATTATAATTTTTGGCACAAATTGCATTGTCCTAAATGCCCCAGGGAAGGTGGTGCTAGACTGAACTCGGTGATAATAGCTAATCAGGTAGATATTAATGTTTGACTTGTATTATGCTTAACAAGATTTGGGTTTTTGGGTGGCTGGTTGGGAAGGCTTTTCTGGAATCCTGTATGCTTTGCTATAATTGAAGTCATGTTATTTATATGACTGTTTTCTTGCTATCTCTTCTTGTTGAATTGCTTTGTATTCTATACCATTAGTCATATAGTTTAGATGGTATTATGTTCCAGATAACTGAAGATTTCATGGGTAAGTAAACTTCAGATGAAAACTGTTAATTTAAACTCTTTATTCTAGTTGCCTGTTTGTAAAGAGACTTAAATTTGTGTTTTTGCCTCAACTCTTGCTTTGCTTTCTGCATCTTCATTTGTCTACCTTTTTTCATCATGCCCATTTCCCTTATAAATCTGGCAGTGTTTAAAGTCATATTTCTGTGTTGCCAGGTTAAAAGACAAGTGGATGGATTCATTTCAATGTACTACAAGGGCTTGATGATGGTAAAGCTCCTTTCAAGATTGGGAACTTTCATGAAGCTGGACTATTACATATGCATATGATGACCATAATTTTTGTTGTGCTTCAGTGTGACGATGAAACATGCAAATATGCTACAAGGAGCCTGAACTTGCGGGTGGTGGGCGATTCAGAAAGGGGAACTGTGTGCCCAGAATATCCCCGCTGCAATGGTCGTCTCGTCAGACAGGTTTGAATCTGTTATTTTAAAGGCTTGCGCTTATGAAAAAGTACTTTTACAATTTGGCTGAACTTAGTTAATTGTGGATGTATTAGTTTTCGGAAGCAGATTTGTACAAGCAGCTTACGTATTTTTGCCATGTTTTGGACACTGTACACTGCTTAGAAAAGGTTGGTTTTATGTTCACCAGCGCTCTTTCGGTGGCTTATCAGAAATATGTTATTTGAGCTTTTATATCGTTTATAAATGCAGGTGGATTCCAAAATCAAAGTCCCTTTAGAAAAGGAATTGACCAAAATTAGACCTATAGTTGATTTAGCTTTATCAACGGTTCAAAATTCGGGACCGGTGCGCCTATGGTTGGGTACGAATCAACGACCTTGTCATAGTTTGATGCTGGCCCTCAATGTTTTACATGGTGTCGTTACCAAATCCAAAAGGAATGCGTCAATACTGTGCATTTCTGTAAATATGTGTAACCAGCCGTTGCAGTACGGCAAAAATAGTCTGCTTTTGGGCCTGAGCATTCCTACAAATGAGGAGCTACATATGCTGCGCCTCAATGTAAATTAAGGCCTTGCTTGTACTAGTGGAAAATATTTTTCATTATTTGCATGTGATTGGTTATTTGCTCAAGGGTCTTTTTTTAATAGTTATCTTAATGAAGAATATGGTTTTACCAAAGACATGATTTATTTATTTAATGTTTTTGACACTGCTTTGGGGGAAAAAAATAGGCGACTTAGAGTTGCTACAATGCCAACATTATTTCAAATATCGTTTCTCTATGTACTAATTTACAGGTCTAACGTAGGTAGCATAAATGTAAATGTTTCTAAGGACAGCTTCTAAATGCCAATATGTTTGGTGAGGTCCTTGAGATTAAGTACTCTTATAGAAATGGCCTAAAAAACTATTCTTATCATCGACTCACCATTTATATGCTACTCAAAGGTGAACTCGTATAAACAATTATCAACATATTACAATAAATATATCATGCCATACCCTAATTTAAGAGTTAGATGTATTTTAATCCGATAGATATTGTTTCAGATTTGATGAGGTTTTTCCAATCTGCCATAGGAAAATGGGAAAAATGTTTTAAAAATCTTTTCATAACCAATTCCATTTACTTATGATTATATATACATATATTGATTAGGGATTGTAACTTAGATATAAGAGAAATTATTAATCTACCTCTATAGGTAAAGGTTATACAAATTTATAGTAATATTGCTTTGCATGTCAGACATTGGAACATTCTTTAGTGGTATGCTTGGTTATTTTTATAAGAATGGAATATAATAGTTAATTTTTTCTTTACATACTTAATTCTTGGTTGGTGAAATAGCCAATCTATAGAATTACTATTGCTGTAAAACAAAGAATATCAAATTCTTTTTATGACTAAGGGTGTAGCTTTTCTTTTGTTTCATCTAACTTATTCCCACACATCTACTTTTAAAACCTTAAAAAACTATAAGGAATAGTTACTGCTTCTGTATTCCATTCTTCAAGAATCTAGTTTAATTCCTTAAGTATTACATTTTACCAATCAAATGTCCCATAGATTTTGTTGCAAACAACTTCTTAATGAGGACATTTGAGCACTAATGGCATATAAAAGCATATTAAACCAAAACCTAGCCGATGGCAATTTTGTCATGCATCAAAAGGTAACTAATATTGGTTGGTGTTGCTAGATAGGTAATCAACGTTAAGGTTGTCATATGTAGGGTTGTAAACAAGTTGATCTCAAGTTCAAAATAAAGTTTGTTTATCTAAACTATCTAACCTTGAACTTTGACTTAGGTTCACGAGTTGGCTTATGAAGGGCATGCTGATAGGCTCATTAACAAGCTCGCTAGCAAGTCCGTATGCTTTCTATTTATGATATATTATATATAAATATATGATCAAAACAAAAAAAAAAAAGGAAGAAAATTAATTTCTATTTAATATATATATATGTGTGTGTGTGTGTATATTTTTTGCAACTCCTTATCTATTATTCTTACTTTCAAAAAATAAAAGAACTAAGGTATGAAAAATTTAAATGAAAAATGGGCTAAATTTAAGTTTGAAATGTAGCTAATTTATTTAAATAAGCTAAGCTTTAACTTAGACTTTAGGCTTGATAAAAAATTTGACTTGAGTTTCATCTTGATAATTTTTAAACAAGCTAAGCCTTGGGCTTTCAAAAGTTTCGACTCGACTTGGCTTGTTTGCTTAGTTACATCATAAGTTGATAGGGTCAAGAATGTGGATCCTTTGTTTACTAGGCAGGCAATAAATATAATTTCCTTTGCTTTGATGTAAGCAAGTGCTTCATATTTAGCTTTGGAAACATATAAATGCAACAAGCAATTCTTTAGGTTTGTAATATAAAAATAAAATAAATTATAATGAAGGATAAGGATGTCATATGCTATTAAATAAGAACACAAATAAGTCTTTTATGATAAAATAAGTCAGTTATTCCTCACCTAAAAGAGATATGTATTTTGTTTACAGTAGTTTCACAAGAGTCTAATCCTTAATCTCTCTCAAGATAATATCTGCTTCAAGGAAGAATGGGAGTCAAAGCTAGGTAAGTCTTTTTTCCCTTTGGTTCTTTTGAAGATTAGAGAAGATTATCCTCCTAAGTTTCATCTTTGGTATTGAAGGGATTCAATGTTTTGGAGAAAGATTAGGAAACCCTAAGTTCTATTGTTGGAGATTTTGTTATTTTTGTGATCAAAGGAAAGGAAGGACATTTGAATTCAGGTAATGTGATTTGGAAAAGTTCTTATGTGTTTTCTAATTCGTTTTAGGAGTTTTGTATGGTTTAAGATCAAGACAAAGGCAGCTTAGGAGTTTTTCTTGTGTTTGGGGGCGAGCAGGGTTTACAACCGTGATCCCATTGGGAGTGGCATTTTAAAGCCGATCATGACTGTCATGAAGGCCGTGATGGTCGTCACCACTCCTATCATAGCCATGATGGAGACTGTGATGGCTATCATGCGCCCCTTATCAGGCGTAATGAAGGCATTATGTTATGTTGTTCTTTCTCAAAGCCCATCATGCCCTCTTTCACGAGCGTGATCAATAGGAGGATTGTGTAATCTTCTTTTAACCCTTGTTTTGACCTTCCTTAGCACCTAAATTTTTAGTTTAATATCTACTACTCCTAAATCTAAGTAGTAAGGCATATGTAGGCCTAGAGCTAGTTCTTAATGGTTAGGAGTTTAGATAATCTTAGAAATAATTTTTTTTTTTTTTTTGAAACAAGTTTTGAGTTAGTATTGCTTTATGCGATTAGGTGATCTTGGTTTTGATGATTCAACTGATTTAATTATCACAACATGTACATCCTTACTTTGGTTGTTGCTTGTGAATGTAGGCTTAGAAACTGCAAAATGGACTTAACGCTATTCAGCCTTAAATTGGTTATTGCTTATACTTGGCTGGGTCTAGTGAATGGGAGTATTAGTGTACTAGGACGGTACCCTAACGATCTATATGTGTCCTGAGTGGAGTTATACACAGATAATTTTGGTAGTTTAGTAGTGGTATGGGTACTGTACCTAGGGTGTGTGAGGAGTACCCAATACTAGTGTATAGATAAGTATATATGTATATATGTATATCTATTTTATAGAGTCACGAGATACTTCGGGTTTAAGGCTAGTTACAAATGTTTCTAAATCATACTGGTTGTTTGGCTAACTAAAGATCACAAATTGCGATTGCTACATATATTACCATGTTGTAAGTAGATTTATATGATATCTGCTTATGCACATGTGGTTGTGGTTTGGCGTACTGGGCCTTTGCACTTGTTCCTTTTTATTTTTTAGGAACAGGTGATGATTTAATGGTTTTTGATTTGTTTGGTTATGATGTATTCGTGGATGATGGGGATGGTGATAGTGGGGCCAATTTTCTAGCTGACTATTAGATGTTTTGAATCGGAGATATCTAGAGTCGAAGACTTTATGATGTTTTAAATAATTATTATTATAAATCTTGAAGTTATAAGACTTTTTTCATATGATGTTTTAAGTTTGATGTAAGTTGGTGCTTGATTTATGCCAATAGAGTTGTTCATAAGTTTTTATTCACGACATTAATATTTTAGAAGTTCTTCTTTAATGTGGGATATTGGAGTTATATCTTGTTTTAATTATGGTTTAGTATAATCCAAGCCTTAGCGGGTTCCTCTCTAGTGAGGACACGTGGCGGACTACTAACGTACTCAATTTAGAGCGTTACAAAGTTGCACCCAAAAAAAGATAATATATCTTACGATAGATTGACAATTTTTGCACATCTATCCAAGTGTATCATAGTAAAAGTGGTCAAGGGGGCACTAAGTGTGCATATAATGAGAAGAAACATTTAAAGAGTATCATGAAAATATTAGAAAACTCGTTTCACTGAAAGCATATAGCTTTTATTTATATTTATATATATTTTTGGTAAAGGAGTACATACATTTAGTCTTTGAAAATGTATATATTGAGTTGATTACTTGATTGTAAAGGTGGTATCTGGTCTTGGTGATAATGAGGTGCTATAATACATCAACAATCTTATTACAGGTAATAGGGCTATTCATCATGAGTAGGGAAAGATGCAAAATTAATTTTAATCATTTAACTTTTCTGAAACTTCTTTTTCATTCGAGTTCTTAAGATTTTGAAAGTATTTTTATTTGAATCATTTTGTTAACTCCATTAAATTTTTTTGTTAAAATTTGGCACATGCCACTTTTTGATTGACTCATGATGATTACTTTAATAAACTGCCATTTTTTCTAATATATTATATTAAATTAAAGGTCGTTGATGGTCAATTATGGGATGTTGGCTCTTCAGGTCAAGTCTAACTATGGGGTAAGTCTTAACCACTTTAAGAGTTATCGTTATAGATATAGCATACTTGATTTCTCGAGTATAAGAGTTATCGATATAGCATACTTGGCACGTGTCATTTTCCTATTTGCTAAAAGGCTCAACAAAGGCAGTTAACTCCTTAGTTGATGTAGTATTAATATATACAAAAATTTTGATTAGATATTAAATTAATCACTTTAAAATTCTAATAGTTAACATTTAGGGAAAGCTCCAGTACTAAATGAGCCATTAACCTAATAACTTAGTAGAATCATAAAAAAGGGAAAATAAAATAAAAATAAAATGTCACATGCTTTGAAAATCTTAGTGGCTGGTTTGTGGCCAACCTAAGATAAAATATGGTAAGAGCTAGGCAAATGAATCATGGCTTGCAAGGCGGCCCATTCAAACCATTTTAAACAGGTTAGGTCTAGTCTTTTTTAGGCTATTTAAAAATGGGCCAATCCTACTCGGCTTGTTTAATCCACCAACTAAAGTGGCCTAGCCCATGACGTATTGGCAAATCTACTTTGACCCACTTGTAAAAAAATAAAAAAAAAGCTAAGCTTAAGAAGAAGCCAAAATTTCAAATGATAAAAAAAATAATATGATAACATAATATTAGTGATCATTAATGATATGTTATACCAAAATGATCTAATATTATACTATTAGTGTTCATTGCAAAATTCTTAATTATCAATATAACAATTCTTTTTAATATTTAAAGTAAGATTAAAAAAAAAAAAATTTAAAGTAGTCATTCAGGCCCATGGCTTCTAGGTAATCTTGCTAAATTAAAACTAGTTTTTGAGTTATTCGAGCAGGTTAAAGTGAGTGTTTTGTTGCATTTACTATCCTTTGTGAAATATAATCTCTTGTTATATAATATTTGTTTCTCTAATTTTATGTTGGCTTCTATGAAGTTTTTTAATTATAAATTCTATTTGATTAATTTTATATTATTGTTACTATTATTTTTAATTTTCATAGGTTAAATTAATTATTTTAAATTATTATTATTATTATTTACAAGTGGGCTAAATTGGGTCATTTTTCTTAGCTTGTCTATATATATATATATATATATATATATAAGTAGATTAGATGAGTTAGGTTAGTGACCTAGCCCGTTAAGCTTGTGGACTAAAGTGGGTTGGCTCAGCTTGTTTAGCTCACTTGCATAGCTCCATATATAGATGCCTATGTTGTCTATTCGGAGAATTCACCACCATAAAATTAAAGTAATTAGGTTTTCCTCTCTCCTTTCCTCTACCTTACTTGTGGATTGTAAGCTCAAGGTCCTATGATTACTTCGATTATAACTAATTTCAAGATAGGTTTAAGCAGACATTAACACAGGTCGGGTTTGACCGGTGACTTGGCCCAATCGCCAATGGTGGGTTAGCCTATTAGCTCAGCTTGGTTGTAAAAGTAATGACAAGCCACATGAATTGGTGGGTAGCTAGGTCATTACTGGGTTGACCTCCAAACCCGACAACCCAATAAGCTGGCCTGAGTCAGCCCATTAAAAGAAGGAAAAAACCAAAGAAAAAAAAGTAAATAAATAAATTTGAAACTATTTCAATTTGAATAGCGAAAATTTATTACTTTTTACAACATTAAATGAATTGTTATTGTTAATAACATAAGTAATTAATATGGCTAAAAAAGCTATGTGACTCCATTATATAGACTTTAAACTACGGGTGGGCAAAAAAATTAATCAACCTGAACTAATTCGTAACCGAACCAAACAAAACTAATTTGTAACCTAACCAAACCGAATCGAAAAATATTGTTTTTTTAATAATTTGGTTTAAAATTTTTCGATTTGAACAAATCCGTAAATTTATGATTTGGTTTAAAAGGCAAACTAAACCAATCCATAAAACTAATCCAAGATGTTTTAGAAAAATATAATAATATTTTACTTGTAAGTTATAACTATAGATTTTTTTATAACAACTGATTAAAGATCATCTATGTTCATATGATTTCATTTGATATTTATTATTAGGTGAATATTGATTAAAACCAACTTGTTCATTTTTAAATTGTTTTTTAGGCTTATATTATTTTGTTGATGATGAACTATTGTGTTTTTTAATAGTTTTTAACTTCATAAAGTATAAATTTATTTATTTAGTTATAAACTCTTATTATGTATTAATTGTTTAATGTATTTTGTCAATGGATCATTTTATTTGTTGATGAATTTTGTTAATAGATGATTTTTTATTTTGGCTAAATTTATTGATATGGTTGACTTGATGGTTCTATTAAAAATTATAAATTATGACTTACTATGTATTAGTTAGTGAATGTATTTTATTAGTGGGTAACTAATTTTGTAGAGAACTATATATTGAAACTATGATGAATTCATAAAGTATTTTTTGTGATTTATAATATAAACTTTGTAAAAGTGATATACATTTAAGTATTTACACAAATGTAAAAAAACTAGAACAGATAAATTTTTAGGTAGATTTTGATTTAATCCGTAATTCAAACCGAACCAAACTGTAATTTAATGGTTTAGAAAATTTCTAATATGAGCCAAACTGTTACTTAAGGGTTGTTTGAGATGGAAAAAAATTCCAAACCATAAATTATGTTTGGTTTGTTTTGGGAAAAACCAAACCAAATTGATCCACGCTCACCCCTACTTTAAACCGAAGGATTTTCTTGCTTCTTAACAATGTCAGATTCATTTTTGTTTTTGTTTGTATCTTGAGTATATTCAAGTCCTATATTGTTAACTTTACAAGTAGACTTGAATGTACTAATGTATAAATAAATTCACATCTTCAACAATTCTTCTAACAAATGACTACAAAATATTGTTCATGTGCCTAATTTTATTTTAAGTTAAAAATTTACATAAGTTATTTTTAAATTTATTATATAAATGTATATTTTACTTTTTTTTTTATTTCTAATTTTATCTTTTAAAAAGAATAATTATTATAATTATTTTTAAACTATTTTTTAATTATTTTATTAAGAAAAATCATTGGTCGGCTTAATGGTCCTTGAACCAATGGGTGGCATGGAACTAGCTCGACTCACCTTAGTTTAGGTCGGCTCTGAGCCATCCCTAACTAGACCCGTGACTTGGTGAGTCCAGGCTGGTTCAGGCCTATGTTGATGTCTTGGCCTAAGGGCTCGTTGAGTCTTAATTCCAATTCATGGGTCTTGTTTTGTGGACTAACATTTTTTTTTTTGTTTGCAAACCTTAATTTTAGACTTAAAATCAATTAGACTTTTAACTTAGAAAGAAATTTATACCTGGCTTTTCTACTATATCTAAGAATTTTCTAGTTTTTAACTCATTTTTTTGAAAGATTTATCAAATATATTCAACTTGAGTTGTAACATTATTAATATGGGACAAAAACCTAGAGGTGCAAACTAGTTCCCCATTGTTAAGGAATAAAATCTTCCTTTTTATTGAAAGTTTATATATATAAAACCACACATGCTCTACTAGTGTATTTATTCTTTGTGTTGTCAATAACAATATTAAATATTATAAATAGTAAATAAAAATTTCCTAATGCACATTAAAGTAATTTATGATTTCAATATGGATATAATTATTATTTTTATTTCTTTTGTTCATATTTTTAGATTTTTACATGGCTTTTGCTTTATTTATTTATTTTTTTTTAATAAGGTTCTATGAACCCAATAAGCTGGAGCTGACCATGTACCAGCCTTGCCAAAATACGGGATTGATCCGTTAAAAAGGAAAAAAAAGTATGGTTCATAAATTTTTTTTTTTTGGTCTACTACAATTCACAAAATTTCCCTTTCAAAGGTCAGCTTTGTACATGTGTAATCGAAGGAAAAAAAAAAAAAAAAAAGACAAGAATCAAGGATAGTTGTGGTTTTCATAGAAAATTTACTTACGTAGATGTCACAATATTTCTCCCCTTTGCCTTTCTTTACTTCATATCCCATTCTAACTTTAAGGACAAATTGAGTGTTACGGGGTCAAAATTTCAATTAGACTTGTATTAGTTAAATTGAGAAAATAATTTGGTCATAGACAGCCGAGCCCCAAACTCATCAAATATCCCTATACATAGAACGTCGACATTCATTGGAATGGAGCTCAAATTTTATTAGCATTTTGTCGTCAATGTTCCGACTCAAATTACACCCACACCTAGTAGACTAGGTTCCCAATTCTAGATGAGCAGATGTTATTCTCACTTCGCACGGGTTAAATATAAAAAGGAAACAGCTTAGATGAAGACATCGAAGCAAGCAAGCATTAACTTTATTAATTAAGGAACAACAAATAGTTTTTTTATTGATAAAAATAACAGCAAAATCATCAAGAACACTAGAAAATAAAAAAGGTATAGATGTACAGAGTCGAATCCAAGCTGCTCCAACTTGATGCTCAACTCGCGCTGTGTTCTTATCATCACATCCTTATTGCAACTCCCCAACTGGTGCCTCATTGAGCCACAGGAAGTGAATGAATCATACAATTTGGCACTTACACTCACCTGCTTTCCAAACAAATACAATTCCCCCTTATTAGATTAAACGGGTCAACCTAAAGAGGGTGGGGGGGGGGGGGGGGGGGGGGGGGGGGGTGTGTGGCAAGCTACTATATTAAGTATCATCAAACCTTGTATGGTGTTGGATTCAATTTTCTCATATGATCGGTGCGCATTTGCTCAAGCTGATTGATGCAACGATCCCTGATCTCCTTAAGGGGTGGCAGTTTCTCTCTACTTTATCTGTATCATCCAAAACAAGAGTTAGCATAGCTAATAATGTAAACTGATAACATGTTGAGATTCATATTGATTTCAAGGCTGGCCATATCCTAAACTTCTAACCTGAGCTTCCAGACCATAACACTTCATAAGTTCTTCGACACGCTGAGGCACCACGTATGCTCTCTTGACTCACTAAAAGGGTGGCGACAGAGAAGTCTTTCACCTACCTAATTTTTTCATAAAGGAATCAGACTCAGTTGTGAACACTGAATAAAACAGCAAGTATTCTTGGAAGCAACGCTTCTTAAGTAACCATGTGGCATTGTTTAAGTACCTTAGGAGATGGTTCATTTTCTCCAGTCATTATGTCTACTAATGGGTAACCTTCCTTTCCATATAGCCGATAGCACCGTTTCTTACAAGGAATAGATACCTGCAAATCAACCCAAATGAAGAACAAAGATCATCAGAGTATCTACTCAAATTTCTAGAATTCGGGAAAATCTCATCCTTCATACCTTGGAAACATCTTCTGAAAGTTTGATGCGAGGCTGGTTGTTTATCTCAACAAGCTTAAAGACACAACCTAAAGCTGCTTGAGCATAGCATGTAACCAAATAAGTTCCAATTCCAAATGCATCTACTTCATGACCCTGTCCATAAAACAAGGTAGACAAGTTCACACTTACTATAAGAAAAATTCATGTGATGGACAGTGCAAAGCTGGATTAACAATAGGTTACATAAATAGAGAAAAGTCTAACTGATGATAGCAAACAAAAGAGGTGTCGTTGCAATCTATTTAAGATTTAATTAGCAATTGACTTCTGATGTCTAATGTGACTGCTGACCAGTAAACTTCGGGCCCCCCATTCTTTTATTCAAATTTCAGTATATTAAATCCTCTTATAAGACAACCAAAGGTAAAATAAAGACCTGAATATCACCTTGAAGAGTTCGGGTAAAAATTCCTTACACGTACTACATTCAGTAAAGTTTTCTTGGTTTTCCAGATCAAACCTAATTTGATGCATCGCTTCTAAACTATTCAAAAGTCTAATGTTTTCAGCCAATTTGTTAGACACTTTCATTTTGATCATACAATAATGGAAAGCCCTTTACCACATAAGAGTGCATCTTCTCAGCAACAATTCTATTCTCAGGGAAAAAACCAAATTTCACTTATTCACCTGTTTATTCAAAGCATCCAATGTCTCCTCATTAAGATCATTACTGGCAGTAATTCCTGTCTTCCCAAAATCAGGCACCCCAAGGTCCTTCTCAATGTTCCGGAAAAACTTCCTCACCTCACAAGATAGATATGCTAAGTCACCAGAATCCAATCGAATACCTACTGCTTTATACCTGCAAATTTAGACAAATCTAATATGGTAAAGTACTCAGTCATCAATCAATAGAGAGAGAGAGAGAGAGAGAGCGCAAACTAATATGCTAAGAATCTATTTCATAGAGAGAAAAAGATCATATAAGAAAGCTTATTTTCAATTCAAACTAGTAGTACTAAAATATTTGATAAAGCTTTGATCTTCAAGCAATCAATAAGACAAGATCTGCAAGCTTTCCAGTACGTTGGCTTTGAACATCAAAGAAGGAAGGCCCCTTTAAATAAGGAAAGTGAATTAACTACCTCAATCTAGCAGTCAAATTTGTAATTTTTGCAGATTGAAATGAGCTTTCAGATATACAGATCCATGACAAAGTGCCTCTCAGAAGGTAGTATACCAATTTCTTATTCAACCATAAGATGGTTTCTCTTATCCTGCCTATATATTTCAAAATGATACATAGGTGAAATTGCATGAGATGGCAAACTTCATACATAGTAAATATTAATAACTTCCAATTCAAGTTAAATTTGATAAGCAATAAAAAAGAAGAGCAATTATGCAAACAGAGAATTTTATAAAATGTAATGTCCATGTCTTGTTTACCCTAGCTCATGAAGCGCTAAAGCAACTGCACAGAAGTTTGGAACTCCACTTCTCATAACCTGTAGAAAGAGGTTGATATTTAACTGAGAATCTACAAGTTATATTCTTGCAAATGTAGATCAGAATATGCAACAGAAAACACATTATGTAATGACCATAAAAAGTAATAGTTTGCTCATTTTGGGAAAAAGAAAAAGAAGAGCCTTTAAGGTATGATCTACAACATGATGCAAAGAAACATTGGGCAAAAAATAAAACTGAACACTAATGCTGAGGTATCTGGGTACAAAGGTAGTATTCAGAGTTACCATTTAAATTTGCAACAAAAAAAGGATACTATATGGATTCGACACACTCCAAGAATATGCATTATTTATTTATATTTTCCTCTACAGCCCAGAAAGGCAGGAGTTCATCTTTAAGATAAAACTTTACTCCTCCAGTAGAGGCTCTCTTGCAGATTGATGGTAATATCAGAGTACCAAATGACAATAGTAAACAAAGACATAACCGTAAGTTAAGCCCACAAAAGGTAGCATTCAACATTACATTTAAATCTGCAACAGAAAAATGATACTATATTGATTTGACACACTCCAAGAGTATGCATTATTTATTTATTTATATATTTTCCTCATCCCGGAAGGGTAGAAGCTAATCTTTAAGATAGAACTATTTATTCCTCCAGTAGCAGTTCTCTTGGAGACTGATGGTAATATCGGAGTACCAAATGATAATAGTAAACAAAGACATAACTGTAAGTTAAGCCTCACAAGCAGCAGTTTTAAAAGTTAAGTTCATAGATTTGGTGTGGGTTTCTATATTTATTACTTGACACTCCAGTAGAAATGATGTGGGTTCTCTTGCAGATTGATGGTAATATCAAGATTACCAAATTACAATAGTAAACAAAGACATAACGCTAAGTCAAGCCTTGCAAGCAGCTGTTTTAAAAGTTAAGTTTGTAAAAATGGTGTGGGTTTCTATATTTATTACTTGACACTCTTCCTTAGTTGTTGGTAGGGACTTTGATTGAAACAATCAAGTAGATGACTTTATTAAATAGAAATGAAATGTTGATGATGCAGGGAATAAGGATTTAAAGTTTGGACTTTTTGCTCTGGTATTATTTTAATTTTAACCAGCAATCAACTGATCCAAAAATCTAAGCTAGTACAAATGGTGTGAGAATTGGTATTTATTACTTGAAAATAACCACATGCAAGATGAAAAAGAGAGGTATTATAATATCAATATAGAGAAAGGGAGGAAGCTGAGATGAATGAACTACGAAGGCAGTCTCTGCACAAGTGACTGCCAATTCCTCACTTACGTCATATGTATCGACAAGAGCCAGAAAACTACTAGGGAATGCCAAGGCATATGAAGTGAAAGCTGCTAGCTCACTTTGATTGGTCTCACCAAACATGCCATTCAATAAATTTGACCTCTGCAAAACCATAGGGATGCTGTTAAAATTGCAAGGAAAGAAACAAATAGGAAATGGATATTTAAGACAACAAATTACACATAGAAGCCAGTAGAAAGATAACATATTCCACTATTCTTTTAACCAGTAGATATCTTAAGTGCAACTTCAAAAACCTGTATTTTAAAAGGACTCCACTGCTAGCCCAAAGAGTCGTAGGTACAAGTGACTTCCAACATGAAAATGAGCAAGTCTAGATGCAATTTGGACCAATTTATTCATTTATAAATAGGGTGTGACATAAAACCACATATTTAATACTAAGTATAATGCAGCACAATCACTGTGTTGGATTGATTAGCAGCTTACCGAGTTTAAGGAACGAAAACGTAGAAGAAACTACTTGGCTTGACATTTAGACTTCTAGAAAATACCACAAAGTCACTCTCGAACAGCTAAGAAGGTACTTTCCAATTTGATAGCTAAAGGGGAAAATGAGGCTTTGTACTCATATTTTATTTGCTTGTCTATATGACATTCAACATTAGCTAAAGAACTTCTAAATTCAGCCAAGAGACTGACATGCAAGACTAGCAACAGAGATGACTATATTGATCAAGGTTACAAGGAGCCCTTGAAGCTACAGTTGTGCAACTAATTTCTCTTAATCTAATTATAGGGACAAATTTTAACTCTCCTTTAAATATGCTGAAAAATTAAAAACGGACCGCAAGATATGGCATAATCCTTACTATGAACAGTTCTCTTTTCTTATTTGAGCAACTGAAAAAGAATTCACAAGCATGGTGACTCATGATCCCTCGCTCCAAACATATCAATAATCTGCCCTGAAAAAAAAGGAGGAGGGAAAAACAAAAGAAAAACTATCTATGACTCATTTGAAGTATCCTTTATCTCTCTCTTTATATGTACCTATATGTGTGTCTATACCCTTGTGAGTGCACACACACACACATAAGGAAATGATATTTACACACCCAATAATGAAGAAATTTAAATATTTATGGATGTGTTAATACTAATTTTAAGTGAGCAAAAATCACATCCCTTATAAATGTATATATTTACATATAAACGTAAATGTATATATGTTTATGAATTCAAGGTCAGGATTGACATCTGAACTTTCCAACAGTCAAATTTGCAAAAGTGGGTCTAAATTTTTCTTTAAAAGAGACAAAACCACTAAGGTAAATTATTAATTAACTCTCAAAGCATGTTCCCTTTGCTACACCGAATTTTTATAATTTATTTTTTGAATTTTTTTATTTACATGAAATTCCTATTATTTAATGATGGAATAGGCAAATAATAGCTAGTTTTGCCTACTACTTTGTTTAGTAGGATATACAAGATGCAGTCTTTGCTTTAAGAGAGATGACACTACTATGTTATATGATTTATGGTCTTGTATAGCACACTCTCTTTGCTAAAGGAACTCCTATTCCTCAATAATGAAATGGCAAGTAATCGATAATATTTGTCCACTAATTTGTTTAGTTGGATAAAGATAATAATATTAAATAGACAAGTAATAAATTTAAGTGACTGGATTGCCCATATCATTTGCCAGCCACTTTATCAATTCACACCCTAGCCACAATCATCATGCCTGACTCAACCCAACTCAATCTGAAATGACTGGAAAGGACACAGAAACAGACTTGAATGAAGGGTCCAAGGTCTGAGGAAGAATGGAGAAGTCATAGAGATTTCAGTTTTGATTTCGATCCATGGCTCTGTAAGGTCCATGCGTGGGTTATGGATAGTGGTCTGGGTTCTTGACTTCGTCGTAATGGTGGCCTAGGCTCATGTGTACATAGTGGTATGGGTTCATGGATTTATGATGGTTCAGACATAGGCTCGAGGTTATTTTGGTATATGCTTTCATGATGGTCCAGACACGCGCTCATTGTGCTCTGCTTATGCACTCATGGGGCTATGCATCCGCATTCATGGTAGTCAGAGTTTCTAGGTTTGTCATAAGTACTGGTCTAGGTTCTTGGGTTTTTCATAGTAGCGGTTTAGGTTCAAAGTGGTTTGGGCTTGGGCTTGTGAAGGTCTACGCATCCCCTCATGGTGGTTTTGGCATGCGCTTGTAGTGGTCTAGTTGTGCACTCCAGGTGGCCTGGGTATATATGCTTGTGATGGTCAGTGGTGGTTTAGGCATGCGCTTGTGACAGTTTGCCAGTGCACTCATAATGTTCTGAGCTTTTGGTTCACTGCAAGTGGTGATTGGATTCAATGTAGTGGTGTGGTGGTTGGTCCATCTGAATTTGTTGGAGTGGTAGAGTGAGGTGATTATTCCTATCGGTGGTAGTCGTCAAGCGAGAATTGTTCATATTGGTGGTAGTTGTAGTTGTCATGTGAGAAAGGCATGAAGGCAAATGGGCCATGGGTAGCCAAGTAGATTATGAACTGTTCTTCTGCATCCGACGTAAAAGGCATTCCTCATAAAATTTCCATTACATACTTAAAATGCAAACACACACAGTAATAGCCATTTTACAAAAATTAAAGGAGGAAAGGAATGACCAACTTTTCCAACCAAGCATGGCATTATGATATAAGTTTAATATTGTAGATAGCATGTCCACAATAGGGAACAGGGTCCAAGAAGATAAAGTATTAATAAAAACAATGCTCTACCAGATTGATTGCCATGATTAAGATTTTGAAGTCTTGATGGGCAGTACCTGAATTTTACTCAACCATGTCTGGACAAGACAGACAAAATCTTCACATGTAGTCGAGCCATCATAACTACGTAGTGATTTATCTACAATCTCATCTGGGCTCTGCAATATATTGTATAGAAAATACAAAGAGAAGTTCTCATCAGAAGACATTAGGTGACTGTTCAGAGAACCAGAATGTTAACACAGTAAAGGCAATCTAAACAAGGTAAATATGGCATATTTTTATTTTGGTCCCTTTAGCATCATCTTAATGAATTTTGAACGATATACACAAGATAGGAACATCAACTCATCTTGCACATGTACATATATATAACACTGATTAAACTGCCAGCTATATTTGAAAATTTACCATAAATGAACTGACAAAGGCATGTGAATGTGTTCCACGTAGCGGTATTCCAAATAACTTCCCAGCAGCTACATTACTGTAATGAAAAAGAAACATAGATTGGTAAAATCCATTCAGATGACCAGTACAGAGGTAAGACTAAAAAATACAACCCATGTGAACTTTTATACAGGAGGAAAAAGGTTTATAAAACAGAGTGCAGCTATTTACAAAATTACAATTTCCACTATACTTACCATGACCTTAAAATGTGCTAAATCAAAAAGAAAGTAGACATTCATAATATTAACTACAGGCTTGTTTAAAAACGGGAAGTAGACATTTATTTAACATGCAATACTTCTTCAAATATCAGAAAACATATAGCTAGATCATAAAAATTATAGTCATGAAGATCAGCCATTAGGATTCAAAAACATAGTACAATCGAGGAAAGAATACTTCCAGAATTTTACCTTGTTGCATCAAATCCCCCCATATAGCAATACTTGGATGCACTAATACCACCATCAGGTCCCTATATTAATAATTGAAACTGGGTATAATGTACATGCAGACACACTTTGAATAAGAACAATTTGTAACTGGTCAAATTGAAGAAGAAAGGTGTCTGGAACCTGAGCACGCCGAAGCCCAAACTCGAGCAAAATTTTTGATTTTCCTGCAACAAATCTATGCCTTGCAGCATTTGTAGTTACCAATGATGCATAATTAACAAGATTCACCAATGGGGTTTCAAGCAATTGAACAACCTGCAACATTAATTGTCAAACACAGGAAGACCTTATGATGTATCTGAATCAGATAAAAAAGAAGCAAGTAGAATTAGAGAAACTTATGTCACTCACTGCAACTGGCCCCTCGACTCTCAGCAATGGGACCTTTGGAAACACAACGGAACCCTCAGGAATTGCATAAACTTCAATGTCTGAACAGTCTATTCCTCTGAGATAATCATAGAAGCCATCCTATGATTGCAAGATGAAGAAATTAGCCAACCCTCCTCTAGAATTCTGCAATACAAGAGACTGTGCAGTGCAGTAATGATCTTGGCATCTTCTCGAAATTATTTTCTATCTTCTAATTAAAAATTTGATTCAATAACGATAAGACCATGCAATCTACTATGGTTAGATAAATCAAAATCATCCTTTTCCCCTTAGAATCAAAACACAATTTCTAAAATTGATTTCACAAAGGCAGTCACTTATATCAGAAAGTGGGGGTTTCTGCAGTGTTTTCCTCAGTCAAATATGTTCTCAGAAAAATGAGAGTGTTCTGCCAAAACAAAGACAACACAATGTTTTACCTCACATGACGGAGGCAAGGTTGACCGAAGGAACTCGATTTCATCCTCTGATAATTTAAAATTGGAAATGAACCTTATGCATTCTTCCAAACCGGCAAAGACCGTGTATTCACCGCCAAAAGGATTCTTCCGAAAGTATAAGTCAAATCTGCACACATTTTCAAACGACACAATGATTTAATGACTCAGTCACAGAGTCATTGACTGATCAATATTGTGATAACATTTTTAAGTGATAATGAGCTGTAAGTAATTGAATGGACTAAAAAAGCAAATAAAGGAAGATGGTAAGAATTTATTAATTTTTTTGGTCGAAATTGAGCCAAGCAATTCAATTTTGTAATATTCATTGATGGATAAAGCTTTCCAGCATCTATTCAGTTTCCTGCATCCGTATCTTCACCAACTTTCTGCAACAATTGAAAAGTTTGAAACTTTCTTCTTCATCCGCCAATTAAACTAAGTAAAATCCATATAGAACGCAAATTACCTGTACAGGATTCCATTGTCCAATTGATTAAAGTATCTCCCTTCAGTCCGAAGCATAGTTTTTTCTTTTCTTAAAATTGAATTAACTAAAGTTGAATGATTTTGGAATTATTGAATTCGTAAAAATAACAAATTTCATAATAAGCTGAAACAGACAAGTAACTAACCATAACAGAAACTAACTGACAATAACCGGGAAAAAAAAAGAAAAAAACAGCTCATAACTAACTCTGACAGAAAAGGGAAATCCGAACAGAGAAAATGAAAGAGAGAGAAGAGAGAGAGAGAACAGACACGGCGCGTTCCTGATGCTTGCCGGCTTTCCAATAAGCATAGGCCATGGTGAACTGATAAAGATCAGTTAAAAGAGGCGTTACCATCGGGTTAGTAGGACCATTTGTAGTCCGACACGATTCATCGGAGCTCGGACCATTCGAATCCGCCATTGCTGTTTTTTCGAACACGACTGTCTTTCCTAGGGTTATGGATATGAAATCAGCAAAATTAGATTTGCTCTCTCCTTCTCTAGGTTTGTATGAACGTTGTTGTGGTGTATGTATCTAACTGGTTTACTATCTACGTACACCTTAGGATGATGCAATAATACGAATATATATATAAACATTGCAGACTGAAAGTTGGAATCGTGACACGTACGAGGAGGGGTGAGAGACAGAGAAAGAGACTATAGGGTCCGGTAAATATATTTAATTTATATTTGTTTTATTTGATTTTTAATGAAAATTATTAATTTTTTTTATTTATATTTAATTTTTTATAAATAAGTTATTAAAAAATTTTTAAAAAGATATCTACATTTATAATTTGACAATAAACAAACAAATCCTATATATATGTGAATATAGAATTTTCAAAATAGAAGGGATCTATGACAGCTTCCGATATAACTTATTTATTAAAATAAATATAATATTTATTATATTAATTTAATTATGATTAAATAATATTGGATTGTCAATTCCATCCAAATTAATAAAACCATACAATTTCCAAAATTTAGAAAGACTGAAAATGAAATCGCAACACGTACGAGGTGGGATGGAAAGTAAGAGAATGGGAAAATATGGAGAGACTGAAAGTGGAATCGTGAAACGTACGAGGGGGGATAGGCAGTAAGAGAGAGGAAAATCAAAGTGGCGTGTGGGGTAAAAATGGTGAGATGGCCAAAGTTCCTCTATGCAGCTACATCACATAAAATGCAATTTTGGAGGTTTCTCCTTCCTATCTCATTTTTAACTGTATGGATAAATTGGTTCACAAAATAATTCAACTCATGATTCTTTTTTGGAAAATTTTTTTATTAAAGCTTAATTTGACAATAATTAGATCGGGTTTGGGTAATTTTCAAGTCAAGCTTAAGCTTTATAGTATTTAATTCAATTAAATAAGGGGGTATAACTCTAATTTATCATTTTTTTAAAAAAATTACCACAATATGGTTTTTACAAAGTTAATTACCATTTTCTTTTCCCAAAGCAAAGTGGCATTTACAAGATAAAAAGTATAAAATTTGCATTAATGACTTATTATTTTTAAAATTTAAAACCACATTTTTAATATATGATTTTTGAAGAAGTAAAAAAAAAAAAAATATATAATGGCATGTGATTTTGTATACTCTATCTAAATCCCATTAATGACTTGCTATTTTTAAAATAACATAATATGCTCTTCTTGATTAAAAATGAACACATATGATTTTTCTACACAAATTTAATAATTAATTTGATATAAATGTAATTAATTGATTTCTTCAAGTATTGTAAAAATATTTAAAAAAAAAAATCACTTATGAGCCTAATTAACTTCAAGTAATATTAATCAAGCTTTGGGGTGCTTCTATGGCCCCATTGATGGGATTGTCCTATTAAGAATATAATATTTAAAATAAATATAGTAAATTATTTTAGAGATTTAATCACGGTTGAGTATGGTATGAGCGGTTGGATGGTAACGGGACCGTAGAATTTTCCCAAGTTTAGATATTAATACTACTTTGATTGGGAAAGAAATTGTTTTTCTTTTCAATTAACTTGAGATTAAACAATGTTAAGCTTATTTGAGTTAAGTTTTAGTTTGTTTTACTTTTCTTATAGTCGATTTTGTATTATACAAAACAACTTATATTTTGAGTTAAATTTGAATTTAAAAATTTAAGTTCTATAGAGTTTGAGTTTTGAAATTTCAAGTTTAGATCCACTTTCATTTGACCTCAATATTGTGTTGTCTCTACTGAACACTATAACTTTTGTTTCAAACTCATAACTCTCTTTAACAATAAAGTAAGTTTCTTAAAAGTTGCTTAGTACTTTCTCTTCTTCTATTGGTTTAAATATGTCACATCAAGATGAATTACCTCATAATTTTATTTATTTTTTTGTTCCCTTTATTTTTTAAATTTTTTTTTTACTTAAGCAAGTATGTTTTGTTCTTTTTTTTTTTTCCTTCTTCCTTTCCTATCTTTTGTTTCTTTTTTATCCTATCTATCATCTATTATATTACTGTTATTAAGCAAATTCTTTTCATTAGTATCAAAAGTTGAAAACCTAAACAATTAGGGGCAAAACAAGTGTTTACCATTATATAAAAAAAAATTACACAAATACAAATTGCATAAATATAATTACCTAATTACTATCCCTATGTCACATCTTAGAGAAGCAATATTGAAATTTGTACATATATTGCCTATGGCAATGGTACTTAGCCAAACTTGTAATTGTGTCAGTATCGCATTTTTGCTAAGCGATACATCTATATCACATAAAGGAAAGGCAATACATGTTTGTTTAATGAAATAAATCATATTATTGGTTGTGTTGCATCTATAAGGAGTGATACATGCTTGTATTGCATAAAGGACAGGGGGTGTGTTGTTGTTTTATGAAACGAATTGTATCAGGATTGTATCACATATGTAAGAAGCGATACATACATTTTTATTGAAACAAAGTCCTTTTATCACTCCTTCTACATGTGATACACATTAACTTATTATCGTTGTACAACTTCTTCTTCCTCATTTGCATGATATACAATTTCTTAGAGTTTCAAAATCCCTCTCAAGTATACTGTTTTTGTGGATTTTTCAAAGGTTTTATTTGATCTTTCTTGGCAATTGAAACCTCGTATACAATTTGTAAGGTAATGTTTATGCGTTTAGGGTTTTTCAGTTTTAGTCCAGTATGAAACACGAAGTTGGGTTTTCAAGAGTTTTATTAAAAAAATTGCTAATAAGTTCTGTTCAATTTTGGTCACAACTACCATTTAGGCAAGCATACCTATTGAAGTAACAAGGAAAATATTAGGTTATATTCTTTAGAGATCGTTAGCATCTACCTTATTCATTTTTAATCTTATCTAGCCAAGAAAAACTTAGGGAAACATTATGAACATAAAAACACTAAGCTAAGGTTAATTCTAATTTATACACGTTTTCAGGACAAATTTATAAGATAAGTCTGTTAATGTAAGAAAAAGCTTAGGATTTGCTTTACTAAGTCCTTATCATGTGATTTCTTAACAAACTCAATGGGTTGTTTATTGGGTATACTTATATTGTTAGATTGACTAAGGTAAGTTAAAGTCTCTCTCAAGGTTAAGAACTGTAGATCTAGATTAGATCATCGAAATGCCTTCATAAGTTATCAGTAACCTATATCTGCATAAAGATTAAGTATTCTTTGATTAAAACCCATTTAATGAATGTAAGATCAAGTGACATAAAGTTTCACCATCCTCATCTCTAGGTGATTATGAACAACTTCCTTAGCAGCTTAGATCCATTTAAAAGAATGATTTCTTAATTTGGTCAGTTGAAATCAGTTATGAATCTACATGGTGCACTCATATAAACTCACGAATAGAGTTCCAGCTACTAATTACAAGTACCCAGACATTATTCAATTAAAACACGTTGAAATCACATGGATCAGGTCTTGGATTCACATACTCTAAGTTAAAATGATTATTTCTCTATGGATATGAACATTAAATACAAATTCAAGAAAATCAATATGAAATAAAGATGAATATTATTGATTAAGCATAGAGTCTTGCAAGAACAAATGTCTGATTAATATGAATTACCCAAAAAACTTGAATTTCTTCTCAAAAGAAAAGTTTCTCTCACTAAAAATTCTAACTCTACTCTATTCTACATTTGAAAATTTGTTACATATAGTAAAATGCTGTTTATAATATCTGTGTATGTTTATTCATAGATGTCAGGGCACAGAAAATGTGAAGATTTTATTCACTGATGTGGCAGATTCTTTTAATAAACTTCGTACATATCTTCATACGTGTTATTTCAAAACAAGGCTAATTTTTAGGGTCAAAGTCATAGCATTTGAATGTTGGTCACGGCAGAAACTGTATTATTCTCATCAGAGGCACGATTTGTCTCAGCTTAAACAACGAGTATAATCGAGGGCATGATTCACACTTTTGCATTGTATTCTTACCCTCAGTTTATTTCTTGAAGGTGTGGCTGGATTCTGTTTTCAACTATTCTTGTTGTTTTGCTCTAAATCTGGTTTAAATCACTTTGTTTCTTCTTTTCTTGATCTTAAGAGTTGAAAAACAACATTTTAAACAATAATAGCACATATTTATAGGAATTTATCTAATAATGGACCAAATAAAGCATGAATTCCTGTAAATTGAATAGAGTGTAAAGGACATATCAAATTCCCCCACACTTAAACTTTTATTTGTCTGCATGCAAATCATCATGGGAAAACCAAACAATGAAGCTTGTTGATAATAAATCATAAATGGAAATTGACCAAATCAAACTTAAAGTTCTTATTCATTTCAGCTTAATCAGTTAGTAAACAGCATTCTATTGCACAAATAACTCCATTCAATCCTACTAGATCATGTGCTAATGTTACTTTTGCTAAACTTACTAGACTTATCCAACACTTTCACCGAATTGTTAGAAATAATAATGCACAAGGAATACTTAAGGGAGGGAAGGGGGATTAAGTATTACAAATTTTTCGGTTTTATCAAACCAAATTAATTAACTAAGATAAGACAAGAGTTAACTTAAACAAACAAATGCAGCGAAATAAACTAATTAAAGCTAATTAATAAATAAGCAGTGATAGAGAAGCACACGAGAGAGAGAGAGAGAGAAAGAGAAGCAACACAAGGATTTAACATAGAGTTCGGCCCATCGCCTACTCTTCACGGTGCAAATGCCTCGAAGAGGACTTCTACCGCTATATTGATTATTCCAAAATCAATACACCTCTTAGACGAGGAATTACAACAAAGCCTATCACAATAGGACTTTTACAATTGCCTTTCACAAAGGACTTCTACTTGATAAATCAAGTGTTGTATTGGTAACACACGACCAGACTTCTCTTTGCCTTCCACGAAGGACTTTCCGCCTAATCGCAATTAGGGTGATGCTGGTAACTCCAGACCAGACTTTAAATGCCTCCCATTGAGGACTTCTCTTTGCCTTCCACGAAAGACTTCTTACCTAATCGCAATTAGGGCGATGCTGGTAACTCCAGACCAGACTTCAAATGCCTCCCACTGAGGACTTCTCTTTGCCTTCCACAAAGGACATTCTTTGCCTCTACGAGGACTTTTCTCAATGCCTCACACGAGGACTTCACTTTGCCTCTATTGAGGACTTTTCTCAAACAGCTTCTATATGAGTAAATTTACAAACCGAAAAGCTCTTAAGGAAATATATAAATTTTCTTTACAAAAAAAGCTCCTACTTGAACATATTTACAACAGAAAATACTTTAAAAATTTTACAAATTCTTTTGCAAACCGAGCTCCTTAAACGAACAGATAAATAACTTTTATAAATCTTAAATAATGCTAAAACACTCTCGTTTAGAGTGTATCGGCAAATTTCAAAACAGACCATTAATTGTTCTCTTAAAAACAATTTACAAATTAACGAGAATGAGAACGAGAACAAAAACATAAGTAAAAAAAAAAAAAAAACTTTACAAAACGTTGTTTTCGTTTTTACTGTGCGTTTAAAAATTATAGTATATTCATTCACTTTCGAAGAGAAGATAAAAATTCTATTTATAGCTCTTGATAAGAAATTTGCCCATTATAAATGTTTTTGACACCCATACTTATGTTTAATGTACTTAAAGTTTTAATAATATGTAAAAGTTCAAAAGTATTAAAAGAGCATTAAATGTGTCTGACATATGCATTAAATGCATTCCAACAGCTATTTTGCTTTTTTCCTTTTACTTATATTATTATATTATTAAATAATAAATAATTAGAAAATAAAATTTTACTGCCATGCTTAAGAACATGTTGAGCCTAAAAAAATTATTTATTTATTATTTATTTTTTTATTAAAAAAATGCTGAGGGCAAATTTTTTGAAGTCGAGGTCTGAGGTCGAGGCCTAAACTTCAACCCTTGACTTTATAAATCTTGCCAAAAACTCAAGCCGTTGACTTTACGATTTTGCCTAAAACTCCAGCTCTTGACTTCACAAGTTTTACCCAAAACTTAGTCTTTTGTCTTTATCTGATGAATAGTGCCTCCACATTTCTTCTATTGGACTCGATAGCTTTGTCTTGACTTTTCTTCAACTTTTGTTTATTAAAACTTAAACAACAGCAGAACAAATACAAAGTATATATATAGATATATATATAAATATTTTAAGTATTTAAACAATTAAGGATATTTAAATAATTAATAGTATAATAATTATTCTCATCAAAATCATTTGTGAACATAAAGTTCAATACAAATCACTTTCCTTATCTATGCCTTCAAATATTATCCCATTTCTTTCTCTTTCTTTGATCTAGCTTGACTGATAGAGGGGATGGATTGTTGCTCTTTTAAGGGACCAAGACATGCCCATATCAGCTAGCATTTCCAAGCACTTTTCAATTTCATTTGATTTGATTAATTATTAGCAGAGGAGCCAAGCCTTGCTATTCTAAAGGATCAAGTCCTACTTATATTAACAACTATTTTCTTTTATTTGCTTTCATGATTCAATTAATAGAGGAGTTAAGCCTTGCTCTTTTGAGGGACCAAGTCTTGCCTATGTCAATTCTAAGCTCATGATCTTTTTTATTTTGATTTTACTTTTAG
Organism: Combretum micranthum; assembly: GCA_024138025.1. Lineage (NCBI taxonomy): Eukaryota > Viridiplantae > Streptophyta > Magnoliopsida > Myrtales > Combretaceae > Combretum > Combretum micranthum. The sequence goes on along the minus strand of JAMXBD010001130.1, from coordinate 268,901 downwards.
ATGTAGTACAAAAAAAATCATCAACTTAAAAGCATCATTTGAACCTTCACTAGAAACTATAAGGCTCTCAAAATGACTAATTGGAAAACATATAGATCATTTAAGCTTTTAGTAATTAATTGAGTAGCGTTACTAATAACCTTAAGTCAATTCTAGCTCTAAATTCTCAAATTAAATAACAAGTAAAACTACTCCACATGGATATTATAGAGCGATTTTAACAAAGTAAAGCTAACTCATAAGTAAAATGATGTTGTTCACTACTAAGCTCATTGAGTTACTTGGTGATTTCATCAAAAACTTGAAAGATTTTGGTCAAATTGTACCATTTCATTATTTTTCCTATGATTGTGGACAAAAAAATTGATCAATAAAATGCATTTACTTTTTTCAAAATTTTTTATCGACCTTTTATTTGATCTTTCTTAATCTCTTAAATTCCCCCACACTTAAACTAAACATTGTCCTCAATGTTTAAAACATGATCAAATAGTAAGGAAAATTAGCAAATGAAAGTGTAAGCAAGATTTAAGAATTGAAAATTTAGAAAACTTCTCTGTTTGGAATCTTGGGTTAAGAACATTTGTGGACCCCGACCAGGCTTGTAAACCTTAATTAAAGCTGTTTAAAGCTAAGAAAAAATAGGGCAATAACATTGGTTGAAACCATGGGCTCGGTTAGAACCATAGTTAAAGCTATGGCAAAATGAAAAAATCATAGCAATTTAATTGCAGATTGAACAATGCCCAAAATTGTTAAGTGGGTTGAGGTTCTTCTTTCGATCTTGCGGCCTCAAGAGTTGATCTTATTCAACCCTAAACATCATCCCTTGATCAAGACCTTTTTCGTCCTAAAACTTATTTATCAACACATGAAAAAGTTAGTAAGAAAAATGACAAGTTAGATATGAGTTACCTCCCATTAAGCGCTTGTTTAATGTCATTAGCTTGACAAAACCTTCCCTAAAAGCTTAGTAAGCTTGCATTAAGTGCTACTTCTCCATCCTTCCTAAATCTTGTGATTGTCTTTAATAGAGTTTAAGTCTTTGCTCATTGACCATAAATGCTCTTTTATCAAAGTTTTTAACCTCTATAGCACCATGGTGATAGACTTTCTTAATTCTAAAAGTACTTAACCATCTTGACTTAGGTTTTCCAGGAAAAAAGTTTCAAACTAGAATTAAATAGTAGAACTAAGTTCCCTTCCTTAATTTCGTGTAGGTGTCTGATTTTTGTTTCATGCCATTTTTTAAAACTTTTTTCCTTATATATCTTATTATTTTCATAAGCATTCAAGTGCAATTCGTCCAGTTCATTCAACTGAGAGAACCTATGTTTGCAACTTGATAGCCCGATATGCTTTATACTCAATCTCTACTACTAAGTGGCATGCCTTCCTACAGACCAATCTATAAGGCATTGTTCCTAGAGGAATTTTAAAAGCGATTCTATAGGCCTAAAGTGCATCATCCAATTTCTTTGCCCATTCTTTTCTATTGGTTGCAACTATCTATTCCAAGATTCCCTTAAGTTCTCTGTTAGAGATCTCAGCTTGCCCACTTGTTTGAGGATGATGAGGGGTATGTACCCTATAGTGCACTCTATATAGTTTTAAAAATTTTTCAATTTGTGCATTGCAAAACTAGGTATCTCTATCATTTATTAAAGCTCTTGGGCATTCGAATCTTGAAAACAACTTTTTCAAAAATCTCGTGACAACTTTGGCAACATTAGTAGGTAAAGCTTGAGCTTTCACCCATTTTGAAACATAATCTACTGCTATTGAGATGTACTTGTTGCTAAAGGAATTAGAAAATGGTCCCGTGAAATCAATAACTCAGACATGAAAAATTTCACATTGTAGAATGAATTTTTTGAGGCATTTCATCCCTCCTTGAAATGTTTCCTATCCTTTGACAATTGTTCCAATTTGCAACCAATCATTTTGCATCTTTGAAAATTGATGGCCAATAATAAAACCATGCTTCTAAAACCTTGTGAGCTGTTCTATTTGCACTATAATGACCACTTGTCGGTCCATTATGATAGTGGTATAAAATTTTTTGACTTTCCTCATCTGAAACACATCTTCTAATTATTTGGTCGGTGCAAGTATAGAAAAGAAATGGATCTTCCTAGAAATAATGTTTTAATTATAAAAAGAACTTTTTCCTTTGATTGTAATCAAGTTATGTGGGAAACTCATCAACCAAATAATTAGTTATGTCAACAAACTAAGGTTCAGGGCCATTATCTATAGTGTAAACAAAATAAAGCCTTTCCTCAAGGAACTCATCATCAATCTCCTCGTCTTTTAACTGGTCCAAAAAAGGGTTATCAAGTCTAGATAAATGATTTGCAGTAAGGCTTTCACAGCTGTTCTTATTCTTAATTTCTAAGTCAAACTCTTGAAGCGATAAAATCCAATAGATTAAACGAGGCTATACATCTGTTTTGTTCTAACAAGTACTTTAAAGTAGAATGATTAGTGTAAACAATGACTTTGTGAAAGGATAAGACATGACCTGAATTTGTCAAAGGCAAAGATGATAGCCAAAATTTCCTTCTCTATTGTGGTATAATTTGCTTGAGTTGAAGTCAACGCTTTGGTAGCATAATGAATTGGTTGGAAATGTCACTCTCTTCTTTGTTCCAATACAGTTCCAACGCCCGAATCTCTAGCATTGCACATTAACTCAAAGGGTAAACTTTAGTAGGGTACAAACAAAATTGGGGTTTGTGTGATTCTGTCTTTTAACAAATTAAAAGTGTTGGTGCATCTTTCTCTAGGAGCTTAGTCAAGGGTCAAGCTACATTTGGGAAATCTTTGATAAATCTTCTGTGGAAACTAGTGTGACCAAGAAAACTTTTATTACCTTGACTGTTGCTGGTGGAGGAAGTTTTGCAATGACACCAGTCTTAGCTACATCTACCTCTATCCCTTTCTTGGAAATTTTATGGCTAAGGACTGTTCCTAGGGATTAAATTAGGGTGGGTCGTTATAGGTTATCCGACCCGCCCGACCCATTAAAAACCCTATAGGGTTTTGGGGCAGGTTTTGGGATTTTAGAAAAATCCAATAAGTTATCGGGTCGGGTTCGGATTTCTATATAACAAGTTGAGAAAACCTGACCCGGTATAAATTTAAAATATAAAAATATTAAAATATTAAGTTAAGGTAAAGATCCCATTTATATTCTATATATGTGAAAGTAAGTGGAAATGAAATATTTATGTCATTTTATACGATATTATTGTCTAAAATTCAATATTTTAATATAAGTGTTTGCATCATTAATAACTTAAAACAAAATTCATTCTTTTGTTTTTTTTTTTGAAGAAAAAAATGAAAATCTTGAAATCGGGTTGAGTCGAGTCGGGTTGGGTTATGGGTTCCTCAAAACCCTATCGGGTTGGGTTTTAGGAATTGTAAAAAAACCCGATAGGGTTTTTCTTGGGTTCTGGGACACCCCATTAAGAATCAGGTCGGGTTCGAGTTTCAAAAGACCCACCCCAAACCCATTCCGGTTGCATCTCTAATTATTTGTTTCCGTACCATAATGATGGGAATCAAAATGCTCAAGTCATAGGACCAATCACTAGAGCCAGAGCTAAAGGACTACAGAATCTTGCACTAAGAGTCCTACATGACAGCATGGAACCGAATGAGGCTTATTTTGTTGATCTTTCGATGTTTGGATATTACAATTTCAATGAAATGAGTGTAAGCATACTTCAGGAGGACCCCGAAATCATAGAAGAAGATGGAATCGAGTTAAATGGAGCAATTCAAAGGAAATTGGCTCAAAAAGCTTGAAGGCCGGCGACATTAAATGACAATTACATTGTTTTAATGCGTTGAATGACCGTTACATTGTTTTAATGCGTAGAATGACAGTTACATTGTTTTTATTTTGCTTTTAATTTGTATTTTCACTTTTATGATGAGGAGGACTATAAATAGTCCATGTAACGAAACCTTAATCACTTTTGGTTGAATATTGAATTTGAGAAGTCATTTCTCTCCAAACCCTACTCTTATCAATCTTAGATTGTGGCAAGTGACGACCTTGGATTTGTTGTGAGTCATATCAGCAAATTCAACTCTAAGACTAATTCCTTACTAGTGTGTCATATCTAGTGAGAATTAGGTTTATCTATCCTTTTTACTGTTATTTGTTCTTAATTAAAATTTGAGCGATTGATCAATTGTGCGAGTGAGTTGAGCAAAACACACACTTTTAGATCTAGGTACATCACATAAAATGGCATTTCTCCTAGTTTAAGACTAGATTTGTGTCTTTACATCTTTGAAGAACTTTATCCAAAATTTGGAGAGAAGTATCAAAAGGATCTCCAAAAATAGAAAATCATCCATAAACGTCTCCATAATATTCTCAATTATTCATAAAAAATTGCCATCATACAACTTTGAAACATTGTTGTGGTGTTGGAAAGACCGAAAGGCATCCTTCTATAGGCAAATGTTCCACATGGGCATGTAAATGTGGTCTTTTCTGGGTCTTTAGGACTTATAGGGATCTAGAAGTAACTAGACATACCATCAAGGAAACAATAGTAGTCATGACCAGCTAATATCTCAAGCATTTGATCAATAAAAGGCAGGGGCAAATGATCCTTCCTTCTAACATCGTTGAGTTTTCGATAATTTTTGCAAACCCGCCAACCAGTAACTGTTCTTATTGGGATCATTTTTCACATTAGGTACTATTGCCATTCCCCCTTTCTTTGGGACAACTTGGGCAGAACTCTTCCATGCACTGTTCGAGATTGGGTAAATCAAATTAGCATCCAAAAGTTTAACTTCTTCATTTTTCGCAAGTTCCTTCATGTTCGGGTTCAATCTTCTTTGAGGTTGAATTGCAACCTTGTAATCTTCCTCCATGAAAATTTTATGAGTGTAGTATAAAGGGCTGATTCCCCTAATGTTTGAAAATTTTAAGACTTTCAAAAGTTTTTCCTTCTTGTCTTCATTAAGCACAACAGAAATGATCATAGGAAGTTTCGAATTAGCTTATAGAAAAGCATAATCTAAGAAACTTGGCAGTTGTTTTAGCTCCAATTCTGGTAGATCTTCAATTGATGGTCTTAATCGAGTTATTTTTTCCTTGTTCATGTGTAAGTCCCACTAACTTTTGGTACTTTTAGAAAAATAATCTTAGAGCTAATATCGAAACTAAAACCCTAAAACTAAACCAAGTTAAAACTAAACACTAAAAACTCTAAACAAGATCAAGTACAAAATTTCATAACCTTAAGAAAAAGATTGATAAAGTCATATTTTATACACTTTCTATTGAGCAATTGAAGTATAATCTTTGTTAATTTTTATTGAAATTGTTAGAAATGGTACTTAATTGTGCTTAATGTGTTATTTCAGGTCAATGAGGACTTAGAATGATAAAACATGAAAGTTGAAGAAGTTTTAAGCAATAATCATCAAAGAACAGAGCAACACTAGCTTTGGAGAATCCAACACCACTAGCCTTAATGTACGCCGGTATTCTGGGATTCAACGCTGCCGGCATTGAGGCGGCTTTGCTCAATCACAGAACCAAAATCGTTAACACTAGCTCCAACACTGCCAGTGTATAGGAAGGAATTAGCCAGCTTCTGCAATTTTTCATTTACGCCGACAATTTAGGAACCAGCGCAACTAGTGTTGGGCCAGTGTTGGATGACCATAGAAGGCAAATTCTTAACATTGTTGCCAACATCGCCAGTGCATACGTGAAGAAATTCTTACACCATTGTCTATGCCGCCGGCGTACATGGTGTAATTGCTAGCGTACAATGCAGCGTTTGAAAATAACTTTGAGTGTTTTATTTAAAATAGAAGGCTGTGAAAAGAATAGAGAAGGAACTGAGAGGGATGAAAATATAGACAAGTTTATATCATTTCTTAGAACATTAGGATCTTGATAGCCTAGTGTTAGAGAGTTGTTCTATATTCAAAGTATAGTGATTGTGACGCCTTGTCCATGCTTTGTATAGATTGTTTTTGCAATTGATGTTCTTTACAATTGAATTGGTGATATCTAATCCTTACTTTGTTTTATGCAATTCAATTTACTAATACTCTATTCATTATGAGTTCAATTGAAAAAATTGATCTGTTTTTTGAATTTATTCATGTCATGTTAAGTTGTCTCGGTGGGAATTAGATGAAACCCTAAGAATGCTAATGGGATAGTTGGAGTTGTGTTATCTACCTTTAAGAATTGTGGAATATTCACATTGAATTCCTATTATAAATCAAATATATGGAAGGAATTAGGTTGGTAAGAATCTTGATAACTCGGAAGAGAAATCAGGATTCCAAGGAATTCATAAATCAAGATTAAAGAACAATTGCAGAAGCGGAGTGATTTAATCTAATATAGGAACTATCAAAACGATTAATGTAATGTTTTTAGGTTAATTTCTCACTAAGGGATTAGAGGAACTTCATTTATGGCATTAGACAACTATGGAATTGGAAGATTCATAATTGTAATTTCTATTCCACTGATAATTTGTTTAGCGAAAGCTAATGGATTATTTTGTGGTTGAAAAGATTATAAAACTTGAATATGGTTTTAGATCTTTGATAGTTTCATATGAATATCCACAAATCTAATAGTTAATATAGCATGATTGTAGCTTGATTAGCAAGATTAGAGTTGAATCTGTGTTCCCACTTTCAATCATTATACATCTTTTAAAAGCAATCTATAGTTGGATTTTAACTATGAGTAGAATTTAGATTTGCTAGTGTTAATTAGTTAATTCTCTTTAAAATCAATTGCTTGAATATCAGTAGGAACTAATACCACCAATTTATTAATTAATTATTCATCGTAGGAACGATACTCTACTCAAAACTTTATTACTTGATTCGATCCAGTGTACTTGTTGGAGAATTTTTCCTTATTTTTATGTATACATTTTTAGTGGATCAAAGATCACCTTGAAAAACAAAACAAAAATTCAATAATCCTTCAACTCAAAATCCTTATACTAAACAATTCATCTATCTAATCTCTAACACATAAATCGAGACATTATAACCAAATAATATTCAATGAAAAATTATGAAACCTTAGACCCTTCGATGAATTTTAGAATAAAAAATATAAAATTAATACCAAAAGTCAAATTGAGTCAATATATAACACTAGAAGCCTAGACCCGATGAAACAATCTTAAGAACTGTAAATTACTAAATAAATCACAACAATAGAGTAAACTTAAAAATATGAACTAGATTTAAAAAATAATCATAAACCCCAGATTTTATAATTTTACGAGTAAATCTTACAATTGGAATTGAAACCGAAACTCTAATATCAACCTGGGCAAAATTAAGATATAAAGGATCTAGATCCGATAAGACCGCACTTGAAATCCTAAAACAATAAAAACAAAATAACCCTAAGTGATGATTCAAAATAATGTCATATGATTTAAAAAGATCAAATTCGCCAAAAATTAACTCGTTTCGTACTCAAATGGGATCGGTTTCTAAAATTAGGGCATTGACATGCAAAATAAGAAAAATATTCCGACAAACAATTTATACTATAAATATATTAAGATATTCATAAAATATTTTAAAAAATTAATTAGTTATGTATATAAAGAAGAAGATAATAAATATCTATATTAATTTATTCATCATTTCAAGGAATCAAACCTAAATCTTTATTTCCAATAACAAGAGAACCTACCACTGCACCTTACAACTATATGTAAGATCATTCTTATAATATTTTGTTCTTATCATTGGTTTATAACCTTTTTCATTACCAACAGAAATAGTTTGGTAAGAGTTGTGCATAGGGAAAAAGAAATAAAAACTTTAATGATTTACATAGAAAAAACTAGAAAGGTTAAGATTTGAAATAAGAAATCACATTGAATAAACTGCGTAATTATTGGGAGAAAAACGTTTTGATGATTTTACCTAAATCACCATTGGGGAGAATATTCTTATTTGAAGGAAGTTTACAAGATTTATTTCATCATCCATATAAACTTAGTTACATGAGTCGATGAGGTGACTATTTTGGGGAAAAAAGGGACCACTTAAATCTTGGACACGTAGTGGAGAAAATGATATAAAAACATTATTTTCTAAGAAAATCCCAAAAATACGACCACTTTTACCAAATTATTTCTTTTGGTTCGAAAAATGTTATAAACCAATGACAAGAATAAAATATTATAAATATGATGTTAGTTCTGGTTAAATGCTACAGTGGTAGGTATTTTTGTTATTGGAAGTAAAGATTTGGGTTAGATTTCCTAGTAGGCTTGTTTTTTTTTTTTTTTTTTTTTGTATCTTTTGCCTTAAAAAAAAAAAAAGAAAATCCAGCATTTTGTGAAGGCTGAGAATCAAACACAGATTTCCCATATAAAAGCAATTAGACCTCATTGCTATGGTACTATTGATACCATATCTTAAAGTACCCGATTTATGTTTTTTATTTCTATTTTTTATTTTTTAAATGTTACTATTTTTTTATTTTTTTTGAGTGGTCCTATTTTTGTTATTTTTTAAAATAATATTTTTATATGCTTTACCCAACAATCTTTTAATTAAATATATTATTTTTGTTCATTCTCTCTAAATAGAGTTTTGATGATAACAAAATAATTAAAGAAATCTAATTACTTTATTAAGTGTGCAGGTTTTCTTTTTTAAACATTAACTAGAAATATAATAAGTTTTATTCAAGGATAAATGGAGAATTGGAAATTCAGAGGATAAGCAGAACCTTGTTAAAGTATAGGTACTTAATCCAGAATGTAATCCAGAAGGTGAAAAGTATATTAAAGAGAATATAGAACTTAGTACAGAAGGTGATCATTTCAATCAAACGGAATTGAAAGCTTCTCTATCTTATCTAGAGGTGAGTCCAGAAGGTATTTATTTTAAGCAAATGAAGATGAAAGCTTCAATATGATATCCAGAGGATAATACAGAAGGTGTCCTGCAAACAAACAGTACCAATGGAGAACATTGTTCATCTTCTTCAACAAAGCAAATTTCATTCCATTTAAGTTCAAATAAGAATATTGAAGACTTAACTCCGAGTTATAAAGTATATTTAGGTAGTATACTTAATTGTCCCACTTAAGTAGGACAATATCCATGGGGATTTTATAAAAGTATAGAAGAGTTAAATTTTGATCAGAGAATAGTCCAGAGGATAAATGTCTTTCAGAAAATAGTCCAGAGAATACTCCAGAGGATCAGCTGCAATTTTGGACAGTAACAAGAAAATCACGAAATTCACTATTCATTGTCTTCAACCTTGATCCAGCACGTTTCAGTTGACTTCTTCAACATTAAAGCAACTTTTTTCAGTTTCAAAACAGTTTGAAACTATCTCAAATCAAATCCGCACATATAGGAATGAAGATAAACTTTATCTTCTTCAAATTATGAGAAACAAATAGATTCGTATTAGTTATAAATATTTTTTTATGGTTAACAATTTTGAAATAGGAAATACTTTAAATTTATCTTCATCGGATAAACATGGTGGAAGTCGAATATCACGGAACAAGAAATTCAAATAGGGCAAAATATCTCAGAATCAAAATCGAAAGAAGAAAGCTTTATGAATACCCAGCTGAATCTCGGTCAGATTTTGAAATTCAAATCAAAGATAAGGATTCAACAGATTTTTTTAAGAAAAGATAAGGTTTCATCCGAGATATAGGGAACAAAAATCTTGCCTGTTTTTGAACGTTGAAGCAAGAACAGAAAGAAATATAAGCATCACAGAAGACAAGAAAGAGAGAGAATTTCAATCATTCATCTTACGATCTTCTTCTTCTACGTACTGAAAAAAAAAAATTTCCTACTCTTTAAAGTTCTTCGTAGCTTTTCTTCTTGAGATTTACTTTCATGATTTCCAAAGATAGAAAGAGAAAGACTTTTGCAGTTTTTTTTATATAATTTTTGAGCAAATATATTCTGCCACTTTTCACAAATTCTATTTGTAAACGAAGGAACGTATTGTTATCTTCGTGTGAATTAGATCAATTACGAGTTTAGACTCTGTAGATCGGTTGTAGCTAGTGCACAGCTGTGAGAATCGAGCAGAGAGAATTGTACAAACTTGCAATTGAATTAATTGGATATAGTGGAACAAACCCGAAGGATATCGAGGTCCCCGGTTCGGAGCTGGAAGAGTGGACTGACGTTCAAGGCGGAACCACTATAAATCATTGCCTGATTTTCTTCTCTCTATCCTTTTTATTTTTACGCAATTTATCTTCATATTTGTTACATTGATCTATTGTTCTCATTTTACAAAACTGAAAGGGGATTAATATTTTTTAGGCAAAAATTTGTAATAATCAATTTAACCCCCCTTCTTGATTATTATTTGGGACCAACAATTTTCTTTAATATTTTATATACTTTAAAATAAAATCTTAATATTAAATGAGCCTTTAACTAGTTTTAGGCTATATTTGATTTGTTTTGGTTCAAATTGTTTGTTTAAAAAATAGATATATTTACTCATAAATAGATCAAACAAACTAGATATAGATCAAATGCATATAACAAATACTGATATAAATAAAAACCAGACAATCCAAATAGGCTCAATATTAAGTGTATTGTAATCCTTGCCATTTACATAAGGACATGTCTTTCCGGAAAAGTTTCATATCATCATTCATTTTGATTTATATTTAATAAATTTACTTTATTGCATCAAATATATAAAAAACACGTGTTCATAAATTATTTTAAATATAGAATAGTTATACACAATATATTTAAAATATTGGTTATAAATGATTGGTGGTCTTTTTATATTTTATTAATAAAAAGGTCATATAATTTAGAGGGGTTATAACTCTATATAGATATTTAAAATTGTAACTTTTTAATAAGTTGTTTTATTGATATTTGACAAAAATTTCTTAACACTGTTGATGCTCTATCATCTGTTATAAAGACCATTATGATTAATTGACATTATTAGTTATAAATCTTATGAAAGTTCTTGTGAAATTTCAATTAACTCTGACTAGAGGGCAAACCTTATTGTTGGTGTGAATTCTTTTACTTTTAATATTAGCGGAGTGGCAAGGACATTTGCAACTTCCATGAAATAACTTAGAAATAATATAAAGAGCTTCACTTGTATGACTTTTGACTATACATTTTTTTATCCTAAGAAACGACTTTAAAAGGTCTGTTTGGGTTTTTTAATTTTTATCAATATTTTATTTATATTTGTATTTTATTTTTATTTAATCTATTTATAAATAAATATATTTATTCTTTATTTATATCTATTTTTTAATAAATATTTATTTTAAAACGGCAAAATTAAAATGTTAAAATAACGAAAAAAAGATGAGACAAAGAGGCCGGTTTCCATTTTCTGCTACGCTAGAGAGTACTTATATTCATATTTCGCTCTTTTTTTTCTAGTCAGACACGATGAAGAATTATTGATACTAGGAATTTCTGAGATGTGGGGAATGCTATCTTCATTTTTTTGGCCAAAATGGAAAATGTATGTAGAAGGGTATATTTGTATATTTTATTGAGTTCCCTTTTTACCGGATGTTATAATGGTACAAAACTATAAATTTAAAGTATGGTAAATAGTAAATTATTTCACCTTATTTGTTTCAAATAATCATATGTAAGTTATAATGGTGTAAATGGGCTTAAAAAAAACAATATAAATATTATTATTTATATTTAGGCTAGACTCGTAGGTTGATAAAGTCTAGCGAGTCCAGCTTATTTATTGGGATGATCAAGTGAGATTTGGTATGGTGGGCTTTAAGTATGGCTTGTTGGATTGGCCGGTCCGTCCTTTAACCTTTCTTAGTTTGGTTCATGCACTAAAATGGACCCATCTTGACCGTCGACTGTCAACGTGATCCAATAGATAACGTTGATGGCTAAGTTTTATAAATACCTTAAGTTCCTCCTATTTTTTTTGGCCAAAGAAAGAAAAAGTTCTTCCTCATTTGAAAAGGAAAAATCAGATAAAAACACCGAAGTGTACTTGTTCATTACTACTTGTGGGGTTTGACGCTTAATAGCTCCTCTGCCTATCACAAGTACATTTGAGACATTGAGATTGCCTACTTCTTCTTCTTTGTTCCGCTTCTCTCTTAATCATCTTTAATGTGTTACTTCTTACAGGCTACGTGTCGCACAATACTTACGCAGCACACACGTGCCTATTCTATTTGAATTCATACGTCTACAAATGGTACCAACAATAATAATCAAAACTAGATTGATATTTAAAATATTTTACACAACTATTAAAATTTATGTTCTAATGTAACTCTCACCAAGTCAATTTTCGAAGTCCACTTACCACTTAATTTGGCTCCTGTTGATTCCTGAATGGCCAAATAAGCGGAGAAGACTCTAAATCAAGTGATAAATCATCCTAACACAATAATTTCGTTTGTACATAATAAAGGATGGACGTAATACTATATTGGACCAAAAAAAAAAAAATTTAAGATATCAATGTTTTTCAAGGCTGTATATGTATTAGTATTAAATTTGGGAGTTCTTTCAAAATTTTGAGTCTAGGTAGGAAGGGTATTTTTATTTATCATTACTCTACTTTGTGGGATCAAGCAAAAACAAATGGACAGTGCTTTCTTACTAACCTCGTAATTATTGTTAGCAATTTTTAATTTTGTAACAGAATAATGAATATCCAGGACAAAATGGAGAAGTTAATATTCCATCTAGAGCCTAGGTATTTTAGGATAAGAAAACAAAGGAAAGGAAAGGAAAGGAAAGAAAAGAAGGCTAATCAATTACTATTATTTTAATGAAATGAAAACCTCATAGATTTCATAATATTTCCATTTAACATTAAATAAATTAACACAAACACCATACCTCTAGCATAGCCCTTTATTCTTTTCTCATTATACGTAAAGTAGCTATAAGAAAAATAACAATTCATAATGAATTGTTATTATAATGAAACTTTAAAATATAAATATTATTATTTATTTATGTGGACTTGACTTATGGGTTAGGTGACATGGCCTGGTGAGTCTAGTTCAGTTATTAGAATGGCTTGGGGAGATTTGGCTTGATGGATTTGGAATAGGGATCATTGGACCAGTCTGCCGCATCCAACCTTTCTCAAGTAGACTCATGCACATAGGAGATGATTATTGCCTTTGGTCCATGAAGAACTCATTCAGGAAAACCATGAGTTGAGCTTACTCCATCTCATTCGTCAATCAGTGAGGTGATCTGACGGTCGCCATCTATACCAAGTGTCTATAAATACTCAGTCACTCCTTTTCATTTCGCTTTTTTAGAGAGAGAAGACAAACAACATTCTATAGAGAAACTTCTGTTCAGAAAGATGAAAGAAGGCTACTCAAGTGATTTCAACTCCAACTGCTCAAGAACTATAAGGTTGACGTGTGAGGTCTATGTAAGCACCCTTACCTGTCGCTTGTGTATTCGAGATACCGAGACTGCCTGTTCCTCCTCCTCTGTCATTCTCTCTAAGCCATCTCGTCATCAAGTATTATCTGCTCAGCAGTACTTCGAAATCACGTGCTAGGCGCGAGATCCATGGGACTCATCCATGATTACTATAAATAAGAACTCGACATCTACAGTTATTATGTAAAATAATAAATACTAATTCATATATTCCTAAATTATCACTTAATGATTTATTTTTAATTTTTATTATAAATAATATTACTTATATAATTATCATTTCTTTGTAATAAAGATAATGAGGATCGTAGAGATTTTTTTTTACTTCAATAATTATTTATTTTATTTTTTTTATATCAAACCAATATTCTAAAAACATATAATAATTATTACAACCCTATTACATCCTTATGAATTAAAAAATAATCTAACATATAAGAGGTGATGCCTAGATTGTGATAGATCGAACGTAAGTGGAGGAAAGTTGACCAGGACATTTGTTTCTGTTTTTTTTTTTTGACTAATTAACTGGTTTGTTATTATTATTATTATTATTATTTTTCTTCTTTCGGTGAAGACAAAGCAATTATAGCTGCCAACTCAATGCCCCTTGGAGGAAGTTGGAAATGTGGTCATCGGTCGTAAGTGGTCAAGGACGTCATTGTGTCGCCATGGAAAATGTATTTCGTTCGCCCAGAGGGCGAAAAGAGTGTGGGTGAAGTTAAGGCATAAGAATATAGTTGGAATAGGACCAACGTACCTGATGGAGTGGAGAAGTCAGAACTGTTTTTCCTTCTTCCTCCATCACCGCATGATGGAGTGGAGGAGTCAAGTCTATTTTTCCTTCCTCCTTCGAATGAATATCCAACACTTATTTTATAAACACTATAGTCCCATCGATGAGGTCGTCTTATCAATAATCTAATCGTTAAAATAAAAATAGTAAATAGAATATTAACTATTTTAGTAATTTAATCATAGTTAGATATGATATGAGCCATTAGATAATGACGTGATCGGTCTCATTAAAATTAATGACAAGACTATAAAATTTTTCAAAAAACTATATATCGTGTACTTATTTGCTTAGATATTTAATATATCATGTTTATTGAATCTTTTTTTTTCCATATAATATATTTATATATATGTGTTTCATTTTTCCACCAACAAGACCACCACTTCCATTATAATAAACTCCACCAACTTGCGGGGAAAAAAATTCCAATGACAAATTGGAATTGATCAAGAGTGAGCGAAAATATAATCACTGGGGTCAAAATTTACACCTTATAAAACATCACACAAGGTATAGTATATTTTATAAAACATGGGAAATTTTTTGGGGAATTTGCCGATGCCATGAAATTGATAAAATGAGTTGAAGCTATTCGCATGGGACAATAGCAAAAATTGCAATCTGTTACAAAATTCAGGTCCACTTTTTCCAAAAATAAATGACGTTAGGCTATATTTTATTTATATAATAATATCTGATAAAAAATATTATGTAATTAAAAAAAAAAAAACCCTCAAGCTTCAAACATATCCACTTAGACATAATTATTCTTCTTTATAAGGGAAAATGCCCATAGATTATGAGCATGTGTTAAATTAAAAGTAATATATTTTATTTTATTCTAGTAATACTTAATAATTTTATAGGTTGGGTACATCATACATTGGAACCCATGCCTTATAAACCTTAAAAATACATGTTTTAGGGTATATATAAGGTGTGGAAATATTGTACCTTACTCCCCACGTTTTAGGAGTTGGTTCTAGAATCAAACCTATCATATAACCTTTAACAATATCCACTCTAAATTTAACCAACCACGTATAAGAAGAAGAGATTTCAGCTTTCCACAAAGTTATTCCCTCATTCATGATATGAATGAACCCATAAGAATGAATTGGAAGATTATATTTCTAATATGAAGCACCATTACATTATTTCAAAATTATTATTATCGATATTTTTTTATTTGAATAATAATAATAATGAGCAAATTACTCATAAAAAAATATGTATATACAATAAAAAAATCTAGAATGGAGCTCAAATATATTTTCCCAATTTGCTATGAAAAGGGGGCAACTTTAGATGTATGCAACATTAGATTGCACCATAGACAAGTAATTTTACTAAATCACACTCTACTTAAGATGCTTACTTAAACTTAGGCACAACCATAGAAAATGAGATGCCCCGTTAAAATATTAAATCAAATAAAAGGATATGAAGTAAATAAATAAATAAATAAAAGTTCTTATAAGATTTTAGTTGGTATTTTCAGAGATACATATATAAAGAGGATATTTTCAAATTAGGAAAAATAAATTGTATAACTACCTAGCACTTCTATAAATAGTTATTTCCACTTCTATTACAAACCACTTTAATAAGAATTATCTTTTTGTAATATGGGGAAGAGAGAAGATTAAAGAAATCTATAAACAACAAATTTTATTTTTGAATTTAATGAAATTAGAACACTTAGAGTAAAACACGTCAATTGTAATAAACTAAAACCTATAGTTAAAATTTAGAAGAAAATTGGTACTATAGTGAAATAAATAGAAGAATATAAGTTTCAATATACAAACTATAAAAAACTTATGAACTAATAATTACATCGAGTTATTTTGAATATAGGTTTCAGTTTAATTTTGGAACCGCCAATTGTCTTACAACCTAGTAGCATCTCTTGTGGTTTTTCATGTGATAAGTCCTAGGCTCGAATCCTCCTTCCTCATTGCAATTAACTTAAAAAAATGTTTAATTTTGGAACCAACGTCATAGGATCAAATTGGAACTTGCCATAAAAACCTAATTATAGAGTCCCTTATAAAATAAAAAAGCAAAGGAATTATAGATCCAAATAACATATTTAAAAGAACATTAAATGTAATAACATTATTTACTTAATGTAAGATCCAATGGCCATAAGGCAATAAAGAAGATAGCTTATAAGTGGCAAAGGCAAGTGGCTTATATCTATTTGACATTTGTGCTTGTCAGGTTAGTTGTTTCATTTAGATGAACATCTGTTGTGTGCTATCTCTATGTGAATGATGAGATAATATAAAAGGATCAAGAGACTTGGAGTGATTGATAAGTAGTCACACCCGCCTCCCACTACCGAGGTTCTGGATATGATGTCAAGGCAAACAACTGCCACAGGCCCCCTAGTGATAATGGCCGACATCTGCCCTCAGGCGAGACCCCAACCAACGCATGTCCTGCAGGGTATCACGGACACTATAGGTATTGTTACCCTCAGGTGAGTTGACCCCAGCTGCAGCCTTGAGGGATCGAACCCAAGACCTGAGGCTTTTGCCTGCTCCAAAGGCAGCACCTCTCACCAATTGAACTGCAGCTCAATTGGTGAAGTCGTTCTCCTTTGGAAGGAACAAAAGCCTTAGGTCGAGGGTTTGACTCTTGGGCTTTGCAGTCGAGTGGGAGGGTACCTATGGGTGTGCCTGCGCTCGTAAAGCCTCAATCGGATGCCTTGTCTAGGGGTAACAATTCCTTGAGTGCTCGGTGTCGCCTGAGGGTGCATCGGGGCCGGTCATTGGGAGACCAGTGTACCTGGCATCACACCCATCGCGGCCAAAAAAAGGGTGGGGGTGTGACATAAGTGATCGCATAGGATTATTCAAACCTAAACTTTCAAAACTTGTATTGTAAAGGCTAAAGTTTAAGGGGATGCCCTATATCGTCACATCCCAAATAGGGTTTAGAGCGCCAACTATTCCGCCACATATAACAGTTAAGTGTTATACACAAAGGCTATCATTAACTAAGTGAGTTTCTAACAAATTTTTAAATTAAGAAATCCTTATTAAAATTTTATAAGTAATAGTAAATAATCTCTTAATAATACATAAAAACTTTATAATACAAATATCAAACACTTAGATTAATAACAAAACAATGTCCAATGCCTCTAGACGTCTAGCTCGTTGAGTCTCTCAATAATATTCAACCTGTAGCAGTCAAAGCATCCATGTAAGCATTATCATTATCACCTAAAAAAGAAAAGAATGAGTCGAAACACAGTACAATAGCAATGCATGCACACATGATATAATCACATGTTTCTATGCTAATGCACATGCAACAATCATCTATTTATATATTTAATTAAGGTGGAGCAAATTAACGGTAGAGCAAATTAATAGTAGAGCACCCACACTTTAGCAACATGACAGGCACTTGGGGATCTTAAGTAGCAGCAATTGTTCAGATGATTGATATAGGCAACTCGGATATCCATATCTCTTAGCTCTATATCAAATAAGTAACCTCGTCTATGGGTTACTGTCGTTACTCATCTTTATCCATACTAGTCCATTGTAACATAGCCCATTTATTATACCACTCATTACAACTTCTCCCAATATGAATAAACGTTATCTCGCTATCATTTGCCCTATGGGTTACCAAGCCACCTCTGGTGGCCTAAGCATCTAACTACCGTGATGGTACTGCCACACAAGGTTGTTCTTCTCTAACTAGATCTCAAAAAGGACTCAAGCACACTCAAGCAATCACTGTTTAGGTTGTCTTTAAATATTAATTCATTTTAGGATGCCTATCCTAGTAAGTAACATCCAAGTTACTGTGTATTTGTACTCAAGTAGGAAAACTCGCTATAAATAGATAACAAATGATCCATAGAACAATAATTTGCATAAGAAGGTATTTCAATAAGTTTTAAGTCATTAACACTATCATTCATTCCTACTATATCAACGATTAATAAATCTTAAGTCTAAGTTTTATATATTATCTATAATATTTAAGATTCCTCAAATTTCCTACTTAGATTATTAACTTATAAGTGATTATTTATATCTATTTTACTAAATTATTTCCTATAAAAAAAATTAATTATTGGTCTTAAAATTCCATATTTTAATGTGAATGTAAGTTATTTACAATAAGCCCTTACTTACTTGATTACAAATAATTTCCTATAAATTTTAATATTTCACTTTCTATAGAAAACTAGAGTGCAACGTAATTCAAATACAATCTTTGGTCACATCATTCAATCATTGATCCTAAATAATCATTAACATATTTATTTGATGTTATTTAACTTAGTTTATCCTTAGATCTATAATTTACAAATCATATCATTATGATTCATTCCGACATCTTTAGATCTAATAATATAATCTATGATTTCATTATTCGAGCATCAATCATAACAACATAAACACATGAATAAAAGATTATAAGTTAGATTACTTACCTATAAAGAATAAAAACATATTTAAACTACTACTACCACCAACTAAGGGATTGCTTATTGTGGAAGCTTCTTAAGCACACCCCTTTTCTCTTCTTGATTTTTGATTATCTTATAATAACTTTTGTATTAGTATTGTCATTAAAGAATTAGGGAAAAATAGGAAATCGTTCTTTCCCTTTTCTCTTGATTTTCTTGTGTAGATATCTAAATCCTAAAGAGAGAGTTGTTTGTGTTTTTCTTCTAAAAGAAGTTTAGAGATAGTTTTTAGAGTAAAACTTATTAAAGAAGTTTTGAGAATGAGGAATAAGAGAAAAGAGGAAACTAATGCTTTTACATAGACATCATCACATGTTTGAACCAGACTCAAATCGAACCCAAACAGCAGGTTTCCGATTTGAAAAATGGTAGAACCGGAACCGAAACCGGAACCGGACTTGTGAGAGTCGGTTTGGTTCTTTGTTCTTATGAACCGCTGGTTCCTACGATTCGGTTTCGGTTCCAGAGGAATTGGGAATCGTGAAATAAAAAAACAAAAAAATCAGTTAAATAATTTACTTAATTTAAGTTAGAAAATAATAGCAAAATAAATTTTTAACTTGAAATAACATTGAGCTTAACAATAATTGTTAATAGCCCATTAATTAAAAGAAGTTCTATAGTTATGCATTTATTTATGTACAATTGCTTGCACTTTTCTAGTTACCATTTTAGCAACATATCACTATAAGAATATTGAAGATACGAATAAGTCCCTACAATACAAAAACAAGTCACACATAGTTAAGAAAGAAAAGTCCATTTTGGTTAGAAGTGTACATAAACTCAACAACACATTATTTCAAATATATTTATTATTTGTGTTATTAATAACATCACATTAAATTCATGCCAAAATAATTTAAAATATTTGTTTTTGAATTACAATTTTTTTTTATAATTTTCTTTTCTTTTTTTCCTTTTTTTTTTAATTTTTGTAGCGTTAAACCACCGAAGTCACCAGTTCTATAGGTCCCATAGCTGGTTCTTGAAATGACGATTCCAAAACTGCTGGGTTGGGTGGTTTTAGGAGGTGGAACCATTAGCATCCGGAAGAACTGACGGGTACTTTGTTGGTTTGGAACTGCCATCCTCGGGTTGGTTTTCGATTCAGGAATCACTTGTGACCGTAGGTTCGGTCCCTATTCGAATTCGACTTGTGATGATGTTTACTTTTATATGAGGATAGGATGCCTTAAATGTATAAATTATACATTTGAGATATAATTTACTCATAAGCCCTCATGGCTTATATTAATTGAGTAAGTTATTGCCTAAAGTCCTTTTATGTGATACATATTAGTTAATATTTCTCTTTTTAAATTACTTGCTCTCATAAATATTATATTTCTAATTTTTGTGCTATTTTACTTATTCTTAAAACTTATTTATTGAATACTATTATTGTTGCTATTGATTATTTTTATTATATATTTTTTCCAATATAATTGTTGTTGTATGTTAATGCTATTATCTTTATTAATTGTATTTACTTTTTAAGAAAATTTCAGGATATTTCATATATATTCAAAATTGAATTTTAGGGACTTACTCTACACTTTCAAAACTTAGATTTAAGGATCACTTTCAAAGTTGAATTCTACAGATCTGATGAATCCGCACTTTCAAAAGTCAGACTTTAGGGAGCATTAAGGGTCAATACTTTCAAAAATGATCTAAGGAGTGTGTTGATGGTTGTTTTTTGACTAAGTATTTCAAGTCCAAAATCAATCCATTTAAATCCTTATAAAGGAGGGAAATTATTGTGTCACTTAGGAGCTTCATTTTCCTTGCTAGTGACACTTGTTAGCTGTAACTTAATAAAACTACTATTAGAATTGGAAATGTGCTACATAACTCTCAACACACAGGGGTCTCTTTCTCCCACTTCTTGAAGTTGGAAAAATAAAATGGTGAGCTAAAAATCAAAAGGTGGTTTAGTTTTTGGTTCAACTAGTGGTCTATGGAAAACAAAAAATTGCTAAGCTTAGGGTTGCTATTTTACAATTCTAACGAGTTATTTAAGCTTTTATGGGTTTTAGAAACTTTGAATGAAATCAACCAAAAGTGAAAATCTAACAAAAGAACATGCCTAATTTAGTTTCTTCTTCTTCTTAATTTTCATTTAAGATTTTGGTTTCTATCAAGATAGACAAGTATTTATAAGGAAACTGAAGAATCTTCATTATATACAAGCAATTCCTTAACAAATTCAAGTCTGTAAATATGTTTATAGTTCTTAATTGACTATCCTAACTCTCAACTATATGATATAGGTCACGAGCTTAACATGTATGGATATTACTAATTAAGTCTAATATTCTATCCAATACTCTTGGTAGGAAAATTTTCATATTTATAATTTCTTAATTTAATAATGATTTTAAGCTCAAAGCTATGTGTATTATCCATTTTGTTTATTACATGCATATTAATGAATTTATGTCTTAAGAATTTCACTTAAGTATTCTAATCAAATAATGAATTCAGGCTATAACTTATAAGATTTTTCTTTATTTACATCTTTTAAGGAATAAAATGAATCTAACACATGTTTAGGCATTTATCTAAGTATGACAATTTCAAATAATTCTAAACTTAGCATGGCATGATAAGATAACAAATAATAAAAATATACTATGCTTATATAAACATATAATATATTCGCATATGAACGTGATAAATTTTATGCATATTTTTCCAATATTAGGTATATCATATGGTCTGTATGAAATTGCATGCCATATGATATTATACAATAAATTAAGGTAAATTACATTGGAGTGCCACAAATATTTGAGGGTTAGTTCATTTGAGATCACAACGTTTAGGAAAGTGGGTCAATTGAGGTCACCAATGACATGTGTCACAATGCAGCGGATCTTTTGAATTTTAATTAAATTTTTTTCCTATTGACATGTGTCAATGATGACTTCAATTGACTTACTTCTCTAGATATTGTCACCTCAAATGAACTTACTCCCAAACATTGTGATTTTCCAGTATAATTTACCATAGTAAATTTATTATCACATATAATTTTCCACTATTTTGGGTGATTATGAGTACATGAGAAATATTATAATAGGCTGATCAAATAAATAAATAGACTAAAAAGAAAATGAAAAATGAATAGGCAAAAGGGTACTAAAATTAATAATAGCAACTAGAAAGGGAAAAGTAAAAATGTATTAGGTTAACTAAGAATCGGGTTGGGCTTACTCCAAAAGCAAATTAGGTTAGATCGATCCTAAATCCACACCGGTTTGAGTTAGGATGGTGTGAATGGGCATAGATTAGGTTGGAATTGGCTTTCTCTCTCTTTTAGCTTGGATCAAGCTTGTCAGGTTGGGAATTGGTGAGCCAAATGGATCTCTCTCTTACCCCTTTTCAGTTGAGCTAGTGGGGCCAATGAGAGGTGGTGGATCAAAGTTTCTTATTGTTGTGTTTAAAGGCGGATGCTGTCATACTCCCATAGAGTACCCTAGAAGTATGATGCACTATGTATCAGACTAAAGCCACATACATAGGTATTAAACTATCTAAGACTTCTAGAAAGATACATAAACATCACACTTGTAGAATACTCCATAGTGTGAAACAGTTGTAAAGAGTCTTGGGTTGTTTGAGAATAAGAAAAATTGGACACATATAAGATACAAACAAGAATTACATTACAAAAAACTTAAAAGTCCTAACTATTACATCATAATTTTTCTTAACTACAATTCTCAAATCTTTTTTACAAATAACTTCAAATCTCTCTCAATCCTATAATTGTTCTTCATATTCTTTTGATTCCTAAAATCAAACAATCAATAGGAGTGTGAGCTCAACTAGCTCAGTGAGTAACTTTATCTTAACGCATTTCAAACAACACAAACAAGTTTAATTATTAAACATATGTAATGCTATACTCAATCATATAAAAATGCACAGTTTGGATAACCGGAATCCAAACCAATAGAGATTTACGCCCTCTCTTAAGGGTTGAAGGAACTAGCTCATGTAATTCATGCCTAGGAGAAACTAAGAACTAAGGAGGGAGAAACTCTTTTCATTCTTATTTATATATACACATACATAACATAATCTCCACTTTACCTTAGAACAGAGAAATTCCACTAAGCATTAACATTTCCTATCTACACCATAGCGACGTCCTTCGTTACTTGTTTATTTCCTATGGAATTGAAAGAACAATGGTAACCTTTTTTGTAGAACAAATTATCATTTTCTATTGGAAAAACTCAAGGTTACCATATAATCGAAATGCTAATACATAGCGTGGTTACTATGCTAATGTAAGGTATGCTTTTGTGTAATATGTGTTCAGTCTATTTAATGATCGATTATGGTTTGCATCAAATTACTTGACGATCAATCAATTTTTCAGACAATCCACAGTTCACATTCCTCAATAAATACAAATCAAACAATTTCCAATTTTGTTATTAAAGTGTAACAAACATTCAATCATCATACAACATGCATTGTACCCATCCCATACATAATCAGTTATTGATATAATTAAATTTATACCACTACTTTACAAACACAAATGATATATGTGTTTTAGTATTTATTTTAACATGCTAAATTATGTAATATTTGGTAATTTTTTGAAATTTAATACTTTACTGGGTAAATTTGTTGTGTTTGAAAGGATAAGGATGATTTAAGAGCCTGGGAGAAAAATTAATCTAGTTTACATCAAAGTTGAATTAATTATGAAGAAATAAAAAAGAAATTTCAAGGAAAACAAGAAGACGCAATCATCCATGCTTCAACTATGTTTCAACTTAGAGGAATTAATTTTTGAAGGATCGGATGAACAGTAAGATACACGGTTGGTTTTGAACGATCGTGCTCCCATCGTGTTCCTCTCGGATGGATATGTAGCGGACTTCATCGAGCTCAAAGAAAAAAACTATACAGAAGGAAACAAGACGGATTATGGCCAGCTGTACTCCTCTCATGTAAATCTTGAAATGTTTGAATACGGAGTGTTAGTGAGATACACGGTATGATAGAGGCCACCGTGTACTCGACATGCCGTCATAAGAAGGAAAAAATGAAAGAATCCAGTAAGAAGCACGATGCTATTCAGCTTGCAATGTTTATACTGTGTTCCTCAGCGAGAATTTGATTTTAAGAAGTAGTGAGTTACACGATGTGACAAATGCTCTCATGTTCCACTCGTGTTTCACCCAAAGACTCGGTCAACTGTTTTTTAAGTATCCTAGGACTTATTTTTGTCTTATCCTAGGAACTTAACCTACCCTATTTACCATAAATAGAAGCCTATAGTTCAGAAAAACAATAACAACATTATTAGAAGCTTTTTATATGAAATTAAGGAGAGATATTAGTATTCAAAACAAAGTTCATCAAGATTAGGAGAGATTGATCAAGATGCTGTTAAGATCAGTCCAAGATTTCTTAGTAAGGTGTATTCTCTCCATTTTTTGTGCTTCACTGTAATAGTTTCTTACTATTGTTGTAGTTTAGAGATGGAAGAATAGATCTATTTCATATAAATAGCAAATTAAACCTTAGAAATTACTATGTCATGTACTTAAACCGAATTCAATGAAAGTTTATGTTGTTTTTTAGTTTGATTACGTGTTTTGAATTATAATATAGAATAATATTTCCGGGATATTATTTCTATATCTGATTTCTTGTATGTTAATTGAAAGATTACATATAGGAATGGATCAACGTAATTAGAGATACTTGTTTGGGTTACTAGAGATAGAACTACAAAAGTTTTCCGATCTGATTGTTTGTAAAAGATTCATAGATCTATAACCCGATTCTTGGATTGTTGCTAATTAAAAGAAGTTTTAATAGGTAGATCTAAAAAATTAGTGATTGGTAATCTCGAGAGAGATATTAATCTTGTTTAGGAATCTTTCAGCTCAGAATTAACATAAACAACAATGATATTAATATCAAATGTTAATCATAGTAATTTTCTTAGGGGATACTTGCTATTTGGATGAGCTAAGTAAATTGAATCCAAATTCTTGTTGATTTTTCGTTTTGGATTAAAGTAAAAATAAGTTTTAATAAAAAATTTCTTAATAATAGTATAGATTAATTGATTGATTTGAAGTAGATAATAGAGAAATAGGTTGATTCTAATGAATTTTTCTGTAGTGGGTCACATTGCATTGCTATTATATGTAAGGTGTCTAATACAACAATAGGAGACTCCGGTGGATATGCGATTTAAGTAGTAATATAAAGCATATAAGAACTAATAAACATATATCCACCAGATAATAAGGTCTTTGCATAAACTTAGGGGCATTCCCCTGATCCAATCCAAGGTTTTGTAATACAACTTAAGTCTAACATACATAAAACTCTATAACCAAAATATTTTAAGAGAATTCCTATCCAAAGCCTTTGATTGAATTTCCCCAAAAAGCTTTCCAAAAGCATGACCTAACCCGGATAAAAGGAGGCCTCGGGTAGATTAAAAGGTGTTCCTACGATGACAAAAATTTGTGCAAGTGTAAGCTTAACTAGCTTAGTGAGATTACTCCTGGGTTATCATACTCGAAACCAACAAAAATATCAAGCAAGTTATATTTAAACAAGCATATGTAATGCAAACAAACATGTAAGCAAGTGAGACATATGGTTTTTCGAGAGCCATATGTTAAATGGGTTCCTCCCTTCATTCGAGGTTAGGTATACCGGCCAATGACGACCAACAATTTTTAAAATAAAACTTTTATAGACCATACTAGCTACTATTTGCCAACACAAAAACATGTATGTAGATTGTACCAGCTACTACTCACCAACACAAAACATGTAGATTATACTAGCTACTACTCACCGATACCTAGATACTACCGGTTATTCAATCAACATTATTATACCCTTGTCCCATCAAGTGTATAATAGCAATGCAATGTGACCCACTACATGATATGCATGAATCCATTTATTAAATTCTTTCATGTAATTAAAATAACTTAGAGGCGATCATGGAATTTGCAAACACTCAATCATGATACTAAAACACAATTTAATTAATAACAATTCATTTCTCGATATGCTTAGTATACTTTCAACCAATATTATCATGCATTTTCCATTTTGTCCTTTTTTCTAGTTCTAGTGCCTCTAATACTACAAGCACAAGCATGGGTACGAAAACTTAAGGAAGCGAACTCACTCGGCCATGACACGGATAAACTCTTAATCAAAGTAATCTTCGGGATACGAGACTTCTCCTTTCTCGTCACCTATACAAAAGAAATATCCAAAATGAGTATTTCATAGAACTTCTACTTAGATTTCTAACTCTATCTTCTATTTGCGATAAAAATCGGATTTGTGAAAATTCCAACTTAAAATGGCCATAACTTACTCATTTTAACTGGAATTTTGCATATTATATGTTGTTTTCTACCTACTCGAAAAGATTTATCTATTTATAAGGTTATTTTTATCATAAAAAGCCATTTGGGTTTCAAAACATCACGGTACATATTAGCTACGAAATTCCCATCCCTTAAAAATATGATTTTCCAAACTTTTCTTCACCCAATAATTCTTAAAAAATATATATAGATATGTATATGGTTGGAAAAATCCTTTTGATATATAAATAGACTCATATTTTATGCATGATTCTATTGGTGTTGTGTCAACAATTATTTTTTGTAAAACGACTTGTCTCATGGGTTTGAAATATTGGACTTTGAAAATTTTCTCTTCAAGTGGTTTGAAAGAAATTACAAATTTTTGGGTTATTATAGATAAGTGTTTTCCTTTCATATTTTTACTTCATAACTCTTCAAAAGTAAACTAATTTCCAAAATTTGGTCCTTTAAGATTTCTACCAATTTTATTTCTAGTGATTGAAAAATAAGGTTTTCAATTTTTTTTTTAAAGTTGTTGGTAGCATCTAATGTTTTGAGTTGTATTAAATGTATGTTCTCTCATTATATTTATGTTCTTCTACGTCTTTAGAAAATAAGTTTACTATTTTAAAACTTTACTTTCTTAGGTTGTTGGCAAATTTTATTTCTCTAAATTGGTTTCTAAAATAGTGAGTTGATTTTACTTTGATTTAAAAAACTTGTTTTATTCTTAATATTTATTAAGTAGTAGCATAATCGTTTTAGATAAGTTTATAAGAAAAGCTTTCATAACAAAGAGTTATAAACATTAGAACTTAGCAAAAATTTCATTTTTCCTTTGAAAAGAAAATAATAATACTAAAAATCAAGCCTTATAGAAGCTCACTTAATAAGTGATTTTCAAAGTCTATGGCGAACCTATTTAAGTTTTATGAAAGATGTGATTGGGTTAAAATCTTAAGTTTAAATGCTAAAAATTATATTTTTATGGAGATTTAGTTTTGATATATAAAATAAATGAGTTATTGTTATTATTTGAAGAAATCTTTATTATGAAAAAATTATTATAGTCATGCATGGATATGATTAAGTAATTATAAGAAAGATGAGAATAATTCATGTAAAGAAAGATATAGATATAAGAAGCAAATAAACACACACACACACACACACACACACACACACACACACACACACACACACACACATACAAGTTCAAGCATTGGGAGCCTTAGCTTCATCAAGGCTTCCCGAGACTAAGAATAAACTAGTCTCAAAAAGAAAAGAAAAGAAAAGAAAGAAAAGAAAACTCATAATAATAAGAACAATTAATAAGAGCATGTTAGTGACAAGTTAGTGACAATTTAGGCTCTAAAAATATAGATATACATATACATAATAATATATATAAAGTTAGATTAGAGCAATAATAATATAACAACATAATAACAATAATATAATAGGAGTTTAGGCATGGATAAGAATAAAACATGAACATATTGTTGCTTCTATAACCTTATTGGTTTAGGAAACACACACTATGGTCATGTAATGTTGCATGACATGAAGAAGAATTATTAGGAATATTTACCTAAGGTTTATGAGGTAATGGATGAAGAAGAAATTTGTTGGTGGTTGTATGGAGATGATGGAAAGAAAAGAGGAGTTGGGAAGAAAATTTTGGAGAGAGAGAATTTGGTAGAGTTTTGTTAAGTAAGAAAGTGTGGGAAAAGAATGAAGGAGAGAGGAGATACTTATAGAATTTTGGAGTGAAAATTAGATGTAATAAAATAAATTGAAAAAAAATAAACTAGAGGGGAAGAGGGGGTAGGCAACCATGTATGGGGAAAGGCGAGAGAGAGGGAAAAAAATTAATTTTGATAAAAAAGTAATGATGTGTAAGAGAAGTTTAGTAAAAAGTTATATTGGAAATGAAAAGTTGTAAGAATAGATGTATAGATTATAAAGAAAAGTAGAGATAGATGAATAGTAATGAATTGTATAATAAATAGTAGATATTGTACGATGAATAGTAGATTAGAAAATTAAATTACTGGTACTAAAGAAAATATGCATAAATATATTATTATGATATTTTTAGTTACTGAAAAATTACAAAACTAATATTTTTGGAATCCTCATATTATTACGAGTCTGTTGGTGTTATCAAAATATTTTTACTATTTCGAGCATCAGGACATGTTTTTTGAGAATTGATCCCGTTCGGGTTCAGAATGAATCGAATTTTGATAAATCTGATCTTTTTAAGCTATCTTATATTATTTGAACTATGTTCTACCATTAACTATTTCTATTGTTTTCAAGTTTCGAAAACGGGATTGCTGGAGTTAAAACTACTAGTATGCCTTGATCCTTGTTGACTTTGAAGTTCCGATTTGACTAGGGTTAGGATTTACTCTAACTTTACCCTAAATTTGAGTGGTTTCCATATTCTATCTTTAACATAACCAAATTGATTGAAGGTACACATTTACTTCATTCACTATGTCATATTCAATTATTTCAGTAAATCATTCTCACATGTCTTATAGAATCCTAATTAGCCTCTTTTAATTTAAGTTCCTTAAGTTTCATTAACTAAACTAAACTTAGGTTTATTAAATAAGTTGTTATCATTCATCCTATAAAGACAAAATTAGATATTTTACAAGATTTTAACTTAAGCTATTTCATTTTAACTCGTTAAAGTTCATTAAATCATTGAACTTAAGTTCTTTACATAAGTTCATTTTATACTTGAAAATTATGTTAACTCAATTTAATTCTAAATCCATTCATTTTTGTAATTAATCTCTAATTATAAAAACTAATAAACCAAATCTATTATACATTATTCCTATACTTCATTTATCTATTTATTTACTTTTATTATTATTAAAACAGGGTAGATAAGAGGTCTGCATAGGCTGCTACATGACCATACAGACTCAGTGCTGACCTGCACGGCACGAGCATGCCCGTGCTAATTGGGAAACACCCGACTAGAGCTGTAAACCCCTAAAATTTTCGGTTGATTTTAAGTTTGATCTTATAATTAAAAGTCAACCGAAATCCTAAAGGTCAACAAAAGTCTAGTACAAACCCTAGATTTTAGATCCGGACATTCGTTTTCTTTAGCCCTAGAAAGCGAAGTTGGAATAATTAGTGATAATAGTTTGTAATAGCTTTAGGCTATATAAAAATATCAAATTTGCGAAATCCGAGTGTCCTTCGGACTCAAACGAGATCGATTCTCGAAAATCGTGTCTCGAAGCTCGGAATAATAAAAATATTCTGATAACACCGATAGGACCGATTTAATATAAGGATTTCAAAAATATTAGTTTCGTAATTTTTCGGTAATTAAAAATATCAGATATTGCAATTATACACGTATTTTTTTACTACTGGTATTTTACTAGTCACATCTACTTTACATTACACTATTCATTACTATTCTACACTATTTATCTATCTCTACTTTTTCTAACACCTGCTCTTACAACACCATAACCTATTATCTTTACTTTTTACCTTTCCCATAATTTTATATCATATCTACTTTACAAATTATTACTTTTAATACACAAAAATCCAAAAAATTACATCTCCCTCTCCTCTCTCTCTCCTTGGCTGATGCTACTTCCTCTCTCTCTTCCTCTATTTTATTTCATTTTTTAAAATTAAATCACTCAAAAATCACTCCACATTTTCCTATAAATACCTTCTTCCTCTTTCACTTCATTCACACATCTTCTACTACAAGTTTCACTCCTAAAACTCTCTCCATTTCCCCTTACAATTACTATTCCCAAAACTCTCTCAAAATTCCCTCACAAAAACCTCCTCCTCTTCTTCTACAAAACCTTTAGGTAAGAATTTTTTTTTAAGATTTCTCTTACCATGTCATGTAACTTTACATGACCATGATGTGAATTTCCTAAACTTAATGTTATGGAAGCTACACTATGTTCATGTATTATTCTTGTTCATGAAATTATGTTCATGTATTTCTATGTTGTTATTTTACTTTTGCTAATATTTTGATTTCATGTTAATCCTTTATATATATGTAACTAGATATAATTATGTACTAATATACAATTTTTAGAGCATATAAGCTCATTGTTATTTATTTATTTGCTTCCAAGTAATGCAATTTATTTATTTATTTATTTCATGCTATTTTAAGACTAGTCTCTAGTTTTAGACTTGTTCTCATCAAGTCAAAACAATATATTTGCTTTCTTTTCTTATTTTCTTTTGGGACTAGACTTTCTTGTGATACCTTAATGAAGCTAAGGTTCTAATACTTGATATATTTCTTTACTTGTTTATTTTATTACCATTATGTTTTTCCTATGTTTTCATAATTCTATTTCATGATTATGCATGAACATAGTGATTTTGTCTCAAAAAGATAAAGAAGAAAAGTTTTCTTAAAATAGAAGTTCTTCTCCAAAAATAAATGTCGTCATGAAAGAAACAATTTTTCTATGAAAACTTAAGGACCAACTAGTATATCTTTTCTAAGAAATTAGTGGAACTCATAATAGAAGTTAGAAACTAAAGAAAAGATGAATTCTTAGAAAATACACATTTATTGGAAAAGTATTCTTTAAGATTAAGAGATTTCAAATTCTTGTTTAAATAAAAAGTTTTACTAAAACTTCATTTTTCATCATTCAAAAAGACTAGTTTGAAAAATACCAAGAAATTTCTTTTCATAAAAAATAGAATTAATGAACAACATGGTAAACCACTTCTTCAAAATATTGAATTATTACTTTGAAAAGAATTAGAAACTAAGTTATAAGGAAATTAGAAAGTGGAAGTCATTCTTTCGAAATTTAAGGAACTAGAATTAAGAAAATATCCCTTTCAAAATGACTTAAGAAAGTTCTAGCAAACTAAGAGGGAAATTTCAAAAGTTTTAGAAGACTTTACTTTTACCAAAAATTTATAGTTGAGACAACTTTATTGATTTCATGCATTTAACATGAGAAAACAAATATATATATTTTTCAAAGGTCTTACAACTATTATAATATCAATCTCTTTGATTCAAGTTTTTATAAAAAGAAGAAAGTAAGTTTTGTAAAAATTCGTGGTGAATATGATCACCACTGTTTCAGAGCTCAAACGATTTAGTTTGGTGAAAATAATTTTAGAATTGGATGGATTTTTTTAAATAGGTAGAAAACGATATATTATATGTGCAATTCCGAGTTAAAATGATCAAGTTATGGTCATTTTAAGTTAGAATTTCTCTCTATATGAATTTTAACGATCTTATGACATAGTTCCTTATTAGTACCATAGAATAAAAAAGAAATACTCATTTTGGGTATTCTTCTTGATTAGGTGATCTCGGGGAGGATTGTTCATATCCCGATTCTACGATTAGTGGAAATCTTGAACGACTCATCCGTTACAAGAAAGGTGTCATCATGGCTGAGTGAGTCTATTCCCCATTATTTTTTTATACTTATGATTATGCTTGTAAATTTAGTTGCACTAGAATTTAGGCAAAATCAAATGGAAGTCGTATGATAATATGTTGAAAGAATATTAAGTATATCGAAACATGATTTGTTGTAATAAAGTTGCATGTATATTAATAGCCTGAAGGTTTGAAATTGGTTGCTCACTTGAAAGAAGTTAAATAAAACGACTAGACCTTAATTAAGAAATTATACATGCACTCATATGTTAAGTCACATTGCATTACTACTATACGATTGGTGGGACAAGTGTATAATAGTGGTGGTAGGCATAACGTATATCATGTAAGTGGCGATAGGAGCGGTAGAACTACATAAATTGGTGGCTAGTAGGAGCCTTGTAATGACTACAAGTTTTTGATGGCGTATAGGAGCCGGTAAGATCTGTAAAAGTGTTTTAAAAAGTCGTGACTGTAATTGGCCTGAATACCTAACCCCGAATGAAGGGCGTAATTCATTTAACATATGATTCTCGGAAAGTCATATGTCTTGTATGCTCATGTGTTTGTTGCATTCCATTTGCTTGACTAATAAACTTGGTTGATATTTTACTTCGAGTACGAATTTTTTGGGATTTACTTACTAAGCCCATAAGCTTACGCCCCTATAGCTATTTGCATTCTCAGGAACACTTATTTGTGTACTTGAGGTCTCCTCATATCCGCATAAGTATTCTTTTGAAGCTTTTAGAGGAAATCTGCTTGAAGATTTAGATTAGAATTCCTTTGAAATCTTTAATTTAATATTTAAATATTGTAAAGACTATTTCGATATTTGAGATTTAGCAGGGTTATGCCCTAAGAAATCATGTAATAGACCTTTGGTTATTAATTCTATAATATTTTATTTATGGATTCTTGTATGTTCATTTTACTTGCTTAGACTATGCTTCCCAAAAGCGTCTCCTATTATCGTGCTCGACGCCTTATATATAATACTAAGACTTTCGCATGACTGAGGCAGTCATTCTGAGGCTTGATATTATATGTCGGGCTGCCAAGGTGTGGCAGAGGCTACCACGAGCCTTTGCACGCGCGTAACCTCCCCTTCCCAGTTTTTGACGTCTTTATGCAAACTTTTACACTCCTTCATTAGCTTATACACATCCTTATTCAATTATAACATCATACAAACAATATACAACACATAATCACATCTTCTAACACTTTAAATCCCACTTCGCCTCATCAAAACACATCAAACCCTATATCTACTATTCATCATCTTCTCCACAACTTAACTTAATTCTAGCATCAACATATCAATATCATGTACAAACAACAACCAAGACAAAGAAAACAACTTAACATATACATGTATATTCAATAATCAAACAAGAAAACAACAACTTACTTGTTTTAACAATAACCTAAACATCAAGAACTTCATTATCACTACTTTTTAGAGTTAATATAGCTCCTTCTTGCTTGATCTCTACCTTCCATCTTGTTTTCCATCTTTATTTTCTTCTTTAATCTCTTTGAACTTGAGATTTTGTAATGGGATTGAAGAAAAGAAAGAAAATGAAGAAGAGGAAGAAGGGAAAGATGAACCATCGGTGAAACAAGGGAAAGAAAAGAGAAGGAAGGAAAGAACAAAAAGTAGCAACCCACAAGTCAACAAAAAGGAATATATATATATATATATATATATATATAGATAAGGATTAAAAGATAATTATGGTAAAAGATAGGTGTTTAATCTTTTTAGATGATTTTCTTAAGTATAAAAAATAATTAGAACTTGATTTTAGAATTTATAGCATAGAAATTATTAGTTAGAAATGAAAATCTAGTTTTGGAATTCCATTTGTAATAAATCAGTATTTAATTTAGGTCTAGACTTAAAGTTTGATATTTTTAAACAAGCAAATGAATTCAATAATTTATGGGGTTTTAGGAAATGAAATTTAGAATAAAACTTAAATGTTTGTAAATTTACAAAACACTTAAATCATTTGTTTAGATGTTTGGAGAAATTAAATTGGGGTAAAAGATGTTTACATAAATAGTTGAAAAGGTTGAACGATTTGGTTCATTGGAAAATGTTATTGTAACAAATACATAGTTTAAAAGAACATCTAAAGTCTTAAACTTCAATTTAAATATATTTATTAATTTATCTCTATTTGTTTAATCATTTTATGTAATTCACTTTAATAAATGTGAAACCATCTAAATCAAATTAGTTATTTAGTTTGGATTTGGAACATTTAGAACATAAGCTAATGTTTTAGACAAGAAATTGATTTCCAAAATTTATAGGTATTAAAAAAAATAGGTTTTGTTTGAAATAGCTAAATAAAGTCTTTTACAATATTTTAGGTGCTTGAGCTTTGGAATTTCGGCTTTAATTGGAAATTGAAAGAAAATGGTTCAAGTTGGAAATTTATTAAAATGTTGAGGTAATTTTGTTTGTTGTTAGACAAATTGAAAGGATTAGGATTTCAAATTGAAAAGTTTGATTCATGAAATAGGTAATGGAAACAATAGATAAGGAGGAAAGAATATTTGAAATCTCAACTTTAAGAAATTCATTTATTAATTTGTTTATGTTCATCTACCTAATTATACTCTATTGTTTAAGCTACTTAATTTAATTCAAGTTATCTAAGTTCTATTTTGAAATTAAATTCAAATTCAATAAAATAAATAATAAATTATTCACATATTAAACTATTCAATTAAAACAAATTAATTCTAGCTAAGTGAAAATTTAGGGTATTACAGATGTTAAACTTATGGTTGGGGTTTAGCGGCTATTGTTGTGGGTTTGAGTTTTGTGCTTTGTCTGTGCGTTTATGTGAACTTCAATTTGGTTTGGGTCTTGGCCAAGTGAGGTAGAGATGATGATAGTTGGTTCTATGTGTAGTGTTAGAGGATTGGTTTTTAGCCTTTTGTGGTATTTTGAATGGTGAATCAGGGTTGGTTTTTAGAG
This sequence comes from Combretum micranthum, assembly GCA_024138025.1. Taxonomy (NCBI): domain Eukaryota; kingdom Viridiplantae; phylum Streptophyta; class Magnoliopsida; order Myrtales; family Combretaceae; genus Combretum; species Combretum micranthum. The sequence goes on along the minus strand of JAMXBD010001130.1, from coordinate 234,284 downwards.
AGAGACTAAGAAGGAGCTAGAAAGAGAAAGAGAATCAAAAGAGAGAGAGAATTTTAGATCTAGGAGGAAGAGAGTAAGAGAAGAGAAGAGGTACGAGAATAAAAGCTAAGAATTGGAGATGGAGAGAGAGAATGTTAGAGAGAGAAAGAGATTTAAAAAAAAAAAGAAAAGAAAGAGCTTTCATCTTTGTTTGTGTTTGATTTTTAACACGCAAGAGAGGGGGAAGATCCATTGTTAAAGATTAAATCGACCATTAATGGCTGTTTCGAAAGTTTAAAGTATATGGTTTGGTTTTTATAAGATTTAAACCCAAAAACTTCATGTTGCATATGCAGGCCACCATTTAGATAAGTTGATTTCTCAATCAATTCTCGCATTAAAGATGTGTTAAAATCACAACGTTTAAGCTTAATAAAATGGGTCAGAGGTCCAATTAATTTATAAAAACAACCTGATATCTTATAAAATGAATATTAAACTTAAAAGAGCAATATATATTATATTTTATTATACTAAATATATTATCATACTTACAAAAATTTATTTTTATTTTCTTTTTCTTTTCTCTTTTTCTTCTTATATATATATATCTTTCTTTTTCCAAAATTTTCTTAAATGACTTTTATCTAAACCTATTTATATAAAAGGAATGAGATTTTTTTTTTCATTTTTTTAATTTTCTAAAATTTTCATTTTTTTCTTTTGTATTTTTTTTTATCATTTTCTATATTATGATTATTATTTTTTTGTTGGTGTGTGTTTGGGGGGGTTTGTGGGTTTGGTAGGGTTCAAAAATGGGGTTGTCAATAGACTTCAACATGATCAAAACATGGCCACTTAGCACGATTATGCTTAGGTTGTGATTAATTACAACTACTTCTTCCAAAATAAAAAAAATCCTTTAGGAAATCACACAAAACTTGATCAATTCCTTTCCTAAAGCCTGAATAGCCCTCTAAACTTGAAATCACAATATTAACCAACTAAGTACTCATGAGGTTATTCATCATATTAATCAAATAAAACCCATAATATCTCATCTAAATAAGGGTTATTTTACACTTATAAAAAATACTAGCCATAGTAGGAAATTCCAAACCACCATCAAATGCAATGCTGCACTTCTTGACAAGCTTCAAACTAATCTCAGACGCTACTATTCCACTGCTACCTATAAAGGGGATTAAGGCCAAGGACAAATAAAGACAACATATCAATTTCCTACCTAAGAATTATTTCCCCTAAAAAGTCTACCAAAAATCATAACAATCATCTAAATGAAGAAATATATGAGAATGAAGGTAAGAGAACTTAGTAGATTTATATATGCAAAGGCTAATAAGTAAGGCTTCGGGAAGATAAAGAAACATGACCTAATTTGTCTCGAGTCGTGGAGATCATTCTTTGATTCAAGGCCCTCCATATGCCACACAAATGGATATTTGTAGGCTAGATTAATATAAAAAGATACAAATCCATGAATAAATCTATACAAAGCTTCTTGCAGTTGGGAACACCACCACATAGCCCCCTCCTCCCCCCCCCCAAAAAAATGATGGCCTAATGCAATCTCTACAGCCTCCTTGCAACATGTAAAGGTAAAAAGAGTAAGTTGTCTTCTTGATCCTTGAGAAAAGGGAAAAAAAAAACCGAAAAGATAGCGAACAAAAGAATAACCATCATTTGCAAGAAGTTTCCTCAAAAAAATTCACTAAATGGTGGGGGTATATAATTGAGACTCTACCATTATGGCCTTGTTGTCTACAATGATAGCATGTAGTCTCATAGGTCACTCTCTAAAGTCCATTTCCATCTTATGTCACTTTGTCATAGGGTTGTCCTTTGGGTGTGCATTCTTTGGATCAAAGAATATGCACGGAAAGTTGGCCAAGCTAGGCTAGTTTGATTCATCATTGAGTGGGTAAAAATGTGAGTAATAGCACTATTGCTGATTCATCTACCTATACTACGGTCCTATAGAGGAAGTCAGTCCACATTAGAATACCTAACCGCTGCCAAGGGATGTGGACATGGCATTGCGTATATCCATCGTTTATTGCAGCTGCAAGTTTGTTTTGCAAAGTCAACATTATGCATGTGACCTCCTCTCTAGAAATGATCATCGTCCTAGTGGCTACCAGTTCGTACCTGAAGTAGTTCGGTACTTTAGAGGAAACTAGTAGCTTGATGAAAGCTGACTCTTGAAGACCATTTGTCTAACTTTTTTTTTTTTTTGTGTATGTCATGAAAGTCTCTTTACACTTATCTGTGGCCACTGTAAGTCTCTTTTCTTAGTACATGACATAATTTTATAATAATTTTGTCACTAGTATTGTTATTGGTAAGCCCCTATCACCTTTCAAGATAGAGTTAAATGTTTCTATCATGTTGCTTGTCATGTAGCCAAAACGTTAAAAACCATTAAATGGTGAAGTTTGCTCCTTTGTACACAAGATGAGTTCACCATTAGAGACGGTCTTGTTGAACTATTTTGTCTTATCTTCATTAATGTTCTACATAAGCTCCATGTAGTTTTCAAACTTCCACATTTGTGCTCGCAACACAACATATGTTACCAAGTTTTTGCACCTTTGATTCTTGTATACTTTATTGAAATTGCAAGTGATGTCCATAATGCAAAACCAATCCACTGCAAATAGAGGAGGTTAACCATCCAATCTTTCATTTGCTGCCTTGATGATATCGGCTCCACTATCTGAAATAAGCCATATGGTCTCTTCTCCATTATGCTCCATCACACCCTGGTTCAATTTCCTCAAAAACCAAGACCATTCCTCTATAGACTCTTTTGATGCGATGTAAAAGGCTAGGGGTAAAATGTGATTATCCCTATCTATGCTACATGCCACTAGTAAGACGTGCTTATACTTGCCATATAGCTATGTCTCATCGATACAAAAAACTGGCTTACAATGCTTGAATACCTCCACATAAGGGCTAAATGTCTAGAAAACCCACTTGCAATATGATTCATTTGATTGAGATGATCTTGTTCAAGCGCATTTGACCAGTGATCCTGAGTTAGTGGCCTTGATTGTAGAGATTAGCTTTGGGAGTACGTTGTATGATTTGACTTAGTCACCATAGGTAATAATCATGACCTTTTTCTTACCTTCCCACACCTGTCTACGAGATACCCTGTAGCTAAATATAACCGAAGCACTAAGACTTTGCAATTGGGATTTTTCCTAGCAAAGTTAAGGTACTCTCAAGCTAAGATGTTAGAGTCTATCTAGAAGTGGTCTTGCCCAATCATCGAATTAGTGCACAAATGGGGGCCTTCAAGTCACATTATGATCAAAAGCCCCTCCAAGTTTTCTTGCAAGCCCTTATCTACCACACATACCTTTATTCCCCTTTCACGCAATATGTCCACCATAAATTTTGCTTAGATTCCTCAACATGGAAATTGCAGTCTCTTTTATGTAGAATGCTTTAGTAGCTTGGATGCGATACTCCTTTGTGTTGAACATCATTCCTGTTAACCCCGAAAACTTCCACCATATGATACGATCCTAAATTAGAAATTTTAAGTCGACTAGTAACTCTAGGAGTTAATTAGAAACTCTAGTTTAGATAGATACTTTCAATTTGAACAGTTTGGGACTCATGGATTTTATAAAAGGACTTCTTTGACCCCAATTGATTCCAAAAACAAGATTTTGTATTCAGCTGAAATTCAGGTTGTGATCAAAAAAACTTCAAATCCTAAACCCGAATCCTTGTCAAACAGACAGATCCTATAGGAAAACCTAAATATGGGTATTAAGTGATTACCTTAGTATTCAATAGAGACCGGGAATTAAAACAAGGTATAGTAATGAACCTATATTTGCTTGGAACCCTAAAATTTGAGAGTTTAGTCAGTAATAAACTACATTGATAAGATTTCATAGTGAGTATCCAAATCTAATATATATAATTAGTATAGCCAATATTAGTAGTAATATTACATAAATGACCCAATAAGGTTTTAGTAGGAAATTGTGATCTCAAGATAAACTATTAGGATTATAAATACCCAATAAAAACATAAACTGATGTATAACTCGAGATCTAGACCTCAAATATAGAATTGAATCATACTAATAATCAAATTAGGGTTTTCTAAAGCCCTTGAAGCCTAAAACAAAATTGACCCGAAAAGCTTATAAAACCTAAATCGCGTAGGATAAATTTTTCTTAAATAATTAGATACGTACTAATAAACTTAAATTTGTACTTTTTGTTAAACTAAACATCTTGTAGGATTCATTTAAGACTTTGTATATATATATTTACATATATAAGCGAAAATATATCGTATTAGTGTAATAAACTACCCGAAAACCTAACTAAATAATATTTAACTAATATATACATATATATATAATCTTAGCTTGCTGGAGACGGATTTCATTTTTTTAAGGGCTGAGATTCTCTTGAATTGTGAGCCGAATTTTCCAATAATTTGTGTAAAAGTCAATCCAAATCCTCTCCAAAACAAATGAAAACGTGACAGATCACCTTGCCTTAATGACAATCAAACAAAGGACCAAATGGACAACAAAACAAGAGCAATTCGTTCAGATTGAGGAAGGAACGCGGCTGGAATGTTACACTAGGTTATATATATATATATATGCAAACGAACTCGGTACAAGCAAACGATTTCCAAACCTCCTCAAACCTTCCAGAATTCATCCATAGCTTATTAGGAGTCGAACAAAGCCAGGAAACAATTTTTAGACCATCGCATCAACCCAGTTCGAAATTTCGAACAAAAACCCTGGAAAACGCATGAAAAACGAGCTCGAGGTAAGTGATGTTATTCCGCGAATTTTCTTTCAGTTTTAAGGATTAAGACTAACTCTTAGACATCTTAGGAAGCTAACCAAGTCACTAGGAGCTTCGAATTTCATCGGAGGGTCACAACGAAGGTAATCTTCCCAAACCCTAGCCGAACTTGATGATCCGAATTCTTGGTTAACATGTTGTTTTTAGTTAGTTTTTCTTGGATATTTAGGCTTCTAATGTTCCTAGGAGTGGTTTAGGACCAAAATCCCGACGTTCTAACGTCGGGATTCGCCGGATTTTGCCGTGGCTCATCAGGGAAGATGATGAACAGTGCTCCCCCGATGAGCACGGGCTGGGTACACGGACGTGTACACCCCGTGTACCTCTCGGCCAAAATAAAAAAAAAGGAAGGAAAGAAAAACGAATCTAAATAAATATAATTATATAATAAATATTAATATAAGTAATTTTGGAATTTTTAATATTTTTCCTGCATTTATTCATTTTCTAGAATAATAATAATAATATTAAATCCGAAATTATTTATTTATTTATTTAAATCCAAAAACAAATTTTTTTTCTGACTTTATTAAATATAGAATTTTTTAATACTTAATCTATTATTATTTAATCTAAAAAGAAATTTTTGAAATATAAATTACCTAAGTAAGTAATTTCCGCATAATAAGTTTTTAATTATAATTATTAATAATCTTAATATTATTAAAAGAATTTTTGTTAAAATTTTCGAAAATATTATTTTAAGACTAAGATTAATTTAGATAAAGTATAAGACAATTAGTATAATTCTTAATGTGACGGAATATAACTATCCCATCCAATCTATTTTCGGAAATTTAATTATTATTATATTTATTAATATAGTTGTTATTATTGTTATTATTATTGTCATTATTGTTATTATTAGTATTATTGATAGTATTATTATTTTGGTACTATTATTGATGTTAATTATTAATGTTTTTACGATTTTCGAAAAGAGAAAAATAAATTCGAAAATAGTTATTATTAAGTTAATAAATTCTTTTATTAGTGAATATGTTTTCATAAAAAGATATATATATGTATAAATTATGAGTTAGTAAGTATTAAGTATATACTAGAATATCTATATATAAACAGATAACAATGGAAATTTAAATACTCCAAATTTGTGAGTATAGAAGTATCTATATTCTATAAGAAAAATTTAGTAAGTAATTGAAAAGAAAACTGATATTTTTGGATAATAAAAATGAATTAACGAGGCTAATAACGTTTCAAATACTCAAATTGATCGATTCACATATCCAAACAAAACCAATACAATAAAACTGTGAGTACAAGGATTTAGAACTTAAAGCTATTTCAAAAGAATTAGCTAAGAATAAAACAGATACCCAACCAACCATTAGGACATTTAAATATTCATAGAAACTAAATTTTATAGTCTGAAATTTTAATTTTTATCTATCTCAATAGGTGACTCAGGTATTGGGGAGGACCTATCTGAAGATTACTACGATTAACTAGGATGGGCAGGTGAGTGACTCAGTCTTATTACATTGGTTGTGCTTGTACTAGTAGTGAACCTTAAATAAAAAGATAACGAAAATTGATGATCTGTTTGAAATATGAAAGTTGTGTATTGTATTCCATTGATTGCCATGTCACTCTAAAATAAGTGATAACATAACTGCCTGTGTCTAGATAATGTTTGTAGTATTTAGTTAAGTGTCTGTATTGTTTGATCACCCCTAAATTGACTAAAAACTATTGGTACCATAATGGGAAATAATCATGCATTACATACTATGCATAAAAAGCATTGAGTAAGTAGTAGCCTACTACGTGTTAGATTCTTGGATCTCTGGTAATGCTTGAATTATCTAGGCCAGAGCTAGTAGTTAATTATTACAAGATTACTTTTTCTGTTAATACCATAGGAACTACATGGTAAACGAAGGACGCCGCTTATGGTATTACATGGGAATAACTAACACTTAGTGGAGTTTCTAAAGCTAAAACAGGAAATAAATAATGAAACATGATAAGTTTAAAGAGATAATTAAATTTGAGATTATTATTTCCTGAAAGCTTAAGTCTCTCCTGGGTAGGTGGACCATAGATTGTGATCCTTCAACCCCGATGGGAGGGCGTAAATCTTCATCCTGTTTGGATTCCGGGTTATCCAAGCTTGTAATGTTCATTTGTGTGATTGCTGCATTTCATATGATTGTTAAATAACTTGTATGTTATGTGTAGTAAGTTCTGGTTATTCACTGAGCTTGTGTTTTAGCTCACACTCCCACAGTCCTTTCAGGTTCACTCTGCGACCATGGCTCATTACTAGCAGGAGCATGGTCCCGGTAAGAGATTAGAAGACAGAAGTTTAGAGTTTAGTATAGGGTTTGCATATCTACATCTGTAATAGACTTTTGATGCATTTAAAGTGCATTAGATCCATCAGCTATAGTTGTAAGTACTTATGAAGTATATGATGTGTAATCTTATAGCTGTAAAAGTAGTTTACTAGTTTACATCTTATATATGTTTGTTTATTCCATCCAAGCAACTCAAAGATCCTGTTTTTAGAAATCATGTCATTCCTAGAAAGTAACCTAATAATGATAATCGAGTGATTCTTGTTTATTATTATTAGAATACCTTCGGGGCGTGACAATTCCCTTAGTTAAGTCTTCGCTATCACATAGATTACTACACATCATGTTAACATCTTTCTCGAATGTAATGTATCCATCACTGCCCCACCTACATTGAAATATGGTATTGCATCCCTAATTGTTGCTTGGTTTCGCTTAACTTCCTTCCGAATTGAGAATTGTGTGAGAACCAAGTTGTTTGAAATGTTCTCATGGCTTCCCAAACCCTCTTTTGACTTTTCATCCTCTTCATCTGTGTCCCTATCTATCACCCATAGGCTCTATATTTTCATCAACATGGTAATATCCATCTCATTGATCATCGTCCACCCCAGAGTTGAGTACTGAGGCCACTTCCTCCTCAACTATGTTTTCAAAATTTGACATCGATTCATTCATGGGGATATGTTCATATTCTTTATATTACATTGGTGAAAATGGCACAGCCCCTTGGCTTTGTGGAGTTGTATAACTGGATGATCTAAGTTCAAGCTGTGATCTGTGTATGTTACTCAATCACATTTGATGGTTAGCTGAAAGTGTTCAAATTCACTTCTTCATGGGTTTGGTAGAGGGATAAAAAATATTAGGATAAAACCCCTAGGTAGTGCCTGACCCAATAACTATCTTCATAAATAGCTCCTAGATCAACCTATAACCTAACTTTACAACCATTGACATTAGATTCTCAAGAGAAATGGGCATTAACATGTAAATTTTCCGTTGACTCATATAATGAGCATGTCTGTGTATTATCTCATTTGTATCTACATTAACCTTCGCTCATATTGTCTCCACAAATTGCTTAAAGTTCACATCTATTCTCCCCTTCACCTTCCCAATGGGAGCCTTGCCATATTGTGGCATGTAATTTCATTCCATAATATTCCCATCGATATAGATGATAAACCTTACATATTTGGCCTTTTTAGACCTATTGACATCAAACGACTAACGTTAGATTATACTCTTCACTAGTTAATTTGTGCAAAACAATTTCGATAACTTAGGCATCGAAACTACACTACTTGTAACCAATGCTTTTCAAATATAGACTAAGCTCAAACCATTTGAACATGTCATCGAGTACCTTCTAAATGAATATAAATTTCAAAAGAAAATACGTAGATTGACCAGTGTAATCACATAAAAATCAACACTAGCTCACCTATAACCTCTGTTACATGAAACACTACACCAATAAGCACATATGTCAGGTTAGATATTGATTCTCAAGGGAAGAAAGTTAATGAAAAATTATTTAGAAGTTTGATTGGTTCTCTTTTGTACTTGACTGCATCTAGATTAGATATCTTGTTTTCTATGTGTATTTATGCAAGGTTTCAAAATAATCCAACTCAAACACATTTAAAAGCTGTGAAAAGAATTTTCAAGTACATTGCATACACTGCAAAATTAGGAATCTTGTATCCCAAAAATAAATATTTTGAATTGATTGGATACTCAGATGCTGATTATGCAGGATGCAAAATTGATAGAAAAAGTACTTCTAGTACTTATTAATTCTTAGGAAACAAACTGATTTCTTGGTCTTCAAAGAAACAGAATTCAGTTGCCTTATCAATAGCAGAAGATGAATATGTATCAATTGGAAACTGTTGTGCACAAATTTTTTGGATAAAAGAACAATTGCAAGATTATGGATTGAATTATAACAATATATCAATCAAATGTGATAATACTAGTAGAATTAATTTAACAAAAAATCCCGTGCATCACTTTAGGTCTAAATAATAGAAATCAGACATCATTTTATTAGGGATCATGTGAATAATGAAAATATTAATATTGAATTTGTTTCTACTGAAAATCAATATGTTGATATTTTTACCAAACCTTTGGATAAAATGAGATTTGAATTTTTGAGAAATGAAATCGGTACGTGTAATCCATTTTGAATTAATTTGTGATGTCTAACAATTTTTTAAAAAAATAAATATATAAATAAATAAATAATTTTTTTTTGAAAAGTGGCGGCATATTTTTTCTTAGGAACATGCTGTTGAAGTCCCTTCAATACCTCTCTCATACACGCTTTTTCATAAGTCTTTCCATAACTCCCTTCAATAAAACAAAATCCAACTTTCTTGATTTCTCTCTCTCGTTCAAAACACAACCGATCATTCCCTCTTCTTCTCCAAAGGATCAAATCATGTCTTCAAGAAAATCAGTTCATCTTGCCTCAAAAACGTTCAAAACAAAACCAATCAAAGGAACCATTTCGGTAGAGGATGAACCAACTGATTCTGAGGAAACTTTAGAAACCCTAACCAAGGACGGAAACCCTAGAGAAAAATGACCAAAATTTTGGCATGATAAAGGCACACAAGAACAAGATGAAGAAATTTCCAAAGAAGGTGAAAAATCAAAATCAGAGGAACCACATACATCCTCTGACGCCAACTCAGAAAGAAGCTCAGAGTTTGCATAGATTGCACCTCAACCAACAAGGAAAAGGAAATTGGTTCATCGTTCACTCAAGAAAAGTCCCATAGCTAAAAGCATAAAAATCACGTCAATCAAGGCACTTGAATGTGCATATATAGATTTTAAATTTTTCAAAGAAATTGGATTTTTCTGGGATCACTGGTTAAATAGAATAGGATGCAAAAATATTTGTGATATTTCTGGTTTGATTGATGGCTCGTTAATTCAAGAATTTTATGAGCGTTTAGAGGAATTAGAGGATTTTAGTTTAAAATCCAGAGTCTATGGTAAAGTTATCAATGTCAATAGGAAAGACTTGATTGATTGCTTCAAGATGAAAAATGAACAAGATGATAAATAGTTTTTGCAAATGGAAAAACAAAATTTGTATCGAGAATTAAATGATGGGGTTGGTCATTATGTGGAAAAAGATATTTTTGCTCTTGATTTTGAGTTGTTGATTCGGCTTTTGCAAAAAATAGTAATTGATTGTATTCTTCGGAAAATTAGAAGTACAATAACTATATTAATGGAAGAAGCTGTGGTTGTGCTTGTTATGAAAAAGAATGTTAAACTTGATATGCCTAACATGATTATGAGACACATGTGGAGAACAAGGAAAAACAGACCCTATGGGAACTTGTTGATGAAGTTCTTCAAGTTTAAGAAAATCCACTTACCCAAAGATTTTAAGATGCCCATTCGTCTAAAGAAAATTAGGGAAACTAATTTGAAGCAAATGGGAATTCAAGTGGTTGATAAATTCTGATTTTCTAAGGATGGTTCATGGTATAGGCATCCTAAGTTTAACAAGAATAGTTTTGACTGGAAAAGACTTAAAGCACTAGCTGAGGGGGAGCTGATTTTAACAGCAAAGAGTGCGTCAGAAGGTGATAATCAAGAAAAGGAAAAGGAACAAGCTTCAAGAAAGAAGGGAAAGGCGAAGATATCCTTAAAAGTAAAGAAGAAACATCAAATTTGAACTAGAGGAAAATTTGAAATCAAAGGAGGAAGAAATATATATGAGAGTGAGTCAGAGAGTGACTCTGAACCTGATATTTCTATCAAACCCCGTGGAGAGTCTTCTCATTCTTCTCTTTGATCATCTGTAGTGCAGATCATTAATCAAAACTTGGATGCTGTAAAGAAAATCTTGACAGATTCAATTCTTGATTCTCTAAAAATTTTCAATTTGTTGATCGTGATCATCCTTCATCTCCTATTCCACCATCTTCTATTCGTTCTGTTCATCTATCCTTACCTATTCAAGATGATATGCAAGCCTTAAGTCAATCAGGAGCTGTTTTGTCTGTGATTCCATCTCTACCTCCAGCAGCAACATCCTATGAACCTCATCTATCAGAAGTTGATGTTATTACTTTTGTGCTTACCCTTCTTCAACAGCAAAATATCATCTCACCTCCATATCGACCCACAATTCCTCAGAGAAGAAAAATGCAAGCAAGAAAATGTGCTTTTTATATTGAACCTAAAAAGGACTGAATGTTTGACATGTTTGTTTGTTTTGATAATCCTAAGAAGACTTCTTTTACTTTTTAATATGTAATGACTAGCTACTATGTTGGTTTTGAATTTTCTAATTTTCATGCTTATGATATTCTATTTCCTCATTTTGTCTTCTTTATAATGCTAACAAAAGGGGGAGAAAAGTAAACAAAATATGATAATTTGACTTGAATGTAGCTGATATAACTTGAATGCTGATGCTGTTAATATTACGAAATGAATGAATTTATTTTTCATAAATTTATTATTTTTTTATATGGGTTTTGTTATCATCAAAAAGGGAGAGAATGTTGGTTTCTTTTAAATGATGATTTTGATAATAACAAAAAGGATTAAATAATTACTTACATAATTGTTAAATGTGCAATGATTATGAAAATAAGATTCATATCATAATGTATATCAGAAGGTTAATCAGAAGGTCCGTCGATGGAATATAAGTATTTTTAAGCTATCAGAAGGAACGTCGGAAAGTTAATAAAGGAACAATTACACGTGATTTCAACTCCAGATTTAAATTACATTTTTGGATCTAATATTCTAAAGGCCTAGCTCCAATGTTGAGTATAATTTGGGCAATATACTCAATGTGTTCCATAAAGTTGGTTTAATATCCATAGGGATTTAAGTTTGGATTAATGTTCAAATTTTGGAAGCTTATAACGGCAAGAACGATTCAAGATTGGGAATTTGATTTTCACAACAAATTACTTTTCAAGAGAAAGTTAGTGTGCATAATATGAAGTAATTACAAAACATGTTTCGGATTTTTAAGAAACGTATTCAAGGAATTTTGAAGCTCGAAAATCATGGAGAATTCAAATATTACATGAACAGTACCAAACGAAGAATTTTTCAACAACGGATGATTTCAAATTCTAATTTCAAGTTCGAGATAATTATACAAGTTGTTTAGATATTTGGGCTTATCCATTGAAGCAAAAATTTCGAGATTGCTTCAAGAATTCAAAATTCAAATTGAACAGATTTCAAAATAAACACGAGCTGATATTTTAACAGATATTGTTGATAATCGCAAGTTGATATCGCGCAAGATCAGGAGCAAGCTTATCCATCTCTTCTTCTAGCCGTTGAAGTAAACAAGATTAAAAGAACAAACACGATAGAGAAGAAAAATAACAATTATGAGAAAAACAAAAGGCAAAAAGTGATCAGAAGCTTTCCTCTTGTTGTGCATAAAATACTGTCATATTTTTAGTGTTTTTATTTGAACGAAATTTCTGAGGATACTTATTCTTTATTCCTCTGATTTGATTTAATACAATTAGTGTGAGTTTGAGAGTTACAAGTAGGCTCAGTAGATTGATTGCTTAGGAGAATTAAGTTGAGAGAATTGTAGCTAAAAGTGAATTGGCAAGAACTTCTTGTAACTTTATTGATTTGATTAGATAGTGGAACACAATCAGTGTTGAATACCGGGACCCTGGCTTGGAGCTGGAAGAGAGGATTTATGCTCAAGGCGGAACCTCTGTAATTCGACTTTGCACTATCTACTTCCTTATCTCTCTTTAAATTCATGCAATTTTATTTATTGTTATATTCATGATATATGCTCTGAAGGTTGATCAGAGAGTAATTTACTTATATTTTCTTGATGAGAGAATTAGTCAGAAGGTTTTTGAGAGTAAAAAGTTTTGAATTAATTTTTGATTTTTCGTTAGCTTAAGCAAATCTTTTTTATTAGAATTTTTGTTGAAAGCTTTTATTTATTAAGGTTATTGTTTTAAGAAAGTTTCAAAGCTATTTTAGTTGAATAACCAAGTGGTGTGAAATTGTTTCTCTTGATAGCTTATCATATACTTTTGAAACAAAAATTAAGAGAAGTTTCTCTTTAAGATTGCATCATTTGCAATTGTTGTGTGATTTAGATCACTCGGTGAGTGTTCGAGTTTGTGTTTATGCTAACTCGCTGTTTCAACATCTCGATTTTAAAATTAATCAATTTAACATCTAAAAGAACTTTTCATATATACTAATTAATTAATGTCATGAGGAGACTATTAGCATGCATGAAAAGTTCTTTTTGATACTAAATTGATCAATTTTAAAGTTTAGTTACTAATTTAATCAATTTAAAAATTCAGTTACTTTCTTGCATATTTTATCATAGTTTAAGTATCATTTACGATATTAGGCATATATGTTTGTATATATATTGATTAGGTATTTGATTTTAGATCCTGAAAAAATCGTGTTCTTATATAGTTCACAAAAGTAGATTATTATTATTTTTATACTTATACTATGATGGATATTAACCTAAAACTCATTGAAACAAGACAAATTTCAAACAATATCCATCATTTTGCCATAATAATTGATGCCATCTATTTCCGAAAAATTAACGACATTGCTACTATTTTGAGTTATTAATTTGTCCTCTCTAGCTTTGGTATTGAAATCTAAATTCATTTTGTATAAATCTAGAAAATCACTTTGTTAGCAAGTATAGCAATTTCTCTTGAAATCTTGTCACCACCCATTTTCATAATCTTAAAGAAGATAACTCAATGTTGGCCAAAAAAAAAAAAAAAAAGAAGATAACTCAACAAGTATATCCTTTAAAAAAAATTACAAATAAAATCCAATCGAGTATCATCATATGCTTACCAAAAAAAATAAAAAGATCCCCATGTTTCACATAAGAGCACGTAATTTTTCTATTATAAGAAGAATTGTTAAATGCAAACTCAAGTTGGCAAAAAAAAAAAAAAATCCAATCTCAAGGAATTTTATTGACTCCATCTTTATATTTAATACTATTAATGTAACGCCTTAAACTGAGAGCATTAATAGCCCACCATATGTTCTCACTAGAGAAGAATACGATAAGGCTATGATTCGACTAAACCATAATTATAACACAAGACAACTTCAATATCACATATAAGGTATTTCTAAAATATTTATGTCATAATAAAACTACTAAACAACTCGGTTGGCTTAAACAAAACGTCAACTTATAATTCATCTTAAAACATCATTTGAAAAGAAAAGCTTAAAACATAATATCTAAACTTCAATAGTCTAGACAACTAATAAAAGCTTCACAAGTGTCTTCAAAATCTACCTATAAGAACTTCTTCTTTTCTAAGAATCAACTAAGAAATGAGCGCCACTATCTTCATCCACCTAATCTATATATACATCATATCCAGATAGATCGAACACAACGGGATCATCACCTATTTCTGAAAAATAAAGAGTAAGCACAAAGGCCCAGTATCCCAAACTACAAACACATATGCATGAACAAATATCATACTATTCTACACTCAATATTGTAACTTATGTAACAATCATAGGTTACTATTTTTCATTAGCCAGGCAACCAACACAATTTAGAACAATTTGCAACTAGCCCTAAACCTGAAGTAACTCATGACCCCATGGAAACAAATAAATATAAAATACTTATATATATATATATATATATATATTGGTGTTGAGTACTCCCCATACACCTAGGTACCATACTCTTATCACTCCTGAACTACTAGAATTATCTCTATGTGCGACTTCACACTAGACAATGATACACATAGATCATTAGGGTACCATCCTAGTAATACGGTACTCATGGCATAAGCAACAAACCAATTGAAGCCGAATAGCAATTAGTTCAATTATATGTTCTACCTAACAAGTACAATCATCAAACAAGGTAAGGACATACTTAAAACAACTTTTGGAACATAAAACCTAACTTCAATAAAACACCTGATCACATAAAGCAAAACTATCTCAAAATCATTTTTACAAGATAAACACATATTTCTTAAGGTCATCTAAACCCTTAAACTAATAAAACTACAACTATCCTAACTTCAAACACACATTCCTCCTTGATCACATAACATGAATTCTCCAACAATGAAACTTAAGGTTTCTCCAAAATTCTTCCAAAATCAACTCTTCGAAACAATAAAAAAAACTTAGATAAGATAATCTTTTAGATTGCTAAAGATTGAAAAGAAACAACTTACTAGTTCTTGAATTTTGATCTCCCTTGAAGAAAGGTCACAATCATGAGAGAGGTTTAGGGTTTCCAAAAGCTTAGGATAGGTTATGAAAAGAAAACAAGGTTAAGGGTTTATTTATAATACATGGAAAACCTTAAAAACTAGAAACAATTTGTGCATTGAAGGCTGGTAAAGAAGGCTGGTAGCCTAAACACGAAAGATGAAACTAGAACAAGAAAGCTGGCTCTTACACAAGTGGTGTATGATCTAAGGCTAGCAGTGTAAATGCTAAGGCCGATGGCTTAGAGGGCCAGCGTAAAGCTGTCTTTTCTTGCTCTTCTTGGATGATTCTCACTTGTCCAATCTTGTGTCTATCATATAACAACATATTATTCATATTGCGGTAGGCTATAAAAACCTTTAATTTAACTATATGACAAATTTGCCCTACATTATGATTTATGTATTTATTTTTTACATCTCTCTCCTTCTAAAAAAAAAAACTTTCGTTCTCAAAAGTTACCGGGATAATTGAAAAGCTTGAGATATTTTGTCTGATTTCCTCCTCTAACTCCTAAGTAGCTTCTCATTTAGATTGATTTGTCCATTGTACTTTTACATACTTGATCACACGTTTTCTTAAGCTCTGTTCTTTAACATCAACAATCCTTACTGGCTTTTTAACTGTAGTGAGATTTGGTTGCTCTTCCAACGGTTTCAAAGCTGCTATCTATTTAGGATCCTTCACATAATTTCTCAATATAGAAACATGAAATACATTGTGTACTCCATCCAAACTAGGTAGTAAAGCTAATCTATAAGCCACATTGCCCATCCTTTCCAAAACTTCATAAGGTCCCACATACTTAAGGCTTAACTTGCCCCTCAAACTAAACCTAACAATACCTTTAGCTGGTGAAATCTTAAGCAGAATATGTTCTTTTACTTGAAAATCCAAAGGTTTCCTCCTCTTGTTAGCATAATTTTTCTAACGGCTTTAAGCTATTTGCAACTTTTGTCTGATCGATTTGACCTATCAATAGCATCTTGTACCAGCTCTAATTTTAAAATCTATCTGTCACCAACTTCATTCTAATGAATAAACAATCGACATTTTCTACCATAAAAGCTTCATAAGGTGGCATCCTAAGTGGTGCCTAATAGCTATTATTGTATCCAAACTCTACCAAAGGCAAGTGCTCATCCTAGCTACCTACAAAATCTAAAATGCAGGCTCTCAATATTTCCTCAAGGATTTGGATTGTTTGTTTAGATTGTCCGTTTGTTTGCGGGTGGTAAGCGGTACTAGAAATCATTTTAGTAACTAAAGCTTTATGCATGCTTTTCCAAAACCTTCTAACAAATCTGGTATCTCTATCTGATACGATGGTCATTGGTATTTGAGGTAACCTCACTATCTCCTTGATATACAACTTTGCTAATTGCTCCTATAGGTACCCGATTTTAATGGTTGTAAAGTGTGCTACCTTTGTAAGCCTGTCCACAATTACCCATACTGAATCAAACTTTTCCCTAGTTTTATGTAGAACCATAACAAAATCCATGGTTATGTGCTTCCACTTCCACTGAGGTATATTTAAAGGTTTTAGTTCACATGCTAGTCTTTTGTGCTCAATATTGATCAACTGATATGTATAACACTCATATACGTATTTTGCAATCACTTTCTTCATGTTATTCCATCAATACAACTTTCTCAACTCTTGATACGTCTTGTTGCCTCTTTCAATAACTCCTTCTTAAGTTCTCCTTACTCTGGCACACATAACCTCCCTTTATATCTCATGATACCTTCACTATCTATGTGAAACTCAGCTGCTTTGCCCACTTCCATTCTCTTCTTTACCTCTTGTATACTTGGATCATACACTTATGCTACTTTGATTCTTTCTATAATAGTAGGCTGAATTTGCAAGTTTTCCAGTCTTGCACCTACTCTTCTAATTACTATCCCTAGCTCTAACTTTCTTATATCATTGATTAAATGTCGTTCAGAGGTGATCAAAGCTGCTAAATTCTCAACTTGCTTTCTACTCAAGGTATCCGCTATTACATTCGCCTTTGTAGATGGTACTGATTATCTACATCATAGTCCTTGATTAGCTTCAACCATCTCCTCTATCTTATATTCAGCTCTCTGGGTAAAGATATACTTTAAACTTTTATGGTCCGTACATATTTTGATTCTCTTTCCATACATATAGTGTCTCCACAGCTTTAAGGTATGTACCATGGCTGCCAGTTCTAGATCATGAGTAGGGTAATTTTTTTTATAAGGCTTTAGCTGTTTAAAAGCATATGCTATCACCCCGCCTTCCTGCATCAATACACAACCTAGCTCTTGTATGGATGTGTCACTATGGATGGCATACTCTTCACCACTTACTGGCAAGGCTAGAACCAGTGTAGACACTAGCTTTTCCTTCAACTGCTAGAAGCTGTTCTCACAGTTTTCATCTCATTCATACTTTACTCCTTTCCGAGTCAGTCTGGTTAAAGAACTTGCAATCTTAGAAAAATCTTTCACAAATCTTCTATAATATCTTGCCCTTCCCAAATAAATTCTAATTTTAGATATACCGTTAGGAATTGGCCATTCTGCCACTGCCTTCACTTTCTCAGGATTCATTGCTATCCCATTTCCATCAATAATATGTCTTAAGAAAGATACTTGCTCTAACCAGAATTTACACTTCGTGAACTTAGCATATAACTTCTCATCTTGTAATTTGTTTTGAACTAACATTAGATGCTCTTCATGTTCTTCCTTAGTTTTAGAGTACACAAAAACATCATCTATAAAGACCATTACAAACAGATCTAAATAATCTCGAAAGTCTTTGTTCATAAGGTCCATAAAAGACGACTGGTGTATTTGTGAGACCAAATGGCATGACTATAAACCCATAATGCCCATTTCTAGTTCTAAAGATTGTCTTCTATATGTCCTCTGCTCTAACCCGTAACTGGTGATATCTTTATCTAAGATCAATTTTTGAAAATACTTTTGCTCTTGCCAGCTGGTCAAACAGGTAATCTATTCTTAGCATAGGGTACTTATTTTTTAGAGTCACCTAGTTTAGCTCTCTTTAATCTATACATAACTTCATGCTGCCATCTTTTTTCTTCACAAACTGAATTGAAGCTCTCTAGGGCAACACATTAGGTGTGATAAACTTCTTCTTGGGTAGATCTTCTAAATAAACTTTGAGTTCTACAACTTTTATTGAAGCCATACGATATGTTATCTTAGATATGGGTATTATACCTGCCACTAAATCAATACATCCGGTGATAACTCTGATAGATCTTCTGAGAAAACATTGGGGGTATTCACATATAATCTATACCCACAAAAGGTCTATCTTTTATTTATCTTCTATCGTCATGGCTGCTATCACTAAAGCTGACCTTCCCCATAACTCATATGTAAGTAGAGCTGGAGGTCTTTGCACTTCAAGTTTGTGTACAAATTGGTCCTCATCTAGCAGACTAAACTCCACTACCAAGTTATGACAATCAATCAGAGCATGGTACTTTACTAACCAATCTACTCCTAAGATTACATCAAAATCTACCATGTTTAAGACTACTAGGTCTGTAGGTAGATGTCTACCCTCTATCTCTACATCCATATTTCTAAAAATCTTATTTAACATAGTTCCATTTCCTAAATGTGTGTTTACAGACAAGCATTCAAGCATATACTTAAGACACACACCACATACAGACACAAACGATTCAGAGATGTATGAAAAACTCACACCAGTATCAAAGAGTACATAAGACTATGAAAGAGTATAGAGAGTATACCTATAATAGTGTCGACACTGGGTGTATCCTGATGCTGGAGGGCATAAACTTTTGCTAGTGCTCTCTGTCCTTGACCACTACCCTAAGGTCGATGTAAGCCCCGGAAAATTTCAGTAAATAATTCTAAAATAAACATCGAAAATAAACTCTAAAAATGACACCAAATTAAAACCAAACTTCGACTAGTCATAAATCATGAAAGAATCTAGAAATTTCTTAATCTTGAAAAAATGAGAATCCTTAAAAATAAATAAGAACTCAATAGTCTATAAATCCAAAACCACTATATATGACAAATTCTATATTTAACTCTGACTTGTAAAATCGGGTAATATAGAACTCAAAAACAAATTATTAAAAAGTAAACAACGATAAATCTTCGGAAATAAAACCCAATTCAAGAATTTTGAAAACGTTGAGAGATATTAAATGCTTACAAAAATAAAATTTAAAATAAATTTCTTAAACTAAATGTGTTGTATAAACAGAAACCCTCAGTTTCCAAATTGGTAAAAATCTAAACTGAAAAAAAAATCACCCAGCAACCCTAAGTGGAATATAGTAGTTCATGTAAACCCCTAATTTTTAGGGTAATATCAAGTTCAAACCCTAAAATGGAAGGTCAATCAGAAAACCTAAGTCAACAATTCCCAAGAAACCTTAGTAGTTTAGATTCGGCAATCCCATATTCCTAAACCAAGAAGTCGAAATATGAGTTAAGGGTGTAATTTAGTTTGTAATAATACTAGGATTCTTTAAAAGATAAGATTAGCGAATTTTTGATCTATTTCGAACCCGATCAGGTACAGACTTCAAAAAAGCGTGTCCCGGGCTTGAAATATTGAATATACGATATTAGTACCGTTAGACTCGTAATTTCATAAGATTTTCAAATATATCAGTTATGTAATTTTTCGGGTTATAAAAGTTATAGTTATAACCTTTTTATCATATTTCATTACTACCGGTACTTTAAATGTCTAATCTACTTTTTGATTTCTTCTACACTATTCACAAGTACAACTACCCATAACCTATTTCTTACATCCTTACATCCTACTCTTACAATTACATCATTTTTCTTACAATTTACTTTTCCAATATAACTTTTATCATTTAAATTACTTATTTAATTCCAAAACTTACACAACACAAGTCCACTCTCTCTCTTTCTCCATGAAACCGGCGCAACCCCTCCTATCTTTCCCTCTCTCCAATTTGTTTTATTTTATTTTGTTAAATTCAAGAAAACCTAATCCACAAGTCTATATAAACCCCTTTATACCAACTTCTTTTCACTTTCTTTCATTCTTCCTTCTCTCTTTAGAAAAAAATTTTCTTGCAAAACTCTCTCCTTTCCCTCTCTCAAAACTGAACACATATACACACACACATTCACATATTTTTCTTCAAGTTTCTTGTTCCAATCTTCCAATAGGTAATAGATGTATACTTTATTATCTTAAAACATATAATGGCAAGTTCATTCATGTGTGATTCCACACAAAATCCCCATGAACTTCAAGCTAGGGATGTAGAAACACTTGAACATGAGATCCTTGCCATCACAATATTATAGATCTTGTTATTTGAGTTATTTTACTATTATCTTATTTTATCTTCAAGTTATGTTGTTATTGCTAATGATTTGTGCATATATTCATCATTCGCATAACCATCATAGTGTTTATGCATTAATGGCTAGTATAGTAAACTAGATCTAGTTGTTTTAAGTTCATAAATGTATTAGGCTTTTGTTTTATATCTATAAATAACTTGTAATAGCTGGATGGTAGTAGGAAAGTATTAGAAAGCTCAAGATCTATTTTAGTTTCAACAAAATTCATTTTTGAAAATTCGGATAAAAAAGAACCTTAATTAGAAAAGCTATTTTTCAACTTCAAAACGTGTATTTTTCATTTAAAATGTAGGGCTTAGGGAATAGATATCATAAATGAATGATCTTGATGAGTAAAGTTTAGATCTACTAAGAAATATTTTCAAAACAAAGGCAAGTTTACGAAAGTTATATTTAAATGGAAGGCTTAAGGGCTAGGTTTGATTAGGAAATGGTTTTTGAAAGATTAAATGAGTTTTACAAAGAATTTTCAAAATTCGGATTTGAAAATAACCATTGTTTAAACACCTATTTCCAAAAGCCAAAATGATGATTTTTATAAAAAAATGGAAGTCCTAGGGGATACATGTAATAAAGACCCAATTTTGACAAGAATAAGAGAGGTTTATCAAAATGTAATCCTAGAACAAGGAATGGTTTCCAAGAATAGATTTAAACAATGTTTTTATTCTCTAAAGCTCTGTAAAATTCGTAATTAGGAAAGCCACCTATTAGAGCATCTATTTTCGAATCCCAAAATGAAGGTTTTTATTAAAATAATGAAGGTGATGGCTATATAGGTTATCAAGGTTGAGTTTTGATAAAAGAAAGTATGATTTTACAAGAAGAAAAACTATTTTTCTTAAGTATAGTAAATTTCAAAGTTTTGCAAAGTAAAAGTTTTTCAAAAAGAATTCTTGGTACTATATATATACATATAGATAGATCATCTCATATCCTTCACGACAATAGCTTGTAAGTATTACATATATACATGATGCATTTATAGAAACAAAGTTAGAAAAGTAATGCCACATACTTCTTGTTGACATTATTTAAGTACATGAGAAATTAAAAATTTCCAACACTCACGAATCATGCATGGTATTGAGTTATCTATGTATATAATAGAGTCTTATAAGATATAATGATTGCTAAGTATCTATCAAAGCTTTAATATGATGTTTGTTTTGAGGTTAGAAGTTGAATTGTAGAATGGGAAATTCGTGTAGTATTCTGTACCCTATTGTTCATGGACCAACCGACCTTTTTTGAAAATAACTCTAGAAATAGATAGCACTCGTTGAATAGGTAGAAATCAATATATAATATGCAAAGTTCCAAGTTAAAATGACCAAGTTATGGCCGTTTTAAGTTGGAATTTCCTCTTAGACGAATTTTGACGAACTTGATAGAATAAAATTAATAAGTTCATTCAAACTTCATAGAAATACTCATTAGGGTTATTTCTTTTGATTAGGAGACTTGGGAGACGGACTAGACCTTCTCGAGGGCTATTACGATTAAGTGGATTTCCACGCCATGGCAAAATGAGTTTTCCTATTATTTTGTTACCTTGTATATGCTTGTAATCGTAGTGGAATTAGAATTAGGAAAAGATAAAATTATGATGAGTTGTAATCTAATCTTGGTTGAATGAATGATAAGTATATCGAGACAAGACTTGTTGTAAAAACATTGTATGAGCTAGTATAGACTTGAATGGTATTAAATTCTCTATGATCGCTCTTAACCTACATAATTAACATGCCACGGTTATATGAATAAACTATACATACATATCACGTAGTGAGTCACACTGCATTAGCAAGAGTACCTTTGGTGGGACAAAGGTATATTTGCGGAGGCACGGGGGCTTGTGTTAACATTAAGGATGTAAGATCGCTTAAGTTAACGAAAGTGGGGTAGGCACTTGAAACTACCACAATAAAACAACAGATGTTGTATAACTAAGAGAAAGAGGTTAGGATTATGGTTGCATGACTTATGGACCACCCCAACCCCGAATGGAGGGCGTAAATCCATTCACATATGGCTACCGGAAAGTCATATACTTGTATGCTCATGTGTTTGTTCATGCATAGCATATGGATGATTTATAACTTGCTTGTTATGGTACAAAATTAAGGAAACTCTCACTTAGCTAGTGTGGCTTATACCCCAATAGATGTTTGAATAAATAGGTTGATAGGAAAATGCAACCTGGGGACCGAGATGTCTGGAGCCGAGTATGACTTCGGGGTTCCAACAGGAAATAAGAATACTTGAAGATATTAGCTAGGTTTTGTGGATTGTCTTGTAATAGTTTATGTAGTGAAATCTGTTGATGAATTGTAATTGGAGTATAGTGAATTGTATTTCCTTTACATTGTTACTCAAGTTGTATTAATATAAAATGTATCACTCCGATGTGTCTCCTACATGTGTTAGATGCCTTGTACATAGTATGGAAGCCTTCGCGTGATTGAGGCGGTCATTCGTAGGCTTTAATATTGTGTATGGCGGACTGCCACGTTTAGGTTACCCTTCAGGGCATGACAGTCGACCTATGTGAATCTCTGAAGCTACTGGCCTACCAACTTCCTTGTAGTCTATTGCTTGGCGTCTTTACTGCCCACACTTAAAACATAACACTTGTGGGATAACTTTCTCTTACAAAATCTATGGCAGTGCCCAATCTTGCCACATGAAAAATAAGCATTCATAGGCCACTTACAGTTTTTGAGTTCATGTGGTCCTTGACACTTGGTACACTTCTTTCAGCTCCTTGGACTGCTGACCTAAACTGCTATGTGATTGGCCTCTTCCCGCTATCTTGGGTAAGAACACTAGTATCCGGCTACTTCCCTAAATAAATTTAACTTCTTTGTGTCTCACGACCCTTAATTTTGTTCAATCCTTGCTCAACTGTCTTCACTTTATTGACCATAGCAGAATGATTGGTCAAATCCATTAGGTTCACATGATGCTGTATCTTAGGATTTAACCCTGTGATAAATTGGCTCACCTTGACATCCTCACTCTCCTTTAGAGGATCTGGTAGAAACCTTATCAACTTTTTCAACTCAACCTCACACTCTTCCATAGACATTCAGCCTTATTATAAAGTATAATACTCTTGCAACATCTGCTGTTTGGTGCTTTCAGGGAAAAACTCCCTGTCAAAACCTTGCTAGAATCTGTCTCAGGTGATTACTCCAGCCATGCTTCTTAGAACTTAACCACTAGTTTTTTACCCTCTTAGTCAGCAAATAAGAGGGATATTCTACCTTCTTGTTTTTCAGGAATATCTAAGGCAAAAAAGTCTTCTCCACCTACTCCATCCACAACTGAGCATCTAATGGTCTTCCACACTTTGGCTCAAACTTGTACACAAAATCTACAAACTTATTCAAACTCAAAACATCAGCATGCTTGGCACCATTGCTGTCACACCCCGATGGTACCCTAGTAGTAGTAAACAAGCTACATTTGAATACTATCACTAGATCACCTTCAGAGAATGACATGTTTTCAAACAACATGATCTGTTAATTGCTTTAATAATAAATGACAAATACGTGTTGGCCATAAATTAGTAAATAACTATCATCTCAATGCTTGAATATAATATTGCAAATCATACTGTCTTTCTAAAAGTTTCTAAACAAATAACTGATAATTTAAATACTAACTAACTTAGACTAAAAATAAAAGCAAGAAACTTATCCCATAATCTCCCATGAACCTCCAGTCTTGAAGTTCTTACCGGAGCTAAACTCCTGAAAGTGACAAGCCATGGCCTAAGCGTAAAACTAAAAGGATTATTGGAGTGTGAGTGAAACCATGAGTTCAGTGAATAATTAGAACTTACCACATATCAAACAAGTTTATTAACAATCATATGAAATGCATCAATCAAACATATGCACAATTACAAGCCTGGATAATCCATAATCCAAAACAGGATGAAGATTGATACCCTCTCATCGGGGTTGAAGGAACATAATACCATAACCTACCTACCCAGGAGAGACTAAGCATACAGGAAAACAACCATACTCACTTTAATTATCACTTTAAGTTTATCATGTCTTTAAAACACATTTCCTATTTTTAGCCTTAAAAACTCCACTAAGTGTTAGTCATTTCAAAGCGATACCATAAGCGACATCCTTCATTTACTATTTAGTTCTTATGGTACCACTAGAACAAATGTAATCTTATATAGAACTAATAGCCTCTTTGCCTAGAAAAAAACCAAGCATTACCAGAGATTCGAAACATTAACACATAGTAGGTTGCCACTTACTCAAATGTTGCTTATGCAAATCGTGTAATGCATATTCATTTCATTCATGGTACTAGTAGTTTTTAATCAGGTTTAAGGTGATCAATCATTTCATAGACAAGTAGTGTACTATATAAGCAATACGATATACATAATTCTGTTATCACTATCATTAGAGTAGCTTAGCAATCAACAATTCATATAGCAAACAATTCCCATAAACCCATACAACAAATTCAAGTTATTGTCTTTCATTTAAGATAAACTAAGCTACAAGCACACACAATGTAATAAGTCTAAGTTACTTACCTGCTCATATTTGCTAGCCATAATAGTCAGCTGGAAAATCCTCTATAGTTTCAAAATCACCTTTTCAGATGAATAAAATATTCATCATAAAAATATAAATTATAGAACTTCACTTAGAGTGTCTACATGTCTTATATTAGCATTTGGTTTTATTTCTATTACTATATTGGTCCTTTAATGGTCCTAAGATAACAATTATTATCTAATATTTATTTTCATTTTGCTTTTCTTGATCTTGTTTGAGATTTATATATTTTTACTTAGTAGTTGTAGAATTTATATTCAATGGATTGACATTTTATCATTACTATTATCATCACTTTTATATTATTCTTTAGTTAACCTATTATAGTAACGAATATTTATTTACTATTATTTAGTTTCGTCGTGTTTCTCTTAATCTATTTCATATAATTATCTTGCCATTTTAGGAATCAAATTATTCGTAATTTTAACTTATTTAGATATCCATTCTTATATATCTACCTATATAAAACAAGTATTTTACATTTATCATAATTTGTTCTTATTTGTGAATAATAATAATAATAATAATACATATTTTATTTTATTTTATTTTATTTTTTACTTTTAATTAAAGCCCATGTACCGGCTGTGCCTTTCTGGAAAGACGACACCTTCAAGAAATCCAAGCTGAAAGGTACACGGGGAGTTCATCACCCCGTGTATATCTCGTGCTCTTCTGCGAATTCAAAGTTTCATGCGTTTTGATCCGTTTTTCAACAATTTTCCACATCCAACTTGTATTTAAATCATTCCTAAGTGTTTTTACATGATACAAACACACACGCGTGCGCACACACACACATATCATCTTACAACACATCAACATGTATACAATTCTTGTTTAATGATAAAAAAGAGTGTACCTAGAGTAATATGAAAGTTTACCTTGTTGAGCTTGATGTGGATGTTTTAAACTCCATTCTTGAATTGTTTTTGAACTTAGGATCGACAAAACATTGTTTAGAACAATGTTTAACACTTAATTCAACTAACACGGATTTCCACTTACCTTGTTATGCCTTCCAAGTCTTGAAGTTTATTAATGGAACTTAATGTTGGGTTTGGATGGTAAGTGGTGTTAGTGTTTTATGGAGGACGAATTTGGCTATGATTTGAGAGAGTTGTTGGTTTTGTTTTGGTGTTCTTTATGTGTTTTTTTTTGTTTGTTTATTATGGTGTATTATTTATAAGCAAGAAGGAGGAAATGAAGTAGCTCTTGTTCTCGAATTTTCGGCTGCAATTTCTCCTTCGAATTTTGCTTGTTTTGCATGGCTTCTTCATGCATTAATTGCTTGGCTTAGTTGGATGGTTTTGATTGGTTCTTGAGTTGTTTTTATTGACTTTTATAGGTTCATTTTGACCCTTGTTGATCACAATTTGGGCTAACACTTATCAATCCAATCTTAGCCATAAATTTGGTGCAATTTGCCCCGTAATGTACTACTATTATTATAATATTATTTATTTAGTTGATTGTTTAGGTTTTAGGGTAGTTTATTAGGTTAAAAGGGTACAAATATGATAATTATTTAGGAGTTTTATCTCCAAATTTTTATAAAGTTCTACAAATTTTCTAGATTGTTATTAAGTTCAATTTTAGGCTCTAATAGCTTAAAAATACTCTAACTAAAATAGTGATGTGATCCAAATATTTATTTGGAGTCTAGATCATTAGTTATAGATCTGTTTATGTTTTCATTGTATATTTATAACCCTAATGATTTATCTTTAGGTTATCATTTTCTAACTATAAGCGTAATTAGTTATTTACTCTTTATCACATTTAAAATCTTAACCAAGTTATTTCTAAAATCTTAACCAAGTTTCGATATCTACTATCAAAACTTATTTGTAGTATTTAATACTATCTAGAAAACTTTATTTTAGGGTTTGAAACTATATACAGGCTCACTACTATTTTTAGTTATATTCTAGAGTCTTTGTTAAGTTCAATATTAACCATCTATTTTCTATATTTATTTTTCTGTCTATTTTTACTGTTATGAAAAATTGTCGGGGTTTACAATTGCCACCGTTTTCATTCTGTCTTTGAGTTTCCTGTCTCCAAGCCTAACCATTGGCCTGTATCATTTGCACATCCTAATGCATATTTTGCTTTTTTTGTGCAATTACCCCAGAAGGGTATTCACAACTTACATGAGTTGAGCAGCATCAATTGGTACTTGTTGACCTACAGGTGGAGGTGGTTGCGATGGTAAGTCATGAGATAACTCATTTAACTGGTTCAAAGGTGGTTGTCCTCCATTAACTTCTTCTTCAATAGTCCTGGAGGAACCAGTATCAGGGCTCTTCTTCTAGGTAGCATACTAACAAGGATTAACGCATAGAACATGAGAAAAGAGGTAAGACAAACTAAAAAGATCAAAACACTATATAAAACTATTAGATATCAATAATACTAACTAGATAAGCAACCCCGACTATTTGCTCCCCTAATCATCATTGCTCACCTTCCTAAGGAGTTCATAACTTAGATCTAGTAAGATTTATAAACTTAAGCTCTGATACCACTTAAGCTGTAGTACTCTAAACTGAGAGCATTAACAGCTCGCCATGCGTTCTCACTAGAGAAGAACACGTTAAGGCTATAATTCGACTAAACCATAATTATAACACAAGACAACTTAAATATCTCACATATAAGGGTGCTTTTGAAATATTTATGCTATAATAAACTACTAAACAACTTGATTGGCTTAAACCAAACACCAACCTACAATTCATCTTAAAACATCATTTGAAAAGAAATTTTAAAACATAAAAAATAATAAAAACTAATAGCCAAACTTCAATAGTCCATATAACTAATAAAAATTCACAAAAGTCTTCAAAATCTAACTATCATAACTTCTTCTTTTCTAAAAATCAGCTCCACTATCATTGTTTCTGTAATCTATCTATATATCATATCCAGATAGATAGAATACAATAGGATCATTACTTGTTCCTGAAAAATAAAAAAGTGAGCGCAAAAACCCAATACACCAAACCACGAACACATGCGTATGAACAAACATCATATAATTCCACATGCAATATTATAACTTAAGTAATAATCACAGGTTATTATCTTTCATTAGCCAAGCAACCAACATAGTTTAGAACCATTTGCTGCTAGTCTTAAAACCAGAGTAACTCATAATCCCATGAAAACAAAAAAGTATAAAATATTTATATATATTGGTGTTTGGTACTTTCCACATACTTAGGTTCCATACTCGTACCACTTATAAACTACTAGAATCATCTCAGTGCATGACTCCACTCGGGACAACGACACACATAAATCATCAAGGCGACAACCTAATAACATGATACTCCTGGTCTACTAGACTTAGCCAAGCACAAGTAGCAAATTAATTAAAGCCGAATAGCAATTAGTCCAGTTATATGTTCTACCTAGTAAGCACAAT
Source organism: Combretum micranthum (assembly GCA_024138025.1). Taxonomy (NCBI): domain Eukaryota; kingdom Viridiplantae; phylum Streptophyta; class Magnoliopsida; order Myrtales; family Combretaceae; genus Combretum; species Combretum micranthum. The sequence goes on along the minus strand of JAMXBD010001130.1, from coordinate 205,353 downwards.
CATTAAATAAGGTAATGACGTATTTGAAACAACTTTTGTAACAGAACACCTAACTTCAATAGAAACACCTGATCACATAAAGCAAAACTATCTCAAAACTTGTTTTCATAAGATAAACATACTTTTAAGGTCATCTAAACCTCTAAACTAATAAGAACTATAACTATCTTAGGTTTAAACACATCTTCCTCCTTGATCGCAAAACATAAAATCACCAATAACGAAACATAGGGTTTCTCCAAAATTCTTCCAAAATCAACTCCCTTTAAAACCAATAAGAAAACTTAAAAGAGATAAATCTTTTAGATTGCTAAAGAATTGAAAAGAAACAACTTACCTAGTACTTGAATCTTGATCTCCTTTGAAGCAAGGTCATAATCATGAGAGAGGTTTAGGGTTTCCAAAAGCTTAGGATAGGTTATGAAAAGAAAGTAAAGTTAATGGTCTATTTATAATACATGGAAAACCCTAAAAACTAGAAACAATTCTCGTATTAAAGGCTGGTAAAGAAGGTTAGCGACCTAAACGCGAAAGACAAAACTGGAAAAAGAAAGCTGGCTCCTATACTGGTAGTGTAAGACCAAGGTCGGCAGCCTGAGGGGGCGGCGTAAAGCTGTCTTGTCTTTCTTGGATGATTCTCACTTGTTTAATCATGTGTTTGCTATATAACAACATATTTTTATATTGTGAAAGATCATAAAACCCTCTTATTTATATATATGACAACTTTACCATACTATAATTTGTTTATTTATATATTACAATCAAGTCATGTTTACTAAACTTATATTTTAAAGACAAAAACACATCTCAAATGTAAGAGTATCAGTGTAAACGACTAAATCATGTCTCTCATGTATTCTCATTCTCGTTGACATCTTTCATATTTTATTTATTCGTGAAGGCATTGTCATGGATCAAATTATAAGCAGAGCTTATATCGGCAAGCTCCATCCAGGTTTGATTTGATAATGCTAGCATTATATTTAAGGATTTTCAGTACTTTCGAACATAGCGTGGCTTTTGTTGGCATAGTTGATTCCACCAAGTTGAGGTTTAAAAACTCCACAGTCCAACGTATACCACGAAGGGTTTTAAAGTCGTAGGGACTTAGCTTCATCCTCAGATGCAAAAGGTAAGGGTTTATCACGAATAAGTTTGATGGGGAGCTCAAATTTTATTAAGATTTATTCATCACATTATGGATTTGGGGTATTCAAGTGCAGGTTTGTGTGTGTGTGTGTTTTTTTTTTTTTATTTTTATTTTTTATTTTTTTACTTCTTCTAAGTGTTGGTGTGTAAATTGGTAAGGGTATACACCAGCAGGAAAAAAAAAAAAAAGTTTGATTATAGAATAAAAAAAATTATAAATGAAATAATAGGAATCACAGTCAAATCATTTTTTTGTTGAAAAAATAAAAGATTTGTTATTAGGTGTTATACATGTATTATATACATGTTGAGTAACTATATCGCAATAGGATGAATACTTTAAAAAAAGCTGATATTGTGATTTGTACATACACATATGTCAAAATTTAATTAATATATACATATCACATGTATGTAATGGACATGTAGTGTGGCTGTGAACTTTTTATCTTGATGTATTATTCATTTGTGTAGGGTGGTTTTTTAGATAAGAACCTGCTTTTTCAATATGAAATTTAGGCATGTGGAAATGGAATTGGTTTTAATGGTTCCTTTAAATAGCATGCAAATATGACTATTAAATCAATTCCTCTTATTGACAAATATTACCTCCGTAATTTATAAGCTCAATGGAATATCAGGGTGCATAAAGTTATAATCAATATAAATGAAATACTAATGTGGGCTTTATTTTGAGATATTATATTGGCTAAGCGGTAAAAGTATCTAGGACGGTAAAGATCGATGCGGACAAATTGATTTAATATAAGTCTATATATATGATCCCTTAATTCATGGTATTTTCATTTGTCAACCAGTTTTTACGGGACGGATGGTACGAGCGAAACTAAGCATATTTCATCCTAATAGAAAAGAATAACGATCCCTTCTTTTATAGGATTTGGATACCCAATATAATTTGTGTAAATGGGCATGGTCTAATCCGCCTAACCAACATAATCTTTAACAATTTCTATTTCTGAGGTGGGATCTTAACCCATTGGCTCCATAATACTGGTCCATATATCATAGGTTCTTGGACCAATCCTTCCCATTTAAATTTTTTTGTTTTTCTTTCATTTCCTAAATTTCTGAACTAAATAACTCTTTGCCTAACAAGCAACTCTAGCACGATAAAATTGAAAAGGATTTGTTTTTTCTGTTTATACAAGTTATACCTAGAGGTGTTAAATTTCGATTACAACGATTACGTATAATCTATGTGACTATTGCGTTACACGTGGTCTGTAAATCCCTAAATTTTACGATAATATTAAATAAACCTTAGAACCGAAAGTCAAACTAAAAACCCTAAAGTCAACCTCAGTTTACCTAAAGAACTAGTGTATCTAGATCCGGTAATTCTGTGCTTGAAATCCTAAAACAATGAAAATAAGTTAACCGTTGATTACAGTCTGGAATAATGCCACATAGCCTAAAAAGATCATATTTGTCAAAAATTCATTTGTTTCAGATCTAAATGGGATCGGTTTTCAAAAAAGGGTCCTATCTCGCGAAATAGTATAAATATTCCAACAACATATCTAGACTCGTAATAAGATAAAGAATCGTAAAATATTAGTTATAGAATCTTTCGACTTCTAAAAATATTAGATATAGCCCTTTTACGCATATTTTTCTTACTACCGGTAATTTATTTATCTTGTCTACTATTCAAGTTACTATTTATTACTTTTCATTGCTATTCCTCTATCTCTATATTTTCTTACTACCTATTCTTATACTCTTACAACACTTTCACATTTTTATTTCTAATACTACTTTATACATATTATATCTTACACATTACTTATTTCATTATAAAAATACAAAATTAATCAATTTTCTCTCCCCCTCTCCCATGAAACCGGCACCAACTCTCTCTCTCTCTGTCTATCTATTATATTTTCTTTTTCAATTAATTTAATATTCTTATTTCACTCCAAAACTCTATAAATACAATTTCTTTTACTTTACACATACATCTCAAACACTATAAAACTCTACTAAATTTTCTTTACAAATCCTCCCTCTTCTCTCCCTATTGTCGTGACACTCTCCCATTTCCATCATGTTTTCATAAAATTTTCTTTCATTCATCTCCTACATGCCATCTCCAAGTTTAGGTAAACACTAAACCTTCTCTTTTCTTCATGTTAACATAATATGAATATTTTGTGTGTTATGATTTCTTAAACCCTATGAGCATTATGCTAGGGAAGAAATCATAGAAACAATAACTTGTTCATATTTTGTTCAACACCATATTTATTTATGATTCTTGTTATGTTTATATTTTATTCATGCTGCTAATCTAACTTTTATATGTATACATGTATATATATTTTCACAGCCTAAAGCTCACTAATATAACATCTTGTTATGCTCTTATTATTATTATTCTCTTATTTTGTTTCTTATCTATTGCTCATAATAAACATGACTAATCATTCTAATCTTAGACTTGTTCTCATTAAGTCAAAACTTGTTTTGAGATTTGTCCATAATCTAAGTCCCAAGAGGCTTGTATACAATCTAAGACTCCAAATTTCTTTCTTTTTGTTATTGGCTATATTTTTGAGACTAGAATATTCAAGTCTTGAGGTGCCTTGATAAATTCTAAGACTCCCATAATTATTTTTGCTTGATGTATGAAACTGGATATATTTCATGTCTCAAGAAGCCTTGAATTAAAATATAAGACTTCCATGATTTTCTTTCTTCCTTTTCTGTTCTTTTTTTTTTTTCGTTTATTATCTTTTTAAGGTGACTAAAATTTATTCAGTCCCGGGATATCTTGATAAGAAGCTAAGACTTCCATATACTTAACCTTATTTAGCTCTTTGACTTTCTATTATTAATATTTGCTACATCAGTTTTTAAGTCGATTCTAGCTTAAATAATGTGTTCACTTGCATGCATGCTCATCATATAATGTTGTTGCCTTAGTAAGAATTTTCAAAATAAAAGTAGAAACTATGTCCTCATTTATAAAATGAGACTAAAGGCTTTCAAAACAAATTTGCAACACTTAAGCGAATTCTCCTTAGGACTAGGAATAGAAATAGTTAGTTAGTCACACTTTTATTAAGTTTAGATATTGACAATTCTTTGCTATGCAAAATTTTCTTAAAATATTATTAGGCATACTTATGTTATGCTAAGAACTAAGAACAAACTCTCCATAGGGAAAACCAAGTTTATAAAATATAAAAAGAAATTTATTTTTATGAGGTTAAGAAGATGTAGAAATAGTGATCCTAGTGGTTGTATATTTTCATTACTACAAACAAAAGTTTGTAATTCCCTTTTTATAGGACAAAAGATTTTTCTCCTAAAAGTTAACTTTTCAAACTTCTAAATTACATTGCTTTATGAAAAATCACTCTTGAGGCAACATTTCTAAAATCATGCATATAGTGTGAGCTAATATAAGTATCAAATGATTTTTAAATGAATAAATATTTTGTACTTGCATCAAAGTATCCAAATAGTGCAGAACTTCAAAAGTTGTAAAAATATAAGGGCTGGAGCTTTATGATTAGATATGCATTATCCTAGTTCTGGACCCAAACGATCTTAAATGTTAAAAACAACTTCAGAAATAGATAGATCTTTTCGAGTATGTAAAAAAAATAAATTATTATATGCTAAATTATGTGTTAAAATGAGCAGGTTATGGCCATTTTAAATTGGAATTTCTGTCACGCTCCGAAGAATATCCTAAACGTGGCAGTCTACCGTACACAATATTAAAGCTTAGGAATGACCGCCTCAGTCATGCGAAGGCTTCCATACTATGTACAAGGCGTCTAACACATAGAGGAGACACATTGGAGAGATACATTTTATATTGATACATCGAGTAACAATGTAAAGGAAATATAATTCACTATACTTCAGAGACAAATCACTACACTTCATATACGGATCACTATACTTCAAAATACAAATCATTAAACCTCAATTACATTCATCCACAGACTTCCTTATATAAACTATTACAAGGCAATCATAAAATCTAGCCAATAACTTCAAACATTCTTATTCCTTGTCGGAATCCCGAAGTCATTCTCGGCTCCAACCATCTCGGTCCCCACTTAGCATTCTTGAAATAACCTGCTCATTTAAACAACTATTGGGGTATAAGCTACACTAGTTTAGTGAGAATTCTCTTAACTCCGTACCACAACAAACAAGTTATAATCAACCATATGCTATGCATGAACAGACACATGAGCAAACAATTATGTATGGGTGTCCGGAACCCACACACAGAACGGATTTACGCCCTCTGTATCTTGGGTTAGGGATGGTATTGAAGTCTACACGACCGTTGCTAGTCCCCAAGCCCTCGGCTCATAGCACTCGACTCGGTTAGGCTCACACATGGAATGCATCCCCGATGCGCCTTAGTTCCCATGAATGAGCTCTGGTACCGGTCTCGTTATCCAAACGAGTCATCAATGGACCATACCGATTGACCTGCGTAGGAGTAGCATGCTACCAAATGCAATATGCCCGATGCGATGCATGACCAATTTAATTTTTGCTTAGGTCAAAATATTCATACATTTTTTAGAGTGATCAACCAATATCATACATATAGCAGAAATAATATGAACAGTGCAGTTATCCAATCAAATCGTGGTTTCGATATGCTTAAGTATTCTTTGGCATACATTCATCACAGTCTCATCATATATCCCATCCCCATTCATATCGATTTTTATCTTGTTCCTATACTTCTAATGCGACTAGCTACAAGCACAAACAAGGTAACAAAATAAGGAGAAACTCACTCGGCCATTGGATCATCGGTCTTTTAGTACAAGTGATCCGGTGGTAAGGAATCGTTGGTATTGGGGTCACATAAAAAGGAAGAAATACTCTAATAAGTATTTCAACTCAAACTAATCCAAACGATTTTATACGAACTATCAAATTCGTAATTCTCGTCCTAAGCGGGAATTATAACTTAAAACGGCCATAACTTGGTCATTTTAACTCAGAATCTCACAAATTATATATTGATTTCTATCTACTTTGAAAGATCTATCTAATTCTAATATTATATTTAAGTTTTGAAAAATTTAAAGCTTCGAAAATTTCTGATCAGATTTGGGCAGTAACAATTTCAATTTCTGAAAAATAGTTTTGTAAATGTTTGTAATGTTCCTACTATATAGATTAACTATACATGCAATATGAATGATTTCCTAACATGAATGACATGAGATGAGCTTAATGTATGCATGATCTTGATGATTTTTGTTAAAAGAAAATTTTATAACTTTTTATTTTGCAAGACTTCAAGGATAACTACTTATGAAAAATCTAGTTTTCTAACTTTGATCATTTCCATTTGTTTTGGATTTATTACTTAAGAAAATATAATTATTTTTTTTTAAATTGAGTCTTCATTATATCTATTACTTATGACCTTCATTTCTACATAAAAATTTCCATTTTGCACTTTGTAAACATGTTTTCAAGTGGGGTTGATTCCAAAATCCGAATTTTGTAAAAATTAGTTTTTGAGTGATTTCTTTAAGTAAAAGTCATTTGATATTTAGAAAATTAAGGCTCAATCATGCCTAGCCACTAAGGAGTTCATTTCTTCGATAAAATTTCTAATTTGAGTTTGGAAAATATGGGTTTTCATGCCATTACTCCATTATTACGAATTTCTTAAAATGACAACAGCTCAAATTTTTCCTACTTCATTTATACTCCTTGTTCTATATATTTTTCTTAGAAAATCCTATCTTAATTTATCAAATCATTACTTGATGATACCTATGACCTAAACTCCTCATTTTTCATATAAAACACAAGTTTTGGAGTTGATAAATGAGTTTTCAAGGCATGGTTTTGAAATAATCCGAATTTACAATTTTTGGATAAACTCAATTTTCATACTTTATTTCTACAATGCATCATGCATATATGTATTACCTATAAGCTATTGTTATGATGGTTATGAGATGATTTACCTATATATACACATATAAACCAAGAATTCTTTTTGAAAACTTTTACTTTGCAAAACTTTGAATTATACTAGACTTAAGAAAAATAGTTTTTCTTCTTGTAAAATCATACTTTCTTTTATGAAAACTCAACCTTGATGATCTATATAACCATCACCTTCATTATTTCAATAAAAGCCTTCATTTTGGGGTTAGAAGTAGATGTTTAAATAGGTGGTTTACCTAAGTACGAATTTTACAAAATTTTGAAGAATAAAAACATTGTTTATCCTATTCTTGGAAACCATTCGTTATCCTAAGATTATATTTTGATAAACTTCTCTTATCTTGTCAAAACTTGGTCTTTATTACATATATTCCTAGGACTTCCATTTTCCTATCAAAATTATCATTTTGACATTTGGAAATAGGTGTGTAAATTGTGGCTATTTTCAAATCTGAATTTTGAGAAATTCATTTGAGCTGTTTTCTTTGTAAAACTCATTTAGTCTTTCAAAAACCATTTCCTAATCAAACTATCCCTTAAGGCTTCCATTTCTTTAATAAAATCTTGTTTTGAAGTTGAAAATGGTTTTAAAAATTGGTCTTGATTGGATCCGAATTTACAAAATTTATTTTTGGACAATCTTTGATAAAATCTATCTAAACTTATGAAAATCCTTATTACATATCTATTTAAGAGCCTTCATTTCTTAAATAAAAACTTCATTTTTGAGTTGGAAAAGATGTTTTTAAAATATGCCTTGGCCAAATCTGAAAAGATTTTATTTTGAAAATAACTTTTGAAAATCACCTTTGATTCTTGTAAAAAGAAGTCTTGATGATATACATATATTAAGCCTTCATTATCTTAAGTAAAAATTACATTTTGACACTTGGAAAGTGGTTTTTTAAATAGGGGTCTTGCCAAAATACGAATTTCACTATTTTTGTTCAAGTTCAAATCTAAGATCTACACATAATATGATATGAATATAAAGAAATGCCATGTAGTAAACTAAACTCATAGATCTAAACTTTACTCATCAAAATCTTTCATTTATGTTATCTATACCCTAAGCTTCATTTTAAATGAAAAATACACATTTTGACGTTGAAAAACAACTTTTCTAAATATGGTTCCATTTTCATCAGAATTTTCAAAAATGATTTTTGTTGAAAATAAAATAGATCTTGAGTTTTTACAACTTTCCTACTATCATCATGCTATTACAAATTGTTCATGAACATAAAACAAAGTCTAATGTATTTTATGAACTCAAAACACTAGATCTAGTTTACTACACTAGTTTTAAATGCATGAATCACTAAGATAGACATGTGGATGATGAATCTATGCATAAATCATAAGAAATAACAAAAATAACAACTTGAATAACAAGATCTATAGCAATAAACGAAAATCAAAGCTATAAAAAGTTAGATCTACAAAATTAACAACTTTAAATAAGAAAATAATAATGGTACAAGATAATTAATGGAGAAGAGGAGTGTTCATTTTTGGCATCATCATCCTAAGCTTTTAAGCTTATAGAAAGTCATTTGATGCATGAACTCTCATTAACTTTACCTATATCCTATGGAAGCTTTGAGAAGAAGATTTGCTTAAAAAAACTTCAAGAAATATGGGGGAAGCAAAAAAAGAATTGGGGGCAGCTGTTCTTGCAAGAACAAGAGCAAGAATGAAGAAGAAAAGAGAGGAAAAGAGAGAGAAAAGAGATAAGGAATGAAAAGGAAATGAGAGTAAATGAAGGAGGAGAGAAAATGAGTGTATTAAATGAATGAAAGAGAGAAAAAAAATAAAACAAGGCAGAAAATTTGGGGGGGGGGGGGGGGGGGGGGTTGCGTGCTGTCCACCGTGAAAGAGAGAGAGAGAGAGAGAGGGTTTGTTGAATTTTTAACTTAAAATTGAATTGTGTAATAAATGTATAATGTAGCTTTTTAAGAAGGAGTGGAATATAATTTAATTTGATCAAAAATAGAGTAAATTAAAGGACAATGGAAGCCATAAAGGAGTCAAAAATCTGCCATGAATTGTGAGACAAAGTGTAAAAAGATTGAAGTGAAAAGGAAGTGATATGTGTAAGGTTACTTAAAGTATGTGTTGTAAAAGTACTTTCTTAATAAAAAAAAATAAATTAGAAAATTAATTCCAATATTTGTAGCAGATTTTTCATAATTAAAATTAAATAATTATTTGAATTATTTTAGTATTTTAACAATATGTTACTGGTATGATCAAAATACACGAATATGGGCTATAAATGATATTTTTATAACTCGAAAAATTATAAAAAAATTATTTTATGAAAATAAAAAAAATTTAAAATATTTTCCAATTATTGAATTAATTTATTTTATTTTTAGTATCGTGTCTTAATAGAATTTGATTCCGTAAAAGCCCGAACTAATAAATTTTAGAAAAACAAAAATTTTCTATAATATATAAATATTTATCTAATATATAAGGCTTTATAAGAATAATAAAATTGTGTAATGAAATAAAAGTGAATAGTGCAAAAGACTATTAATTACGGTAGTAATGAAAATACGATAAAAAGATTATAACTATAATTTTATAACTCGAAAAATTATATAACTAATATATTTGGAAATCTTATGAAATTACGAGTCTAACGGTACTAATGGTATATTTTTATATCTCAAGCCCCGTGACATGCTTTGAAGTTTGTATCCGAACGGGTTCGAAATAGGTCAAAAATTTACCAATCTGATTTTCTTAAGCAAACTTATATTACTACAAGCTATTCTACACATTTAAACTACACCTCGGCCTCTAGGGTAAAGGGCGCTAGATTACTGGACTTAAGCTATTGTATTCCGGTTAAGGTTTCTGGGTGATTTTTCCGGTTTGGATCTTTGCCAATCTAGAAACTGATATTTTATGTTTATATAACATATTTAATTTGAGAAATTTATTTTAAATTTGATTTTTTTGTAAGTATTTAATATCTCTTGACGTTTTCGGAATTCTTTGAATTGAGTTTTATTTCCGAAAGTCAATCGTTATTTACTTTTTAATAATTTGTTTTTGGGCTTTATATTACCCGATTTTATAAGTCAGAGTTAAATATGGAAATTTTTTGTACGTCGTGGTTTTAAATTTGAAGACTGTTGAGTTCTTATTTTTTTTTAAGGATTTTCATTTTTCAAGATTAAGAAATTTTTGGATTTGTTCTGATTGTAGGACTTGTCGAAATTCGGTTTTAATTGGAGTGATTTTTAGAGTTTATTTTTGAAGTTCATCTTGGAATTATATACTGAAATTTTCTGGGGTTACAATTTCCGCAATCCAAATTTACCACGAATTAAAAGATAGAATTAGAAAATTTAAGTAGAGAAATTCTACGAAATACTCATTTTAGGTATTTTTTTTTGTTTAAGTGCACAGAAGGAGATATTTTTCTACCTGAAAGACTACTTTGATTAGGAGTGCTATATCAAAACATGGCCGAGTGGGTTTATTTCCTTCATTTTTCATACTTTTGATTGTGCTTGTAGTTTAGTGGCACTTAAAATAGGATAAGATAAAAATGGGAAGTGCATGTGATTTATAATGTTTGGTAAATTTATACTAAGCATATCGAGTCTTGAATTATTGATAATCAAATGAGTGATTTGCTACCATGTTGAAGTGTTTGTAAATTATATGACCACCTTTAAGATATTTTAATAACATGCCAAGAGCTTAATAAATTGATTCATGCACATCACGTAGTGAGTCTCATTGCATTTGCTATTATACATTTGGTAAGACAAGTGCATAATAGTGGTGGTTGGCATAATCGGTAGTATCTGCATGTGGCGAGTAGTAGTTAGTAAGACCTACAAAGTGGCTAGTGGTAGCCAATAAGACTTATAAAGTGGCGAGTAGTAGTCGGTAAGACCTATATATTTTTTATGGCAAGTAATAGCTAATAAGATCTATAAAAATCTATTTGTGAAAGCATTGGTCGTAATTGACCTATATACCTAACTCCGAATGAAGTGTGTAAATTCATTCAACATATGATCTCAAAAAACCATATGTCTTGCTTGCTCATGTGTTTGATGTATATTATATGCTTGTTTAATTATAACTTATCTAATTTTTTTTGCCTCGAGTATGCTAATTCGGGAATATTCTCACTAAGTTAGTTAAGCTTACACCCTTATAGATTTTTGCTGCCACAGGATTATCTGCTTCTTTATCCAAGGTCTCTTTACATCCGAGTAAGATTTCTTTTGGGAAACATAATGGAGAAAATCTAATCATGGACCTTAGATTAGAATTCCTTTAAAATCTTTTGGTGATAGTTATTTAATTATATGTAAGACTAAGTTTTATTTCAATCCTTGGAGAATTTAGTGGGGGAATACCCTTAAGTTAATGTAAAAGAATTTATATCTCTATATTTAGTGGGTAAAGGTTTATTTAGATTTTTGTATGATTTACATTATTTTCTCAAACTACATATCTTATCTGTGTTTCCTATTATCGTGTTTTATGCCTTACATATGATATCGAGATTTTCGCATGGCCAAGGTAGTCATTCTTAAGTTTTAATATTATATGTAGCGGACTACCGTGTTTAGGGTACCCTTTGGAGGTATGACATGGTCGAAGAAAACAACATGTATAAAGACGAGCATATGATCTCAGTAGGCTCAAACACATACACGATAGTGGAAGGAGCTAAAAACATCAAACCTCACTAGCTATAATGATACAATATTTGTTCTTGATTTGATCAAGTAATGGATCCATTGAGATAGAAATCAAGCAACATAGCAATGTTGTTTTCCAAGATCTCCAATTATCCTCAAATAAAGAGGGACTCTGGTATTTATAGAGAGATTATTTGTCGATATCATTTATCATATTGAGTGGACAACCAACGGCTAGAATGGGTCTCTTTAAAAGTGAATGTCAAAGTGGACTCACTCATGAACTTAGGCACATTAGGGCTTTATTTATAGTGTGTGAGCCTTGTTGAGAAAAGATTAGAATTAAGCAAACAAATTTCAATGGTCTCTACTTCAAGCCTACCATGTCAATTCTCCATTTCCATCCCAATTAAATGGGCTTAACATTTTAAGCCATGTCACTTTAGCCTAGAGAGTTAAATCTAAATAAAAAATAGGTTTAAAGCCCATCGAATCACATTTAGTCATCTACAATACCTAACTTATATCGTGATACCAATAATATAAGAGGACAAAAGTGAAAAAAAAAAACAGAAGCTAAAGATATTCAAAGTTAGTCTTATATTACTAAGAGTGTTAAAAATTGTATTTTAATGAAACCTTATATACCTTAGACTAAACATATGTTAAATGCATATTCAATTTTTGTGTTATTAATATATGCACATATATATATATATATGTATAAAGAAATGTCTATAATCTTATCAACAAGTTTTTCTAGTTAATTATTTCACCAATAAAATAAATATAGTAATTGATATATTAAGTATTTCAATGATGCGATCATAATTAGATATGAATTAAATCGTCAAATAACTAATGTAGCTGGTCTCATGAAAGAAATGACAAGATCATATAATTTTCTATATGTATATATTTCTACAATACAGTAGCATACTACATATTTTTGAATGAAAAAGAATATTTCCTAATTTACATGGAAAAGATTTAATTTTTATTATAATTCAATTTTATGTTTCATTTTTAATTCTTTCATATATTTTTTAAATTTTTTGTGAACACCAATAGTGGTCCATAGGTCTTGAGTGTAGTATGCAACTAAGGCTTTGCCAAAAAACTAACCAAGCTGTAAACATGATAGAGTTAAACAATAATTTTAGTGTCTTTTTTTTTTTCAAAACAACTTGATTAGCAATTCAATTCGATGAAGATTAAATGGTTCACAATTTGATTCGAGACTACGACTTGAATTGTATGGTATAAGCCAAATTAAACCATTTTACAAATTTTTTTTAAAAGAGAACCTCGAACATATTGTTTTGTTTTTTTGTCTTTATTTAAATATTTATCATTCATAAGAATGAAATCAAATTGTTCATGTCATAATTTGATGTTGAGGTAAATCTACAAATAGGTAAGTGTTTAAGTTTTAGCCTTTATTATTTTGTTTTGTTTTTACTTGTCTTATTGATTAGTTAACTTCTATTACCTAGTCACTTATTATTTTATGCAACTGATAATGTGTTGAACATAAATACTTTGACTTGAAATTTATGCTTCATATTAGGATAATGTATTCTAATTTTATTAAGTCCAATATATCATTGTAGTTTAGGATTATTTAAGAGAATGATCCTAATGTAAAATTACAGTTTTATGATGGATGTAATTTCTTCCTGTTATAAATTTTACATATTTATTTGGATAAATAATTAATTTCACATATTATTATTTTTATTGTCATTAGTGATAAGAAATATATAATCGAAGCCCCTTGATAGAATATTGTAGAGGGCTAAAATTAGAGTTTGGGTCTTAAAACCCATATATGACTTGGGTTTAACTTATTAGGCTGAGTGACATGGTCTAAAGAGTTAAATCCAAGAAATTGGAATGACTAAAGGAGATTTGGCATGGTGGGCTTAGAGCAGGGACCGTTGGTTGAACTAACCCATTTACTCTTAATCTTCTTAAGGAACTCATGTACTTAAAGAGGTCTTCCATGGGCTAGAGAGCCCATGAAAAAATCTATTATTAGGAGGACTCATCTTCCCTATTTATGGTCAATACAATTTGATGGACATAGTTAAGAGCCAAGCTCTATAATGCCCAAAGCTCTTCCTCATTTGGCAGAGATAGAAATTGACGAATTGCTGCATGCTGCTGGAATACTCTTACAAGAGATCAAATAGAGTTCAGAGTAAAAAAAAAAACACACACAACACACACATGCGCACACACGCACACACACATATAGCCTCTACATTGGAACAGTAGGTTGATGCTATATAGCTCATCCATCGGTTACTAGTGCATTCAAGCTCCTTGGGATTGCCTCCTCCTCTTCCTTACCTTATCACTCTTAGTCGTTCCTTGTGTGCGTCCACACACTCCTGTGAGGCCATGTGTAGCATGGGATGCATGTTGTACTTATGTGACCATTGTGTTGAATCCACCTGAATACAAATATATTTTTATTTTAAGAGAAAATATGGTTTGTACTGTAATTCAAACCATACCGAACTATTTTTCCTTTTTAATTTGAAAAAAATTAAAAATGGAATTGTATAGTTAGGTTCGAATTTGAAAGAAACTATACCATAATATATGGTTTAATTGGTTTGAGGGGCGAAACTAGACCAAACGTACTGTACCTACCCATAGACTCTTTAGACTCCTCTGAGTGAAGTAATGTCCTATAGGCTGGGTTCATGTTATGGATTGATGGAACTAGTTATGGAAGGGACATGAGTTAGGTTCGAATTTGAAAGAAAAATGCACCATAATATATGGTTTAATTGGTTTGAGGGGCGAAACTAGACCAAACGTACTGTACCTACCCATAGACTCTTTAGACCCCTCTGAGTGAAGTAATGTCCTATAGGCTGGGTTCATGTTATGGATTGATGGAACTAGTTATGGAAGGGACATGAGATAGACTTGTCTTGGGATCATATCTAGGTAGATGGAAATAATTGGAAGGATAGAAAGTACTAGAAGGTATTAAACTACATAGCCTGAAGTTCTCTAAAACCTACTGTTAGAGATAGATTGCTCCATTGCTAGACCTAATCCTAACTTATTTTGTAAGCTTGTTTGATGACTTGATGAATTCTTTTTTTTTTTTTAATTTTAAATTTTAAATTTTTTTACCTTAAATGTTATGTTACAAGGCATTTATAAATTGAAGACGCAAAGTCTTAAAATATATATGAATGTAACAAATACTTAGAAATAAAGGTTATGAAACATCTAAAATGCTAGCAGCGATAACTTTATATCATCGAAGCCTTTCTTAACCTTGGAGGCAACTTTTCTAGTACCTTTGTAAACGATAGAAGTGTTTTTACACATTTAACAAAAGGCTTGACCTTAGCTAGAAAAGGTCCATTAAGTTGAAGCAAATCAGGTTATTGTACTATTAAAAGTTTAAAATGAATCTAATAATAAACTACATGGCATAAAACTAGAAATAATACAAACCTTACAACTCTTTTTATGGTATATAAATGAATATTTTCCTTTTATAAAATTTTGTTCCTTCACAATAGAAACATATGAGATTATCTTTTAATCTATACATTGCAAGACATAGATTTTATTAATAGCTTAGTTGCTACGTATGCTATCATTTTAATAAATAATTTTGTTTAGCTTTAGGTGCTATGCATGAATCCAGTCTTTGGCTAGACTCCATAATTTTGCTTTAAATGGAGAAGCACTAGCAAATCTTTTTGAGAAGCCACATAATACTTTCCTTTGTTTGTTTTGCAAATTCCTTCTATTCTAATAGTTCATATGTCTTTGTTCATTGTAACATTGCAATCGAATTTTAACCATCCATCATGCGATAAAGTCTAGGCAAGACACGCTCCACTTCTATGATTTTGTCGGTTCATCTTGTGAGGTGACCACCAACCCATAGAAACATCAAGAATTTTTTGGATTCGTTGATCTAATCTGACTAGCGTAAAAAATTTCTTGTTTCTTCTATCTAAGCTATGAACTGGTCGAGGCTAATCAAGTTACTTGCAATCGATTTGATGATAACTCAAATTCGACTTTACTTCATGTGAGTCGATTTCAACATCAAGCTACTCATATAATTATCAAGTTTAAGTTTTAAAAATCCTCCATTCAAGTTGCACATCAATCTCTTCAAGTTTTTTTCTATTTTTTTATACAAAACTATAAAAGTTGTGTTTTCTCCATTTTTAGAGCTTATGTTTTGAGGTCAAAACAAAACCCTAAGATCATGACTGAAGGAGATTTCAAAACTAGGGATGAAAAAGAGAAACAAGTTTAGGCTTTTGAGTTTTTCAGATTCATAATCTTAAGGACCTAATGAAATGTTTTTTGGTTGAAAGCTTGAAAGCGAATGAGGTTTTTGACTAAGTGAATTCAAAACTCAAGAACTTCAAGAAAGTGCAAGATCTATTATGGAGGCAAAGCTTGAGGCTTTGATGTAGAACATCACTTTAACGATTGAATCCTTGAAGCTGACAAAGATCCCTTAACCCACTTCAAAACCACTTGAAGCAGTTTTAAAGCCAACTACCCCGTCCCTTGCTCCTCCATCAGAAAAAGATCTGGAACCTGTTCTATCTCAATTCACTCCAACTGAGATTGCCTTCATTCTTGTCTAAGCCACCTAAATTCATGGTTGAAAGAAGAAATTTGTCATCAAGATACTTTTGATTGATGATCATGTTTGATGAACTTTGTTTTTATGTTTTGATGAGCTATGACTGCATTTATGTTTTTGGTATTTGTAGAAGATCATATCTATTTGACAGACTCTATGGATGTTTACTATTGATTAAAGTGTCCAGATATGCTTCATGATTTGATTAGATGTCTTGAATATTAGATACTATATGTTGCTTTAACGTTTTTCGTGGATGATAACCATTTACTCGTGAATATGTGCTACGGTGCTTGATATCTCGATCGTCGAAAGACAATGTAAAATTACAAATAAATAATATATTCTTGAATGGTTTAGTTTGGTTTACCTCCTATACCAACCATGGATTGGCTTGGATTGAAAATTTTCTATATCAAATTGTTTGAAAATCCATATTTTCATGTTTGGTTTAATTCGATTTATGGATTAATTTGATCTGGTTGGTTTTTTTTCCACCTTTAATGTTAATAAACTTCAAAAGTTCAATTATTTATTAAAGTGATTAATTTTAACTTGGAATAGTTAATTACATATTTAACCAAAGTTGAGGTTACGATTATAAAATTAACCCCTTTTTTCTTTTCTTTTCTTCCTCTTTTATGAAATTTTTATTATTTTATATATTTATTTTTTAAATTTAACTAACCATTGGTTAAGTATGAAAGGTAAAATAAAAGAGAGAGAAAAAGAGGGAAAGAGAGTGAAAATATACAATATGAATGTCTTGTGTGAATAATACTTATTGGAAGAAATAGTTGGACCTTGGCCATCTAAGACCATAGGAGTGAAGCAATAATGTAGCTCTCAAGCATAATGGTGTAACCACTTCTTCATGGTGATAAGGCTATCCTACTATGTGCTTCAATGTAACTTAAGACCTAAATTAGGAAGCCATAGAGTTAAAAAACTTCCGTAAGATTTGCATCATGTGTAAGATTTGCAATTGTAAGTGTAAATTTGTTATCAAATAGTCATAAAATTGGTAGTTTTTTATTTCAAATTTAGATATATAATTAAAAAATTTAAATTATAAAAAGAATTTCACAAAGAAATGTGTCTCTATGTCTCCTTTTTCTCTCTTTTTTTTTTTCATTCTTCTCTTTATGGTTGTTATCCATATGTTATCACCTTACAGATATTCATCACCTTTATATTGCCGCCTTTGTAATTGATGTTTAATATATTAGGATTTTGCATTAATTAGTTGTCACCTTTATGTAATTCTACTTTCATTAAATATTTGTCATCCAATAGGTTGTCGTTGTTGTTGTAAAGTTAAAAGGGAAATTTTGTGGTCCCTTCCACTTTTTTGGGGGAATGGTCTATTAAAAGATTTTGATTCATAAAACTATTATATCGAACTGTTAAAATACTTATTAAATTAACTTTTTGATAATTTGAATGGTTGGTTATGTAACATTCCATTGATAGTGGAGGTGTCATGACCCAATGGATACCTTAAACGTGACAGTCCACCATAGACATTACTAAAGCCTAAGAATGACTATCTTAGTCACGCAAAGGCTTTCATAATATGTATAAGGCATACATCACAACCAAGGGAATTCATCGAAGTAGCACAATTTACATTTATAATGATTAAGTAATAAGACAAGGAAAATACTTATCATAAAACATAATCATGGTTGATTACAAATCTTAGGAGCATACCCCCGCTATTGTCTTCAAGTTTATATAATTACATTTCTCAAAAATCTCCAAAATACTAACATAACATACATCACATATAAAGAAATTACAAAGTAACTTCCTCTTATGTTCTCATTGCTTCCATAACAGTCAAAATCCATCAATGACTTCCTTAACGTCATGATCTTCGAATAGAGCCATGAGTACACCTGTTTCAACAAAAATCTATGGGGATAAGCTTATAACTAGCTTAGTGAGATATTTCTTTTCATTCATACCGTGATATCAAATAAGTTTATTTAATTTTCATACATATGCTATGCATCAAATCACATGATTACACAATTATATATAGTTATTTGGAAACCATACATTAAACAAATTTACCCCTCTATATTGAAGGTTAGGAAATTGTTGATGAAGTTCTTCTCGACTTTCTACTGCTAGTCCCTAGACCCTTGCCCAAAGCATTCGAATGGTATGGCTCCGAACTTACAGTCGCATTCTCCAAGCGATGTGGATTCTCTAGGAAGGAGCATGGTCAGTGTTCCAACATGATAACAGTCCATCCAACTCTACGCGTAGGAGTAGCAACCTTTTGAAAGAAATGTGACTTGATTGATGCTATGTGTGAACGTTTTATCTTTCTTAGGCCAAACCTTATTAAGTTTTCTTAGGAGCGATCAAATAATTTAGCAAACAATAAGTAAGCATACATATAGTAGACTTAAACAAACAATTCGAAGTTGCGATATTCTTAATTCTCATTTCATCACATAAGCATAGAATCACATACGTACAAATATATCCTTGAATTCCCACACGTGTCTATTTTTATCTTTTCCTAATATACTAGTGCTACTATATTACAAGCACAAGTAAGGTAACGAAATTAAGAGAGAAAACTCACTCGTCCATTTTACGATCTTCTTAGTCGTAGTAATCCTTAGGAAGGAAAATCTTATATTTCTCGTTACCTAGAAAAAAGAAATATCTGGGATGATTATTTCGTAAAAGTTCTACTTAAACTTTCTAATTCTATTTCACTATGTTCGTAAAAAATCGCGTAAAATGAAGTTCCAACTTAAAATGACCATAACTTGCTCATTTTAACTCAGAATTTCACATATTATATGTCGTTTTCTACCTACTCAAAAAGATATTTCTATTTCTAAGGTTATTTTTATCATAAAAAGCCATTTGGATTTGGAAACGATGGGATACAAAATCATTACGAAATTTCAAGTCCTTAAAACACAATTTTTTAAACTTTTCTTCTCCAAAAATCCTTAAGCAAAATATAGATATTTATGTGATTAAAAATTCCTTCGAAAAATATATGTATATATATAGATATATATATATATATATACACTTATAGTCTATACACGATTTTAGTGATATTGCCTCAATATAAAGTTTGTAAATATTTTTGTGAAAAATAGATTTATGAAGGGTCATTCTTTGACTTGTGATAAATTGGGTATTTTGTAAATATGTGACTTAGCAATAAGAAAGTCATAATTCAAATATATTATATATATATATATGTATTTTAAAATCCTTAAAGGTTTTATATTGTTCACCAATTGTTATTCAACAATTTATTTTTATAAAATATGGTTTTACCTATTTGTAACATAAAAACCTAAATGTATTTATTTTTAAGGAATTTTCTAAGTTTGACTCTTTAAATAAGGTTATAATTATTTTTAAATTTTGTAAGTGTGAAACTTAATTAAAGAAAATCATGATTTCATACTTATTTTGAGCACATAAATATTTTATTTTAATGTTAAGCTCTTTTAACTAATTATTTTTTGAAATCTGAACCTTTATGTGGTTATGAGAAAAATCATTCCAAATTGCATAAAAGATGTTTCAAGTTTTAGTATATGAGAAAAAATTTAATGAGTGACTTATTCTAAACCTTCATGCTTATAATATTTCCTTATTAATTCATAATTTTTACATACATGAACTTTCATTCGAAAATCTTTAGTTTGTTACAAGTGAGTGTCTAGTCACTATAAATATTATTATTATTTTCTTGATTCCATAAAAAAATGGATTTTGCTTCTTAAAACTTAGTTTCTTAAGTTGTATACTAATTTTACTCCTAAGTGGATTTTAACATAGTGAGTAGATCTTAAACTCGACTTAGAAAGATTGTTTGCTTCCTGATTTTAATTATGAAGTTGGTAAAAATCATATAATTAAGTTTTTATGAAAATTTACATAATAAGGAATTGTCACATTAGAGTTTTAATAAATCTTATGTTACTTGTTTTGAAAAGAGAAGTTTATTTATTGGTTACTTCTTGAAGAAATCCTCTTTTTGATACTTTCAAAAATCCATGATACGCTTGTCTAAGTTTTTGAAAAGAATTTATTAAAAACAATTTCCAAGTTTTTGATGGAAAAATCTTTATTAAGTGACAAAGTTTATTTTAAAGAGAGCTTAGTCTTATTTTTCCTTATTTAAGAAAATCTCTTCTTTATTTTTATTAAGATAAGAATCAACATGATCATGTATAAATATGAATATGTACTTAGGAGAAAGAAAAGAATATCACATAAGAATATAGGAAAGATATAAGAAGCAATAACAAGTAAAATGATAAGCAAAATAATAAGGTCAAGTATTAGGAACTTTAGCTTCATTAAGGTATCCTGGTCAAGTATTGGGAGCCTTAGCTTCATTAAAACTTCCCGAGACTAGAATAGACTAGTCCAAAAAAAAGAAGAAAGGAAAAAAATCATAATAATAAGAGCAATAATAATAATAAGAATAATAAGAGCATGTTAGTGAGAGTTAGTGAGCATTTAGGCTCTCAGAAATACATAGATATACATATACTTAATAATATATATACAATGTTAAGTTAGGAGCATAATAACAATAACAACAACATAATAACGTAATATAGCAAAATAACATATCGGAAATTCTTGGTATGTGCAAGAACAAAACATGAACATGTTGTTACTTCTATAACTCACATGAGCTTTAAGAAACAATATTATGGTCATGCTAAGTTACATGACATGGGAAAATAATTGTAAAAAATCTTTACCTAAACATGTGTATGTGTTGAAGAAAGAAGGTGATGGTTGTAAGAATATGTGGGTAGTAATATGCGGAAGATGGTTTTGTGTAGAGGAAAGAAAGTTAAAATGAATTGTTTAGAGAGGATTTTTTATAGAGAGAAATTTTGTGGAGAGATTTTGATAGAGTTTTTGTTAGGTCAAACCAAGAAAAGTTACTTGAAAACTGAGTTTTAAGCCTAAACCAATATTCGATTCGGAAAAAAAAAATTTTCGCTCAACGGAATTTAAGTATTTTTCACATCCGCATGTGTAAGCTAAGGTTTGATTAACTCATTCATTCTTGCATCCACTGTGAAAGAGAAAAATGTCGCTCTCCAAGAAAAAGAAACAGATCGTTAGGGTTTCAACTCAAAATCAACAAATCTGTTTCACTAACCCAAACATCTTGCTTAAGACTCCAACAAATATATGAGAGTGATCATTTTATCATCTACACAGACATTTAAAGAGATCTGAACAGATCTAAAAATTGAATATTTGCAATTACTTAACAGAGTTATAGATCTGAGGAATATAATATCAGATCTTAGCTTTTAGAGGCTCCTCTTTGGTCAAGCATGCAGCACATCCGAAAAAAACAGAATAGCAAACGGATTTGGTATGAATTCCTTCCTGTGAGTTCTTTGATTTTTGATGCATTGAGTCCTGATCTCTTAATCTGCAAAAGAAAGAGTTATTAGAAAATATCCTAACTTGTTTTCTCTCTATGTATTTGTGAGTGTTTGTGTTTTCAAGGTTAAGAAGGGAAGCTTACTGGATTTCGAGCTCCAGGAGACTCTAACCTCAACTAAGAGGATCAAGAACCAGGGATGTCCCTCTTTGTTTCTGTTAGCTTGCTATTTATAGTTTTCTACCTCTTGAGCTGTCTTTGAATATTGAAATGATTTGTTGTATCTAGCTGTCATTTAGACTCCAACCTTATTTGTCTGTTATTTGTTAATCCTTATAACCTGTCTGATGTATTATTTGAGAAATCGTGTTGCTGTAACTAAGACAATATTTCTTATTTACCATTCAGAATGTAATCTTTTAACAGCATAGGTGGTCCCTTAAGTTTGTTGGGTCTAATGTTATTCATAACAGTTTTGTTATATAAAAGTGAATGTGTGAAAGAAGTAGAGGGAAATAAGGTATTTATAATTGAAGATGGAGAGAAATTAAGAGTTAAATAAATGAAAAAGAAAACAAATTGATGCCATGAAGAAGAAGAGTAATTAAAAATTAATTTTAGAAGAAAAGTGTGAGAGAAGTTTAGTAATATGTGGTATAGAATTTTTATGAAAAAAGAGAAAATTGCAAGAAATAGATATATAGGTTGTAAGAATAGGTAATACAAAAAGTACAGATAGATGAATAATTGTGAATAGTATAGAATAAGACAATGAATAGTAAACAAGATTAGTAAAGAAAATACGTGTAAAAATGCGATATCTGATATTTTTAGTTATCGAAAAATCATAAAACTGATATTTTTGAAATTCTTGTATTATTACGAATCTAATGGTGTCATCGGAATATTTTATTTATCCAATGTATAGGGCACGATTTTCGAAAACTGATCCTGTTTGGATCCAAAATACACTAGAAATTTGTGAATCTGATATTTTTAAGCTTCCTTAATTATTATGAACTGTTATCAATAGTTATTTTAGTTCTATTGTTTAGGTTTTAAGAGCACGGGATTGCTGAATCTAAATGCTAAGGTTTATTGTAGACTTTGTTGACTTTTACGGTTCCGGTTTGACTTCCGGCTTGTTGATTTATTCGTAAGATTATAAAATGTTGGGGTTTTTTCACCGTGTTATAATTTTGGTTCAACATTTATGTTTTATTTTATTTTATTTATGATTTATCTCGAGATTGTTTAACCGAGTCTAGGGTTAAGGGTTAACTCCGTTTGACTTTTGGTGGCAATTGAAATTTTTTATTCTAAAATTCACCAAAGGATTTAAGGTTTTAGTTTTGTCGTCGCGTGTTATTTGAATATATCATCTTGAGTTGCGTGTTAGGGATCAAATATATGATTTGGTTGGTGTATGAATGTTGAATCAAACAATTGTTGGATTTTCCATTTTGTTTTGATGGTTCTCTTTGTTCCTAAGGTTAAGAATTTTCACATTTGATCTTATTTAGAATTCGGTTTTAACTTGGGTCGGTTTTCAAGGTCTTGATTTTGGTATTTAACTATAGGATTATTTTCCAAGAATTATAAAAAAAAATTCCGGAGTTTACAGTAGCTCCCGGTTAACATACAAGAGGGAAGGGGTGAATTGTTTATTTTAGAAAACTTTTACAAATTTTAGTTTTTTTTTTCATGTGTGAATGGAAATGCAAGGTGATAAAGCAATAATAAATTAAAGTGTGGAATTTAAATGAGGCTTGAAATTTATAGAGGTTCCTCCTTGTATAGCTCTAGTGTTGGGGATCCGATCATCTACACTGATCGTTCCACTAATCTAACCATCAAAGTGAGAGATTACAAAAAACACCAATACTATCTTGCTCTATCTTATCCTCTCAATAGTCACTCAAATTAACTCTCATAAGTAAAGAGTAATGACAATTTAATGAGACACAATAGAATCTCAAAAATTAAGTACAAAAATATAAGTAAGGCAATTTCTAAAATAAGTTTTGAAGTAAGCTCTATATGAATGTCAGTAGTAGAATGAGCAATTTAAGCGCTTGTTCTATTTTGTACTTCGAACTTTTTCTATTTATAAATTGTTCTTGTAATGTTTCTTTGACAATATCTCGGATGTATCTTAAAAAATATCTTCAAAACTGATAGATATGTTATCTTTTCTAATTTGAACGTTTGAAGCATGAAAGATATCCCACAACATCCTATCATGCTTGTCTTGAAGTTACCTTGATAAGTTGAAACAAATAACTTCATATGTCCTTAAGTATATGCTGTCATTACTTCATTGAAAATTTCAAATTAAAAAACTTCCATAAATATCTAAAAGATGTTGTTAATAGCATGATACATTGCTCCATAAAAATAGGTTGTAGCGTATATCTTATCCATATCATCATAAAGAGTATCTTGATAAAGAAAATCTTCATCTTTAACTAGTTTGTCTAATATATTCATGTATGAGCAGATATGTCTTAGAAAAAAATCTTCCTTTATGTTTGTATAAATACTTCTGACAACTTAGATGCTAAACTGAAAATGATGAATTTTCTTGCCTTCAAATTCTAACTTAATTAGAACAAATTATCCCCATGGATTTAATCTTGCTTGAGTGGAACACATTAGATGTATTACCAAAATACATCTAATAAAGTGGATTGGGTCTTCATTAAATATATTGATCCTTATAAAATCAGCTTGTCAGATATGAAATCCTTTTTATTGAGCTTTGAGTCTCTTGCATAGATTCTAATATTGGTTATTGTAAAGCTTTTGAAAAATATTGTCATAAACTTTCTGATATGAAATACTAAATTTGCACATTTGATAAAACAGATTAGATATCTTTGATTCCTTTTTGTTATTATCAAAACCATTAAGAGAATATCTTAATAGACAAATTATGAAAGTTCCATAAACTTTGTCATTACTATCACCTATAGTAAAAAGGTTTGTCATCACATACATAGAGTTGTAAGTGTTACCTTTGATGAAAACAATAGATAAAAAATGTTCGTCAACTATGAATGTAGCTTGTCACGCCCCAAAATAGGGCCTAGTAGTATCATCCTATAGTCATCATACCACGTGTGCACCCGTAATATGAGAACCGTCTTGCAAGTCAGATATTACAAGACTCTGTCTTATAATTGTTACATGTAATATAGTCATACCAATATACATAAATACTAAGGATTCCGATTTTCCTTAGTTTGCCAGAACCGCAGAGAATCGGTATCCCCTACCAAATAATGAAATTGAGATCAAACCTATAAAATACAAGATCTTAATCAATTATACCATTTATCTAAGTTGTTCTTTGAGACCAATATAATCTATGAAACTATCTTCATCAAGGTCTTTTGATGTAGCACTCTTCACTCATGCTTAACCCAATCCCAGCTAACGTGATACCTGCACAAAGACTGTTGGAGGGTGAGCAAAACCACACGCTCAGTGAGATGACCTGACCAGACCACATATCAAACAATGGAAATCAAGTTTACTTAGCAAACATATGT
This sequence comes from Combretum micranthum, assembly GCA_024138025.1. Taxonomy (NCBI): domain Eukaryota; kingdom Viridiplantae; phylum Streptophyta; class Magnoliopsida; order Myrtales; family Combretaceae; genus Combretum; species Combretum micranthum. The sequence continues at coordinate 179,925 of JAMXBD010001130.1, read as the reverse complement.
AATGCCACAATCAAGCATATGAACAAATACAAGCCTGGAGAATCCGGAGTCCAAAGCAGGATGGAGATTTACCCCTCTCATCAGGGTTGAAGGAACCAGTAGTACATAGTCTATCCAGAAGAAGCCAAGCATACAGGGAATCTACGATTTCTCGTATTAGGGTTATCACTTTTAATATGATAGCTTAACAAACCATCCCATGTACATACCTTTAGCAACTCCCTGAGCATTAGTCATCCAAACAATACCATAAGCGGCGTCCTTCATTTACCACTTAGTTCTTATGGTACCAATAGAATCAAAGGTAACCTTGCGTTGATCTAATAGCCTCTAGCCTAGGTCAACCAAGCATTACCAAAGTCCCGGATGGCCAATACGTAATAGACTACTACGCTTTTAGAGATGCAAATATGCAATATATGCAATGCATGCCCATTTCATTTTGTGGTACCAATAGTTTTTAGTCAGGTTCAGGACGATAATACAATTACAGACAAACATCAACATGCTCCATACAATTGTCATTATACAAAGAAATTGTTAATTATAATAAGATGTTTTGGCAATATACATACACCAAGCAGCATACGATTTACCCAACCCACATGCAATTCAGTTTGATATGTTATTATCAATGCAACTAACTACAAGCACAAGCAATATGATAAGGTCAAAGTCCCTCACCTGGGGTCCTCGCTAATTTGTTGTGTAAGCTACTGGAAGTCCGAGATTGGATCTATTTTCCTATGAAAGGAAATAACAGAGATTTATTATTGGATTATTTCTGTAAGAGAAGTCTTCCTATAATTTAAAGGTGTTGCTCTTTATCGTCGGATATTAGATTAAGTCCGTTATATTAATTATTGTGTCGTTCAATACTTTAATCGAATTCCTATAGGTGCTTAGTTATTCTGTATCGGTATTTGATACAGTTTTTATTAATTCCTATCTATGTTTTATTTAAGGAGTTTGTCTTTTCTCAAGTTCTACTGCTTTTAGTAGAAGATTTTTATTTATTAGTTCTTTGCCGTCAACCTTATCTGTCTCTCAAATTGGTATTTTTATTTATTTAAGGCATATCTATGTCTATACCTTTCAAAATTTATAAGATCGTATTTTAGATATATCAAATTTCTATTATATTTCAGTTTCGTTCTTATTGTAAAACAAACTAATTTTAATACTACAATATTATTAGTGATATTAGTTTGAAACGTTAATATCAATATTAGTAATAATATAAGTATAATAATAGCAACTATCTTCATACTATTAGTAAATAACAACAGTAGTGATAATAATAGAATTATTGTTAATATAAATATAATGACTTTAATGTAGAAATAACGGTATTGATAATTCTAATGAAAATATCAATAATACAAAATACTATAGGCAGTAGTAATAATAATGATAATAATCATAACTATATTAATAGAAATAACAATAGCATTTATGTTGGTTGAAAACGGGATGAATTTCTAGTTGTGATTTCTTATTTGTTTTAAATCCAATTCGTTGTATAAATAGTCGATTTGGTAGTACTCGAAGAGTACTTTGTAGTAGTGAAATTATTTTTTAAGGAAAGACATTTGTACAATTTTTAAATTTATGCAATACATGCATAGACTTCAAGTAAATTTTAACAATTGTAGTCAAACTTGTTTTGATCATATCTAACTCATTTCTAATCCGTTTTGACGAATAAATAGTCGTTTTCATAGTATATTCCGAGTACAATCCATTAGTGTGTTTTTTTTATCAAAAAGGTCATTAAGGACACGAAAAAGGCAAGAACAGTCCGCTCTATTCGCACAAGTCTGGCAGCAAAATCTAAATTTGTTTTTGCAATATCTAATTCGTTTCTTATCCGTTTTTAACAAATAAATAGTCGATTTCATAGGATTTTTCGTGTTCTTTCCATTGATGGGGTCGTTTTGGTTTATAACAAACACATCAATAGTTTATTCATTCTTTCCAATGGTCTACATGAGTTATTTGAAGCTTAATTTATCTTGTTGTAGTTAAGTGTAGTTTTGGTTCTTCCTTTCTAAGATTTAAATTTCTACACTTATAAATCTTCAAGTTGTTGTGTTTATATATAAATAGCCTAATAACATAAATATACTATTGGATTAATCTTGATAAATTTATAAGACAATTTCTTCAGAGCAACATAAAGATATGAACTTGTCGTAATTCTTACCTTGTTTGGGCCATAGATGGGGTTCGACTCCTCCTTGTTGATAAAATATGATCTAAAGAGGAAGTTAGGAAGATGAGTAACTAAGGAAATTTATCTAGCTAAACTAGCATATATATCTAGTTTATTTTCTTACCTTGTTGTGTATAGATTCCAACTTGAATCTATGATGATGAACCAAGGCTATCTAGCTTACTCTTGATGATGTATGGGTTTGTTAAAGTGGGTTTTGATTGTGGTTGATTAGTATTAATGCTTGGATAGTGCTATAGGATCTAAACAAGGGATACACTTTGTTTTTAGAGTGTTGAAACAAGTTTAAACAAGTAAGCATGGAAGAGAAGTTTTGATAAATTCGTAGTGGCTTTTTGGGCAGATTTTTGGTTATGTTTAAGGAAATTTAAGTTGGTTTTGTAGCCAACTTATGCTTATATATGTATACAAAGGTTAGGCTAAGTTTTGGGTACATAGAAGGGTGTTTTGGACTTAGGAACAACTCAATTTTACAGCTGCAATTTTGGATACGAATTTGGCAATTTTAGATGACAAATTTGGACTTTGTTTGGGTAGTTTTTTTTTTTTTTTTTGTAGTTATTTAAAGGACATTTATGGGGTTTTGTTTGCTAGTAAATCAAGGCTATTAAATAGTGGTTTATTTGGTCAAAGAAAACAACTCAAGCAAGGTCTATATTCTTACAAAACAGAACTGTAATTTACGTGAAGGATACTGCAGTTTTTCTTTTTGAATTTCCTTCTATTGCAACAGCTGTTCGGTGAACTCTCTAGATCTATTGGAGCTGTTTTTCTTTGGAATTTAATCTAAGATTCTTGTGTATTTAATGTGTATTATAATTGAAGCTTTTGGATTGGTTGAGGTGTCATTATCAAGTTGGAATTTGTTGTTTAGAATTGGACAATTCTTGGAAATGTATGCTGCAGCCGAAATTCAAACTGCAACCGACTCCTCCTTGTCCAATGTAAAGATTTTGTCCACATTTGTCTCCGTTTTTCAGCGTGGAGGACTGCAGCGTTTTGAATTCTTCGAAGTCTATTCCACATCTGTCCAAATCCTGCAGCATAAGGAATGTCTATTTCCTTTGTCTCTTGTGCGGAAATCCTGCAGCGTGTTGTGTGGAGTCCCAGCTGTCTTGTGCGTGTGTAAGGTATGTGTGTGTGTGTGGAGTCCATAATGCTCGCTCGTGGATGATGCAGCCGTGGCTTCCGCGTGTCTTCTTCCCAGCTGGGTCTTGCGGATGTGGACTGCGTGGAGAATTATGCTGTTGAGATGTGCTGCTCGTGGGAAATTTTGCTTGATTGTTCCATCTGTTGCGCGTGAGGAGGAACGGCTGCTGGTGCGCGAAGGAATGAATTGTCAGTTGAGGATTCGACTTTGCCGCACCATCCTCTGTTGGTGAATTCATTTACAGCAGCCGAAGTGTGCTGCACGTCCCCTGCTTCACGTGGAATTTCTATAGCGTTTGGCATCTTCTGTTCGGTCTTCAATTTGCTGCTGTTTCCGTGAAGAATTTGTCTTTTATTCCACTGAAGTGTAAGCAATTTTCCAGCATGAAAACGTCTCCTCTAATTTGCTTCCAGTAGTTTTGATTTATATATATATATATATATATTTCAATTCTCCTCTATTCTTGCGTGAGGGTTTCTGTCACTTGTTGACTTTGCTTGTTTGGTTTTGTGTGTAAAGAAAATATTCTGCAGCCAATTCCTTTATCCACCGTGATTCAAATTCCACGGCTTCATTTCTTTTCTTTTTTTTTTTAATATATTTGTGTATCATTTGATTAATAAGAATTAATTAGAAAATAATGTTTTCACTAACATTAATTTATAAACAAATATCTATAACGATTACATAAGAGTTTTATCAGAATAGAATTTTCCTAAGTTACTACGAAACTCTAAGTTATTTGTTCGTACAAATTTTTAGTTTCGAATTTACATAATTAATGGCTTTAAGTACTTAAATTTACCTTTTTCAAGTTCAATAAATTGATTTAGGAACTAAGTCAATAAATTCAAAATTTCTTAACAAGCATAACAGCAAGTTTGAAATTTTTATTTTAGATCTAAATTAATAATTATTGCTCGATATTAGTATCTATTATGTATTGATAATCCTAGTAATTCATTTTTAAATTATCGTACTATACCAAAAGTATTGTTTGTATTTATCGGATTTGAAATTAATCGTCTGTTCTTGTGGCTTAAATTCAAGTTAACTATGATTTCTTGTTGAACTAGTGATTATTTTACCAAATTACGTCTTATTGTATATGAGTTATCTATAACAACATATTTTGTCTAGTGCTACTTAATTTATTATTAGATTTTGAATACTAATATTTCATTAGTTAACAAGCATATGATTTATTCCCGAATTATTGAGCTTAAAGAATTCAGTAATTTATATTAACGATTGGTTTGTCGTCGTTTTTTAAATTATTTGAGATCATAAAAGTTCAGTTTGTTTTTTTCAAAATTTTTATTGGTAACGATTTTAATTTTTCTAACTGTAATCAAATTCATTCTTTAGCATTTTTAAATCGAGAAAAATTTAGAGTGATTTTTACTACTTATTCCAATTATGCTAAATAATCAAATATTACACTTTTAATATTTGTTGAAATCATTTTACGTAAAATTCGAGGGATTACATAGCTAATATATCCTTTTTAAGGAATGTTATCCATCTTTTGAGAGTGGCTAGGTATAGGGAGGGGTGGGGTATGTAGTACTATTTGTAGCCTGCCTTTTAAGGTATATATTATTAGATTTTGTACTTAGAACATACTTATAGTACCTTACCTATCCTATTTTTTTTTTTATTTCTTTCTTAAAGTTCAAATTTATGGTATTTGATATTGTTTCATGTAATATATAAAATTACTTTATTTTCATATATTCTCAATAAATAACATATGGAAATGGATTTTAAAAATATTTTGTCAATATCACAAGTTCTCTAACATATAGAATATGTTTATGTGTAAAATTGAAAGATGTAAAAAATACTTATAAAACCTATTTATGTGATATTAAATAAAATTGTAAAACCTATAGTAAATTAAAAAATTAAAAACTATGAACTACTTTTGTACCAATCAATCTTAGAAGATAAAACAATATTTTTATATAATATGGGAGTTCAAGTATATACAAACAATCTTGAATAATGAAAATAATGAAAAATTCCAAAAGGTTGTTGATAAACCAAATTTATTTTTAGATTATGAAAGTTAAATTATAGATTATTTAGTCATTTTATTGATAATTATTATGAAAATAGCACTTAAAATAATTAAAAATTCATTTTTAGGTCTTCAAGAGAGAGATTTTGTGGGTAGAAAAGATTTTGGATCAAATTATGAGTGTGGAAGTAATTTATGGTTGACATGAGAAGATGTAACCATGTCACCCAACCATGTTGTTTGAAATAGGCAAGAAGTGCACCTAGAAGAGAAAATTTGAATTTGATGTGACATGGTGAGATGGGATGACATGACTTGTCTAATTCATGTCATTCTCAAGAATATGGAATAGAATTCTACATGTAAAACAAAATGACTTGTCTATGTTCTATTAATTCAATAGACCATATGACATGACTTGTCTAAGTTGTGTCATTCTTAGAATTTTAGATTTCTTATGTACAAAATTTGACATGACCAAGAGACAAGACTTGTCCCCCTCATGACTTTTTGAAAGAATGATATGTTAGGAAATAAGTTAAAATTGGAAAGATTCTTCTTTGGCATGAAGAAAAAGGCGTCTTAGGATAATTTTTGGAAAGAACTAAATCCTCCAACACTCACATGCAAGAAGATTAACAACTTTCCTATTTTTGAAGAGTCGCTTTCTTATTTTGAATCCTAGCTTACCAATCAAGAAAGAAACTTTTCTATTATGCCAATCTTCAACTTTCCTATTTTGGAGAAGGAAACTTCCTATTTGAAAGTTTGAAGAGCCTCTATATAAAGAAAAGACCCCATGATAGCAAGAGATTATCATCAACAACTTAAAGTTTACTTTTGCATTACTAAGATTATTATTTGCAAGTCAAAGTTATGCTTTATCCAAATTGTAACCGGGGAGTTATGCTTTGCTCTTTATCTTTTTATGTCCTTGCTACTTCTCCTATGGAGGAATAACTTTCTAGTTTAGATTTTAATGAACCGTAGGTTGTTTATGGGATTGATTCTTTATTGTTTCTAGTATATGAATTGATCTATTGAATTCAATTGTGTTGTTCTTGCTTGTTTATTTTGAATTGATAATGCATAATATTAATTCTTGGTTTGATTTTCATCCAAATTAATTGAAAGATTGTTTGCATGATTAGATCTACACAACTGGAAAGAAATGCATGTAATCTTATAATTAAGACGACGTAATCTTTGGGTTTAGCAGAAATCCTTGCATAGGCATTTGAGAATGTTAATGCTACCTTAGGGATTAACTAAAAGAAAATTTAGTTAAGTAAACTTTTAGATTTCAATAATAAATCTTGAAAAGGATATTGAATTATGTTAGAATTCCTCCTATTAAAAAATATCAGTAATATTATTAGAATTATCCTTTGTGAAATCACATAACACCTAGTGGGGATTCAAAATTTAAACATTCTTGCAATTCAGTTTATTCTTAGCTTGACTTATGCTTGGTCTATAATTAGTAGTAATATTATATATTTTTACTTAAACACCCTTGATTTTGTAGGTTAAACAATAGGAGAAAAGTAAGTATTGGTACCCACTAATCCCTATGGGAATGATGCTTATACTCAATCCATATACTATAGCCTTCATAGGTCCACTTGCCTTTTGCAGTTATAGTTTAGAATTATATATGAGATTTTTAACTTGTTATTAGTTACCTACTATCTGTCCCAGTTGTCTACAAATAAAAATTCTTAACAAGTTGTTGCAAAATAAAAGATAGAGTATTATTATTTATATCTCATATAGTAACACTATTTTACTATATTTAATATGATAAATACATGATACTATTTAGAGCTGACAATTTAGAACTCGATCCGTGAACCCGAGCACGACATGACATGATTATAAAAGAGTTTAGGTAAGTAAAAATCAATACGAATAATAAACGACTTAAACCTAGAAATGACATGAATTTAAACGTGTTGGGGTTCAAATTTAGGACCCAAACCCATCTATAAACCCATGAACCCGTTAAAATATAATATTATTATGTTATCTTTAACTAAATTACAAAATGACAAAATTATCCATATAAGAAACAAACAATATATGTTTATATATGTGTAGCATATTATAAATTTTATATAAAACGTACATATAAAATAAATAAAATATAGATCTTATTTAGCAAATAATATATATAATGTATATATTGATATATAACTAATTTATTTGCTTTATATACAACATATGTACATGTATACACACAAAATATAAAATAGCAATGTAACCAGATATCTATAAATATATATATATATATTATATGGACATAAACAAACACATATAGCATATTATATAAATATCTATATTAAAATAAAGACTACATACAAAATTATAAAGTAGGTAGATTATATATAACACATATATGTAACTTATAAATTACATATGAAGTACAAATTACATATAACATACATCGTATAATATATATATATATATATAAACATAATATCTATGTCACATAACATATATATCAAATATTTATAAGGTATATGTGTATGTATATACTTATTAATACATATAGAAAGATCCATATGTTTAAAAGAACAAAAATTTATATATTATATATGTTATAATTCTTTTTTTATGGAATAATATATGGCATAATGTTGTATGTGTGTTATAAAATATGGATTATATATAACATATATGTAAATATATATTAATATATAGATTATATCTATGCTAAATTATAGATTTTATAGATAACATTTATAGTTTGTAAAAATATATAAATAAATATATAACTTAAAGAGTATATACAAACTATAAAATATGATAATATATATTACATAACACGTCTTATTAAGATGATAGCTTTTCTTTCTTTTCTTTCTTTCTTTATTTCTTTTTCTCCCCATTTTGGAGATAAGGATAAAATAGTTTGTTCTTTCCTCAATTGTAGCAATTCATGAGTAATAATTGCAATAAATAGTTTATCGTCTTTTGAAACAAAGAAGAGTGCTCAACCATACACACCTCACATATACACACTTCTTTCTACACACCATATAATAAGGGATAACCTAGAAAGATAGGGAATGGTCATCTTCTAAGATCTTAATAAAAAAGAAAAGAAAGAAAGAAGAAAAAGGAGAAAGAGAAAAGAAAGTAAAGAAAAAATAAATGGAGCTTTTAGTAAGTATTTAATTGGTTAGAAGTGAAAATTACGTGAAAATTGCTTGAAATCAAGCTTTTAAATGAATAAGCAATTCAACTAAACAATTGGACTTTTAATTGAATTTGTGTGTTTCTAAGTTAATGTTGATTGTTGGAATTGGGGCTTGTTTTCTAAGGATTTGATTTTAGTTTATGGATTATATTGGAATAGGGTTAAAGAAAGGAGGAGCTGAAGTGAAGGAGGAGGAGTTAGGGTTTGAGGAAAGGCTTCCAATAAGAAAAATAAAAGCAAAGTGTTTGAGAAGTGTGTGTCGATTGTGGAATGTTTAGAAGATTTTGATGTTCCTATTTCAAAAAAGCGTGAGGATAGGCTGATGAATTATGCTAGGCTAAATGGTGAGTAAGGATGTGGATCAAGCCTAATGAAATGTGAATAAGAAAAACTAATAAATAAATTGGCAACCCATATTAGATATTATTCAAGCCTTTATTGCAATTATTGTAATAGGTAGAATCAATATTAAGCGTAACTAATTAGATGATGTGGCATAACAACCACATGATAGTATCCATAGAATATATACAAGAGCAATTAGTTATGATCATACCTTTACCATGTATTACACATACAAATACTATAGAATGTAATACTAAAAAAATCAATGAAAAGTACAAAAATATTTGCTTAAGCTTGTATCCGAGGTAGAATAGCTCAATTTAGCTAAAGTAATTTCAATTTCATAGTTAATTTCTTCCTTTCCTATTGCAATTGGTATCAGAGTGCCATGGCAATGGAGACGCGAGAATTCAAACATATGGAGGATGTGATGAGGGCTATGCTTAAGGAACAAGTAGATTGTCAAGAAAATGTTCTAAAGGAGCAAGCTGCTTGACAAGAAGGTTAGGTTAAAATGTTTTTTGAAGCCTTGTAAAATCAACAAGCATTGATTGAGAAACAAAGTCAAACAATTGATTCATTTAGGTAACACATTCGTGGCAAGACAATCATGGTAAATCAGTTGGCTACAAAGGATGAATCTAGTGGCTACATGAGTAAACTAGTAAGTTCTAACGGTAACAATTTTGGTAACTCAATAGCATATCAGGTACTAACTAGAAACACAATGATTGAATTTCTTATTGTTGATGGTGAAGGGTTTAGGAGTTGGATATCTAGAGCTGAGCAACTTTTCACTTTACATGAAACTCCTAAAAATCTTAAGGTCAAAATTGTGATGATACACTTAGATGATAAACCCTATGAGTGGTATAGCACTTTTGTTAAAGCTAGAAATGATGCTACTTTACTAACGTAGGAGGAATTTACAAAAGCATTCAATGCAAGGTTTAATGAAAAAGGTCTTGAAGACCCTATGCTAAAGCTTAAAGAAATTCAATAAGTAGATCCGTATAAGATATATTGGTGAGTTCTTGCACTTGTCAACTCAAGTTCAATTACCTAAATCACACTTGGTTTGCTATTATCTTAGTGGCTTGAAACCAGAAATTCAATACCTATCCAAATGTTTCAACCAAAATCACTCACCCTAGCTTGTACCCTTGCAAAATTACAAGAAGCAACTATCCTTTTTTCCAAAAACAAAACTTGAAAAACTTTGAAGGACAAACCATAGCTTCTACCTAGAATACCCTATACACTACGTGTTACTACCTCAACAACCCCTCTATCAAATCAAACAACAACCTAAACACTAAAGAAAACTCAAAAACTAATCCACCAAACTTAACCCGACCTAGTACCTTTACAACTAACCATACCATTAAGATATTGAACGTAAGCCACTTTGTTTTTGGTGCGATGAATCATTCAGACCAAGTCATCATTGTAATAGTAAGAGATTAAATTTGCTTGTGGTTGATCGGGAAGATAATGTTAGAGTCTATGAAGGTAAAAAAGAATTTATGGATGAACTGGGAATGGATTTGTAATAGTTGCAACTTAATTCCATGGATGGAGATGTAGGAAACATGGAACATTGTATGTGAGTGAAGGGTAGTTGTCACGCCCCGAAGGGTACCATATATATGATTGGTTTGGATCTTTCTCTATTGGATTTGTTGTATAAAACATACTTTCAAAATCACAACTCGAAGATGAAGTTTCCAAAATTTAAAAAACTTATTGTTTCTTTTCAACTTCGATTTAGTAACTTCCAACATCCATGGCAAGCGCACATTTCCAAGTAGTATAACAAGAATTAGGTCGGATCCCAAGGGAATAGTGGCAACTATTACTCACATTCCATTTATTATCTAGCCAAGAAAAGGAACAGCAAAACATAATAATAATAATAAATAAAAAAAAGAAGTTATGCTAAGGTTAGAGATATTCACAAACACTTTCGGGGAAAAATTAAAGATGGGTTTGTAAAAATGCAAGACGATAGCCCAGGGTTTGCTTTACCAATTCCTTATCATGTAATTTCAAATCTAAACTCTAAAAGAGTTGTTGCTGGTGTATTTTTACTGTCGGATTTACTAAGATAAACTAAAGCTTCTCTCGAAGTTAATAGTTCTAGGTCTAGACCGGACCATCGAAATCTCTTCTCAGACTGTCAACAGTCTTGAGCCGCATAAAGCTTAAGAATCCTTCATTTAAAAAAAAAAATCAAGTTAATGCATTTTAAAAACAACAGATAGAAAGCCTTATAACCCCTCTTTAAGGGTGATTATAAATAACTCCACTAGCAGCCAAAATCTATCTAATAAAACGACCTCTCAGCCTATTCAGTTGAAATCAAACATGGGTCTAATAGGTGCACCACACAATTAGACCTATACAAACAGATTCAATCTACTAGTCACAAATACCTAGTCAATTGAATTGAAAGTGCATTTGATTTCACATGAATCGGTATTTGGATTTACAAATCCTAAGTTATAGGAGATTATTTCTCTATGGATTTAGAAATTAAGAACATGATCTGAAGAAATAATATGAGATTAACCAAAGAATTACAATTCGGAACAAAGTCTTGCATGAATTACAAACAATGGGTTAAAATGATTTTTACAGAAAACTACGAGATCTCCAAAGCAAGAAGAAATAAAATTCTTTCGATCAAGAAATTCTCTCTCTACACTACGTTAGTATTATTCTTTTGTATGTACATTGTACAACCCCTCTTTCGCATGCCTTTGCACGTTTATTTATAGGGTTAGGGCATAGAAATCATGAAGAGTTTTATTACTGTCGTGACAGATTCCGTATAAGAGAAAGCAAATTCTTTATTCACGCGCACGTCTAAATCACTGCTCAAGCAATCGCTCATCAAGGGGTAAATTGAGTGCTTCAAGGCTACATTAAGGATAAGGCTCGACTTGAGCAGATGAAATGTAGCATTTTTGTCCATTCTTCCATCAAGAGCCAATATTGAGGCTATTGAGGGCTCAATTTGAGGCGCGACATTGAGGTAAAGGTCTGTACTTTACTTCAGCAATTGTCGCGAGTCAAGTTTAGGGTGCAACACGAGCTTTCTTCAAGTTTAGGCTCAATTTCATTAGAACAAGTGTCGAGGGTCATGTCGAGGGCTAAATTTGAGGCATGATAGACCAATTTTTGCTTGTTTTGCCTTGCATTTTGGTCTCAATTGATGTTATTTAGGGCGCGATAGATCTGTTCCTTACTTTTGTTGCTAATTTTGTTCTAAATCTGGTTAAAAACACTTTGATTCTTCTTCTTTTAATCCAATGAGCTGAAAACTAATAGTTTAACATTAAAATCACTAAATTCATAGGACTTTAACTGAAAAATGATCAAAATAGGCTCGAATTATTATGAAAAGAATAGAATAAAATTAACTTATAAGTGACAACTTGCTGTACACAATATTAAAGCTCAGGAATGACTACTTTAATCATACAAAGGCTTCTAAATTATGCACAAGACATACATCACAATTAAGGGAACACATCGGAGTAGCGCAATTTACATTGATAACAATTAAAGTAATAAGGCAAGAGGAATACTTATTATTAAATATAAATAAGTCAATTACAATTCTTAGGGGTATACCCCCCCTAATGTCTTTAAGTCTACATAAATACATTTCCTAGTGATCTCCACAATATTAACATATCATATTTTGCTCATAAAGAAATTTCAAGAAAATAAAATTCATCATATGCTCTCACTTTTTTCATAAGAGCTCAAGAATCTATCAACAATCCCCTTAATGTCCTAATCTTCAAATGGAGCCACGAATATACCTGTTTTAACAAAAATCTATGGGGTGTAAGCTTATAATGTGCTTAGAAAGATATTCCCTTTATTTGTACCGTATTCAAACAAGTTTATTAGTTTTCACATATATGCTATGCATGCTATGCAACAACTACATGATACAAGCAGTTATGTATAGGTATCTGAAAACTATACATAGAATGGATTTACGCCATTTGTATCGACGGTTAGGGAAATTGGGTATGAAGATCTATGCTATCTTCACTGCAAGTCCCCGAGACTCTTACTCACAGCGGTCAATTGATGCGGCTCATCCTTGGGATGTATCCTTTTTGACCTTTGGTCTTTCTAATTCCTCACGTAGGAGTGACAGCCTCATTATATGACTCGACGAAGAATAAACACGTGTCCATTTAATTTATATCAAGGCCGAGTATAATTAAAGTATATTTAGGGGTGATCAAACAAATATGATACGTGCATAAGCAACATATAATATTGATAATGTACTTAAATATTCATTTGTTAGTTTCAATATGCTTAGCATCCCTTGTCACACATATAGAAAAGCATTTACATGTAAACCCATAAACCCATACATATATATTTTATCTTGTATCTATAGATCTAGTGCAACTATCTAAAAGTATAATCAAGGTAACAAAATCAAAAGGGAAAGATCACTCTTCCATATTGCAATTTACTGGGTCGTAATAATCATCCAGAAAGGGAATCTCATATTCCTCATCACCTAAAAAAAAATACCTGGAATGAGTATTTCATAGAAGTTCTACTTAATTTTTTAACTCTATTTATTTTATTCTTGTAAAAATTGGGATCATAAGAAATTCTAATTTAAAATGGCCATAACTTGCTCATTTTAACTCGGAATTTTGCATACTAGTAGTCATTTTCTACCTACTCAAAAAAATCTATCTATTTCTATGGTTATTTTTAATATTTAAAGACATTTGGGTTTTGAAATAGGTCAGTGCAGATCTGGACCGAAAGTTCTAACCCCTTAATTGCAATTTTTCCCAAGTTTTTCTTCACCTAGATATTTTATAGCAAACATATAAATATTTTTACCTTTGAAAACTATTTAATATTGAAAATAACACATATTATATGTATGACCCCAGTGATGTTCCAAAGTAAAACTTTGTAAAACAATTTTTTGTTGAAAAGAGTAATGTTGAGTTTTATGAAATCATATTCTTAACTTGTGATAAAATTTGCTATCTTGTAACCATGTGACTTAACAACAAAAATAAAAATCATAGTTCAATATAATTTTTTTTGAAATCTCAAAGATCTTATATTTGAAAAGAATTTTATTTAATGATTTTTTATAAGACATGGTTTTATTTATTGGTGGCATAAAACTCTAAGTGTATGTCCTCTTGAAATTTTTCCTACGTTTGGTTCTTAAACAAAATTTCAATTCTTAGATTTTGTAATTGTGAAACTTAATTAAAGAAAATCATGATTTTATATTTATTTTGAGTTCATGAATATTTCATTTTATATTAAACTTCTCCTAACTAATTACTTTCCAACATACAAATCTTTATGTGATAATGTAGAAAAGTCATTCCAAGTTTTATTATCTCTAAAATGTTCTAAGTTTTGATATATGAGAAAATTTAGATAAATGACTTGTTCTAAATTCCTATATGTATTGTAAATAAGATTTTTAGAAAGTTATACATAACAAAGGATTATCAATATTTATATTTAAGAAATTCATTTCAAAAATTTGAAAAGTTGGTGGGTGTCGAATCCAACAAATAAAAATATTTATATTTAACCTACTCTAAAGATTTGTAAATAGGGTTGAGCAGGATCGTCTCCACAGGGAACTAGTAAAAATCTATTTCTATCAAGATTGAGAAAAGAGAAAAATTGGGGGATTTTTGAAATCAAGCAAATAAAATAAACCTATTTCTAATTAAGAAGATTTATATATATTCAAAAGATTATCTAGCCTAGGTTTCATTACAACTCAATTCTCAAGATTGATCCTTGACTCAAATATTATTATCCCTACTTTGCACAGGTTAGTTATAAATTCCAATAAGCTCTGAAATTCAATCTCTCCTTAGATATTAAATAACCAAGATAAGATCTTTGATTATTCCTAATCAAATAGATAACCCTAAATACGCTCTTAAGGTTTAATCTATCAATTGCATTAAGAAAAGAGAAACCTAACCCTAATCAATAATCTCATAAAGCATGGATTATTTAAATTAGATTATATTTCATCACAACATCAAATAACCATCTATTTTATGACTATCGTGTTGTTTCATCACCTATATTAGAATACTCATACAATTACGGATATGAGTTCTAATTGATTGTTTATTGTTCAATCATCCTACAACCGGATCCAAAGCTATAAGATATAATCAAGCAATAATAACAATAGATTCAGATGTAATACAAATATGAAAAGATAAGAATAATAGAAATCAAACCCATTTAGATCTCACAATCCATCTTGAATTGAGTTGCAATAATCCCTTGGATAGATTAAGAGATTAGTTGTTCATGATTCAAGAAAAGCAATCTTTAGGGTTCTTGAAAGTATATAGAACAAGAATAAATCAATAATGAATAATGAATCCATCCTCCTTTCTCTCTCCTCCTTCTTTATATATATGAGATAAACATCAGATATAAAGAGTGTTTTTCGCATGAAAGATGGCTGGAGGCATGTCGCGACAAGGCTGGCAGCTATTATTCGCGAAACAAATGGTGCAGTCTTGATGGCCGGCTCCATGGCCGGCGGCCATGATGCTTCTGGTCATTGTTTAACGGTGATGGCCGGCTCCATGGCCGGCGGCCATGATGGTTCTGGGATCTCCGCTGGGCTTCATGGCTAGCGGCGATTCCATGATGGCTGGCGGCCATGACTCCTCTGATGTATATCTCCCATACTTGGTTCCTCTAAATCTTTCCATTCACTTTAAAAACCTGAAATATAACATTAACTTTATTAAATACCAATTCCTCATAATTTCTATAAAATTAATAACAAGTTAATCAAGTTTTATCTAATATAAATTGAGTAAAATATATCTCAACAAAAGTGTACTGGGCTTTTCCTTTTAAATTCTTAACGAAGAGATTTCCTAAGTTTTGGAAATAAGATTATTGTCAAATATGTTGCATAACAAAGAATGATTAATATTTAATTTTTTTTCTTTTTTTTTTTTTTGGAAAACCTTTGCATAATAAGGAATTCTCAATGCTTGTATTCTTAGATGACTTCTTTTGAGATTTTAGAAAATTTATCTAAGTAGCTACTTTTATGATAATCTTTCCTAAGTGTTAATAATTCTTGATAGATAAGTCTTATTTTATAAATTGAGAAATAATTTATATTTTAATTTTAAAAATTTTTATTAAGATAGCAACATCACTTTATGATCATGTATGCATATGCATCTAATAATTATACTTAAGGTATAACTTGTTGGCATAAGCTTATGTAGAAATAAAGGATAGAAAATCAAATAAGTAAATATAGAGAAAATAAAGATATGGAAGTCTTATCTTAATATTAAGACTTCCCGAAACTTATAAATGGATAGGTTCCATGAAAATAAGAAAAGGAAAATCAAAGAAAATCATGGAAGTCTTAAATTTATTTCAAGGCTTACCAGGATTTAGAGATAAACAAGTCCCATAAAGAAAATAAGAATAGCAAGAACTAATTTTGGGAGTCTTAGGTTTCATCAAGACTCCCTGAGACTTGTATATTTCCAGTCTCATAAATAAAGCAAAGCAAATAAATAAAAAAGTCATGGGAGTCTTAAATTAATTTTTAAGACTCTTCGGAGCTTAGATAATGGATAAGTCTCCTTTGTTTTGACTTGCTTTTGGACAAGTCTAAGTCTTAATTTTCATGGTGTTAGTTATTTTAGTAAACTATACCTAAGATCAAGGTATCATCAAGTGTTGATGCACTCAAAGGATATTTGTAAGATTGCCTTCCGCATTGATGAAGGGCATTATGAGTTCCTTGTTATGCCACTTAGCTTAACAAATGCCTCAACATTTCAAGGGTTAATGAGTGATGTTTTTAGACCTTATTTATGAAAGTTTGTCTTAGTATTTTTTTACGACATATTAGTTTATAGCATTAGTATCGATCAACATGTGGAGCATTTGAGAGCGGTCTTCTGTACACTAAGAAATGAACACTTATTCCTTAAGTGGAGTAAATGTGTGTTTGGTGTTTTTCAAATTGACTATTTGGGTCACATAATAACCAAAAATGGCATGGCTACATATATAAAGGAAATAGAGGCTGTTGATCATTGGCTAATTCCATAAAATTTATGACAATTATGTGGATTTTTAGGACTAGTAGGGTATTATAGACGGTTTATACAAGGGTTTAGAGCCATTGCTTGCCCTCTAACACAATTGTTAAGAAAGGATCAGTTCAAATGGGGTGTATGAGGCTCAAGAGTCATTTGAAAAATTGAAGAAGGCGCTAGTGCATTCACCCTTTTTGAGCTTACTTAATCATTCTAAATTTTTGTAATAGAAATGGATGTGTGTGTAGACAGCATTGGTCTTGTTCTAATGCAAGAAAAGCACCCGATTGCCTCATTAGCAAGATATTAGCTCAAAAGCATAAGGGAATGTTAGCTTATGAGAAAGAACTATTGGCTCTGGTATATGCCATTGAAAAATGGCATCACTACTTAATTAGAAGACATTTTGTGATCAAAATTGATCACCAAAGTTTCAAGTGTTTATTTGAGCAATGCTTGGCCACTCCAAGTCAACTAAAGTGGTTGACAAAACTACTTAGACTTGAATATGAAATTGAGTATAAGCATGGAAACGCAAATGTAGTGGTTGACTCACTCTCTAAACGGAATATTAACAATTTGAATCATTTGCAAGTACATGTTACTACTCTAGAAATTTTGGAAAAGACCAAAGCTAGGTGGTCCTTAGATGGGGGATATGATGGAATAATTCACCAATTACAAAAGGGTGAACCAGTGGGACATTTCTCACTTGATTAAGGGATATTGAGGAGGAAGGGTAGAATTGTAGTTATGCCATTACCTATCTTAAGAGAGAAATTGTTGAAAATATACCATAGAGGTCCTTTGGTGGTCATTTGGGAGCTTAGGCAACCTATAAAAGATTATCAATGGTATTTTATTTGCCCAAGCAAGAAAGGCATGTGAGGTAGCTTATTCGTGATTATGATGTTTGTCAACATTTCAAGTTTGAGAATGTGGCAACCCCAAGTTTACTCTTACCCTTAAGTGCTCTTAATGAATGTTGATAAAGTATTAGTATGAACTTTATTAAAGGACTAGCCAAATCCAATGAGAAAGAAGTTATTAGAGTAGCAGTTGATCGACTTAACGAGTATGGACATTTCATTGCTTTGTCCTATCCCTATAATGTAACCACAATAGCTTAGGCATACCTTGATAATGTTTACAAAATACATGGTATTCATGAAATTATAACTTTTGACTGTGATCCTATCTTTGTAAATCCATTCTAGAAAGAGTATTTCAAATTACAATAAGTGGAATTCAACATGTCAACAGCATATCAAACCAAAACGGACGATTAGACGGAGGTGGTGAATAAGTGTTTGGAAACCTATGGAGGTGTAAGTTAGGGGAGAAACCTAAGTGTTGGAGTCAATTCCTTTCATTAGCTAAGTGGTGGTACAACACTAAAATACAAGTACCAAAGTCACTCCTTTCGAAGTTTTATATGATTATCTACCTCCCCTACACCTACTTTATGGACTAGGGGATTCAATGAATGCATTGGTTGATTCTATGTTATCTAGTAAGGAAGATATGATCAAGCTTCTAAAGTTTCACTTACAAAGAGCTTAGCAAAGGATGAAATAAGTTGAAGACAAGAAATGAAGTGAAAGAGAGTTCAGAATCGGAGATCTAGTCTTGCCAAAATTACAACCCTATGAACAAAGTTCATCGAAGGATTCTAGGGTTCATAAGCTGCTACCTAAATACTATGGGCCTTACAAAGTCATTGATAGAGTAGGATCAATGGCTTACCATTTAGATCTTCCTCTTGAGGTATTGACTCATTCAATATTCCATGTTTCACATCTCCAAAAGGTACCACAGATCTAGGTCCAACGTTTCCTCAACATTGCCAGCATACGTCCATGAAGATGAGTTAGAACCAGAGGCTATTATAGGAAGGAAGATGGTTAAGCAAGGAAATCATGTAGACACTATGGTACTTTTCTCATGGCATGGTCATGCTCCATCTAAGGCTTCCTAAGAGTTTTATCAACATCTTTAGTTGAGATATCCTAATCACCCTTATGGACATGGGTTCTTGAAGTGAAGGAGAATGCTATAGGGTTAAAGAAAGGAGTAGCTGAAGTGGAGGAGGAGGAGCTAAGGTTTGAGGAAATGGCTCTAACAAGAAAAAGTAAAAGCAAAGTGTTTGAGGAGTGTGAGTCAGTTGTGGAATGTTTAGAAGATTAAGATATTCCTGTTTCAAAAAAGTGTGAGGCTCGGCTAAAGAACTGTGTTAGGCCAATTGATGTGAGTAAGGATATCGATCAAGCCTAATGGAATGTGAATAAGAACAACTAATAAATAAATTGACGGCCCATATCAGATATTACTCAATCCTTTATTGCATTTATTGTAATAGGTAGAATCAATATTAAGTGTAACTAATTAGATGATGTGGCATAACAACAGCACGATAGTATCCTCAAAATATATGTAAGAGCAATTAGTTATGATCATACTTTTATTAGGGTTGCAAATGAGCCAAGCCGAGCTTTCCAAGGCTCGGGGTCGGCTCATTTAAAAATTATCGAGCTCGAGCTGAGCTTCTTAGCTAGCTTGAAATCTAGGCGCAACTCATTTGCAAATTGAGTTTGAGTCGAGCTGAGCTTTTTATTGAGCTTTTAAACCTTGAGCTTAACTTGTTTAAATAACCCTTTTTTTATTTTTTTTCAAACCTCGAAATAATATATAATAGTTTTTAAATATATATACACATATATTAAATAGAAGTTAGCTTTGTTGTTTCAATAATTTATCAATATATCATAAATACGTAACTTATTAAGTTGCTAACGAGCTTATTAACAAAACTACTTGAGAGCTTGTCCACGAGCTTAAAACGAGCCGACTCACGAGCCTAAATCAAAGCTCAAGACGGCTTGTTTAGATAAATGAGCTTTATCTTTAGTTCGTGCATGCTTGTTTACTAAATGAGCTCAAGTCGAGCTAAGCTGCAACCTTATTTTTACTATCTATTACACATATAAATACTACATAGTGTAATACCAGAAAAATTAATGAAAAATAAAAAAAATGTTTGTTCCAGCTTGTATCAGAGCTAGAATAACTGGATTCAAGTAAAGAAAATTCATTTTCATAGTTAATTTCTTGCTTCCCTGTTGTATAGAATTTGCTTAAAGACATGTAAAAATTCAAGTTGAAGGTAATTGATCAAGTGTAAAATTAAGAATATGTTATTCTTGCTTATAGACCACACTAACGTGAATTAAACGTGATTTTATTATGAAAATTAGGCAAAGCTAATGAAAAGGCACACTCAATAGATTAACCGCACCAAATCTAGAAAAAGAATAAAATTTTGTGGTTAATTAAGCTAAATTTTGTAGTGTTATTTTATAGGATGATACTATCCAAATACCCCTCAAAGATCTGTGAGGAAAGAGTAGGGCATTGAGGTGGTACATATAGCATTTAAACTCCTCTATAGATGCAAATTGGACTATAGCTAAAATGTGTCCTCTAAATATCCTCTTTATGCCATTATCATGGTGCTACAAATTTTTAAGAATTAAAAACATAAGTTGCTATTTTAGAGAATGTTCTACCCTCATTTTCTTTTCTTGTTTTGCCATCAATACACCTAAGATTAACCTTTTATTATCATGTGTTATTTTAGGTTAGATTTCCATGTATCTCTTGTGAATTCCAACTTGAAAACAAATGAGAACTTCATGTATACAGAAATTTTGGGACAAGAAATCTGAGATAAGGCTAACATAATCTCTTTCTTTTTTGTTTTTTCCTTTTTTTGAATGGATGTACTTTTTGCTGTTTTTTTTTTTTTTTTTTTTTTTTTGGTTCCTTAAACAAATTATGAATTAGAGGTGGATGGCAGTGTCCTTCTATAGCGCCTTTGAATTATTAGGTCTTTGATTTTGTATTATTGATCATGTGTTTTGAGTTGACTGAGATGTATACTATATCACCTAGGGTAGTATTCGAAAGAACTTTATCTATTCCATTACATGATAATCTAATATGTATTGTATATAAACTTGAAGATTTATGCTATAATTTGGTTAGGGTTTAGGAAATTGACAAGGTTTTCTTCATCTTCTCTAAAAATATGAATGACTGATTGGATGATCAAGGTATTTCTTGTTTTTAGATAAGGAGATATAACTTATTTTACATTTTTTAAAACCTACTCCAATTATTGAATAACCTTATTTAAATGCGATGTAGATTTTATGGCACAATAGCTCAACTAATCCTTTCTAGGGATTCGATGGATGGTTGTATTCCTCTACGGTGTTATTCAACCCAATTTGGTTTTTTTTTTTTTTTTCAATTGTAGATACATAAAATCTCCATCAATTTCGGTTTGCCTAGCTATAGTACTTCTGCAATGGCAGACTAGCCAAACAAATCCACTAATCAAGACTTGTTCTCACCATACACTTATACAATTGGTACAACTAACGAGTCTTTCATGAATAAATTGAAGTATTTTCTAAAATGTATAACTTTATTAACATTTCACCATACGAATTCAAGCCTACAAGAAAGAGATGGTACTGAAGTGGAGCTCAGTAAAAGCTTAACTATAAAAAAAGTCGATAAAAATTTTGCCTAAATTGAAAGGCTTGGGTCAAATATAGCTAGATACAAGTCAATAGAGGCATAGGGTTGACTAAGAAAGATGATGATTGACACATAATCCAACTGTGTTGGAAACTATTATTATTTTTTTTATTGGATCACCTCCAAAGTAGTGATAGGATGACATATAACATTCATTATGAAATGTCGCAATTGAAATTATCACAACTAAGAGCAGCCATAAAACACAAAAGTTCAAATTGGGCATTGCTCTCAACTAATCCAAAACAACACGTTTATTCAAATATCTCTCCTATTCGATTAGAACTTGTTTCAAAATTTTCACTTTAGCTAATTTCCAAATTTTTTAAGACAAATATTATATCAATTAACTCTGTTTACATAATTTAAAATCTATATATAAAAAGCTGTTGGCCTAGTCTATTGGTGTTTAATGGCTTGGTTGATGGGTTTTCAAGTTATTTTAATTTCTTCTCCTATTCTACCTTTTGGATGTATGTTGTTTCCAGGTTATTTGGGGCCTCTATATAGTTTTATGGTAAGATTTTTGCATACATGAATAATGTAATTGTCTGAAACTCTACCTATCAAGGTTTGAAAATAGTTTTATCCTTAGTATCAAATATTTCTTAGGAGACTGTCTATCTTAGAAGTATTTTCCACTTTACACAAACTAT
The DNA here is from genome assembly GCA_024138025.1 of Combretum micranthum. Classification (NCBI taxonomy): domain Eukaryota; kingdom Viridiplantae; phylum Streptophyta; class Magnoliopsida; order Myrtales; family Combretaceae; genus Combretum; species Combretum micranthum. Next base: position 157,567 of record JAMXBD010001130.1, on the reverse strand, counting down.
AAAAATCTATTTAACTTCAAATTATTACACCAAAAACGTATTAATGATTATAATTCTACTCCCTTATATGTGAACGATATGACAAGAGAGTCTATATTGTACCTATAAACCCTAGCGTCTTCACTATAGAGGTTTTCCTTGATCATTGACGTTATTAGAAATTAGAAAACACAGCACGAGAAGTACGATTGTTATACAAAACTGGTATGACGCGAAAAGTATGACTATTACATGAAAAAGGACAACATGAGATAAAACACGACATTGAAAGGACACAACATGAAAGCTCAGTTATTATAGGATAAAGGACAATATCATGTCTGATGCGAAGTAAACTACCAACTCGACTCATCGACACGAATCACCACCTAAACTCTGTGAAGGATTATTCTCAATTGTCAGGGCTATCTCCCTGCAAACTGGACAACTGTTCCTCATCATTAGCCAGGTTTTGATGCACGAGTAGTGATACTTGTGGGGGCACTTCAGCTTTGCGACATGATCTCCAGTTATATACTCATCCTGTTGATGAAACTATCACTATAGTTTATAAAGATCTCAAGATTAATTTAGTAAGGAAATGTATTATAAGAAGAGGAAACCAAAAAGAGAAATATAAGAGCTTAAAGATACAAGATCTACTAGACCATCCACACACATAAGTATATTATACATTGAATTTCTCTGGGGTGAAAAATGGTATCGGGATATCGTTCTATCGGAAAAAAAATTATTTCATATTTAATTTAGGTAACTTGGATTGTTAATCGAAGTTCTTATCCTTAATGGCAAAATTAAAGTGGAAGTATCATAACATCTCAAAAAGTAATAATAAACTGTGTGGCAAATAAATAAATAAATGAATAAATTGAATAACCCGTACCAGGCAAATGCAGCATATATGGTTTCCCTTGGAAAAATCATCACTCAAGGGGTTGTACTTCGTTCCTTTCAGATTTTTAGAAATGACCTCCTCAGTTAACCCTGAAACCTCCTGAACGTCCTGTGTTTAAGCAGTTCCTTGCAATCATAAGTTAGTAAAAAATGGTTCTTCTATCGACAACAAAATTTACTGCTAATTTCTTCATATTCACTACCTGATTATCAGCCGATCATCTTGATTGAACTGGCCATCATCTGACACATCATTATCGTCGACAATAATAGGACCCAGGTTCCCTCTATTAGGATTGTCCTGCTGGTGATGGTGGTAGTGATGATGATGGTGGTGGTGGTGGTGCCGTTGTCGCCGTTGCAGCTGCTGTTGTGGTTGCAGCAGCTGCCGTTGTGGCTGTTGCTGCTGTTGCTGGGCTGCTGCTGCTGTGATCTCAACATTGTGAGTAGGCAATTAAAAACACTATGTAATTTGTGTGTACACATAGTTTCAGGCGAAAGTTATTTCAATGGGTAACTATATGTTGAATGGAATGAATTCAAGCCGTCTGAATAACCACAATGAACTTATGAAGGTTTACCTGACCATTTCTTTCTTGTTGGAATCTTCTTTGGAAGTGAAGTGAGGCTGGTGAACCTGGAGGAAGCTCAAAGAAAATTCCAAAGAATTGGCCTCCATTCGCCATACCTAGTCGCGGCCCATTTACGAATATAATCCCTGGTGCATTGGAAGAACCTTGATTACCTCGATTGGAATGTGATGACTGAGGATGGGAAAAGGGATTATTACTCATGGTGTGTTGAGCATATTCTTCAAGAGAGTTGAAAGTATTGGGATTATTAGTTGGTTGGATATGTTGATTGTTGGGGACGACAAAAGGAAATCTCTCAGCATTAAGAAGTGGAGCAATCGAGTCAGGTGCTGAATTAATACTAGCATGGCCATGATGTTGATTTGCAATGTTAGCTATTTCATTCGCATTGTTGCTGAAATCCACGATAGGATGTCGACAATGATGAGATATCAAACTGCTTGATGCTGAATCTGGCCTAGGATTATTAGTCAAGGCATTAGGATGAACCCCATCTGGAGTATGTCCCCTGATTTGTCCTACATTAGACCTTCTTGGTCCCAAATGAGACCAATGTTGACGTAAGCCTGGATACGTACCTTGATTCCTGATATGGTCAAGATTAATCCTCAGACGAGTCCATCTTCCGTAGGAATCACCATTACCTTCACTTGCCAGACCTATCATCACAGGGCCATTCCCATTCGCATTCCCATTCAGAGTTGCTCCTCTGCCAGGTGATGCAACTTCTCTAGAGCTTCCAGATTTTCCTCCTTGCAAAGTTTGATCTATAATAGGAATATTATAGTCTTGTCGATTAAATTCAATTGCATCTTGGGAAGCTTTACGTTTAGCTCCATTGGAGCTATTATTGGAGCTTTCTCCTTGCACAAATTGATCAGCACCACCTCCCATGTTCGGGGTGATCGATAAGCTTAAGGATCGCCCCATTTCCTGATAAGCGTTGACAATGAAATTGTTTTCAGCAGTAGTTGATTCCATAGGATTTTGAGCAACAGCATTCATCAGCACGATTTCAGTAGGGGCATCAGGCAAGGATTCTCCATGAACAGCTGCAATGGAAAACCCCAAATTACTGTGAATAAATTTTCTTTATTTGCCATTATATATCATTACTATCATTACCAGTAGAATTGCTACCAGTTTCATTGATGGAATGGACATTTCCAATTGCACCATTGTTTTGATTCCTTTGACCTTCCATGCTTGGAGCTTTTCTCAACAACCTGAACATGGTTATGTATCTTGTTTATTTTGTACTAGTAAATACGGATGATATGTTTTAGCATGACAGCAAAATTTTTTAAATTCATTGTGAAAGGTATGTAAATCAACATATAATTAGGAGGCAATATGTAAATAGACAAAGTGTTGAGGAGTAAAGCTTTTCTATTGGAAGGGACAAATAAATATATGAAATTGTAAAACCATGATTAAATCCTTAGTTCAAAAGCTTGACAGTAAAAAAAAAAAAAAATATATATATATATATATATAAAATTGTGATCATATAAATGAAACACATTGCATAAAGATGTAAAAATTAAAACAAGTTTAAAAATGATCAGGAGATTAATTGTTGTTTATATGGAAAAATAAATAAATAAGTGTAAACCCTATACAAAAGTTTAAAAGATACACACGATTACACTAGATATGTATTATTGTAGTAAGTCATCTATTTCTCAAAATTGAATGTATTTATTATATATGTAACTATGTAAGTACGTTACGCTCATGCACGTATATGCAAAAAGGACATACATTCTCTTTTAAAAAGATGAATTAACTACCATAATGTAAAATAATTAAGGAATGAATAAGAATTTTATTTATTTTAGCTTGCTCTAGGTATTTTATGCATATAGTAATGGATGAAGAAAATAAATATTTCTTTTAATATTACCACAACCAATATCTAAACTTTTTTTACTAGAAATAAATAATTGCAACCCTAACATTTCTTAATGTTCAACGTGGTCTAAATGGCTTCAAAACTTTGTAAATAAATCAAATTTCCACACATGACCTTTGACAAAATAATGTGGCATGGCATATAAACTAAATTTAATGAACTGAAAAATAATTCAAAACGCGTTTAGATTCAACTGAATAGAAGAATATTATAAATGGTTTATAAATAAAAGAACAAGCCTCTTTACTTTTCATTTATTTATTTCTTTTTTAACTAACTTGGAGGACAAGATGTAGGGTAGAAAAAAAGAAATCTAGAATTTTAACTCCATAGATAAAAAATTTGAAGTCAGTTAATTAATTAATTAATTAGTTATTTATTTTTACCCTCTTTTTTTTTTTTTTTTTTTGGCAATAATGGAGGGAGGTTAATGATGCCTTTTACAAGCAATTTTGTAAATTATTTGGAAATAATAATTTCGGAATATGTGTAAATGAGAAATGGCTAAAAAAATTTAAGGTCCTGTCTAAGGATAACATTAAACGGCACATGACTATTTTCTAGTGTAAAAAAATTTAAATATATATGTATATTTGCAAGCATTAGAGGTCGAAGCCTAAATGTATTATTTAGGAGATTAACCCATAGGTTGATTATCATGTTACTATAAGATAGCAAAAAGACGATATGGCCTACTCTAGATGCGCCTTAATCTACACTTTTTGGTAATAGAAAAATAATAAACAACTTGCAATAACACTATGAACCATAAAAGATGTATTGGTGTTATTTTTGAATAGGTTTTACGAGATTATAATTGTTGATTAACATTTTAAACTTTGTGATATTTTATTATAATTTTTTTTTTGCCAATATTTTATTATAATTGTTACATATATGTTTTTGGTCATGGTTACAAGTGACATTCAACTGAATATTCTCACCTGCCAAGACCTTTTTAACTCATATTGCTCTATTATTACTCACCCTATGCGATAAAATAAAATAAAAAGTACTTTCTTCTAGGTCCTATAATATATATATATATATATATAGTTGTCTTTAAAAAATAAAATTTTTAAATACAGGAATAGATGGAATCATACAGGTAAAGCCCACTAGTGATAGAGAGAGTTTTATACGCAAAATTGTGGTGGAAATAAAATTTAAGCAAACTATAGACCAGACCAAACAAAAGTGTATGGATTTTATGATATTTTTTCTTCTTTTTTTTTAAGTTCTCAATCAGAACCAAAAATTCTATAGTAGACTTTAAAACGAATAAAACCTATCTAAAAAGTTAAGTCGAACCAAATATAGAATAAATAGATTGTATTATCTAAATGAGATAATTAACAATGGTCTACAATCTTCTTTATTTTTTTTTCTTTTTTAAATATAACCACTTAATAGAAATATATGTGTATTTTCTTTGGTTTGCATAGTCTACCTTAGTTTTATAGATCAATTTGAAAGGTTTATGACAACACCTTGTTAGATCTTACTTTGTATGTTTTTTTTTTTTTTTTTTTCAACTTGAAGTTGATCGTCACCTCATTCACACATGAAATTGAGGAAAAGTTCTCCTATTTTGCTAATCGTTTCATTGTGTATATTGACAACTTAACATTTTGCTGTGTTAAAAACAAAAAAGAAGATATACATAAAGGTTCTGCATACATAGCTTAAATTTCAAAAGAAAGACATAGATGAGCACATTTTTTTTTCCGATTACATCATATCTTTGAAAAAAAGGCAAATATTAACAATTAATTATATTCAAACAATGATGATCTAAATTAGATGATGACGAAAAATACTTTTCAAAGCAAATAATATGTTCAGCTTTCAAAGCAATAAAACTAGCCAAACGGATTTGTTTGGTTCTAAAGAGAATAAATCAAACCATGTCCCATCCGACTTCAAACAACGTGCCTCCTTTTGACGGATCACTTATGGAGGCACTCCCACCTCTCACGTCTTTTTACCCAACCCTATTTCCTTGACACATTCATTGTAATCTATGAATATCTGTCTCTAGAAAGATAATTAATACTGGAGCAAGATGACAAATATGACCTCTTAGTCTCTCTTAAAAAATATATCCATTGACACTACCATACCTCAAAATATCATTCCTATTACACATGGCTATTAAAGAATCCTTTTTTTTTTTAATACATGTTAAAATTTTCTTTCCCTTATAGCTAAAGTATTTGAATTATAAAGTTGGCAAACAAATTGGATAGATTTTATTGATAGGTATCAATATTTTAAATAATTAAAAAGAATAATCAGTGTTTGAAAATAAATTTATTTAAGGTATCAATATTTCAAATGATTAAAAAAAGAATTAATGCTTTGCAAAATGAGCCAACTAAGGTATTGATAATTGATTATTAAGAAAAACTAATAAAACTTAATTAAAAAAACTAATTCAATTATTGGTATTTTAAATAAACATCATACCTTCTGATAAATCCAAACAAATTATTTCTTTTCCTGAGATTTCAGATGTTGAGATGTTCTGAAAATTCTACTCGGAGCCACTACGAACTAAAATTAAAGTTCCTAGCGAAAGGACAAAATACAAGTCTTGTCGTTGGATGCATAACAATCTGCGGCAATGTTACAATTACAATTTACAAATAATATATATTATGGTATGGGCAAAAAGAGTTGGTATACTTAATCAATTTCATGTCAAATTATAAAACATAGAAGTTTCAACAAACGTTGGCGATTTTTTTATCGTTCATGAAATAGAGAAGTTTAACTTTGGTGTCGGCTTCTTCTATTATTTATTTTCAGAGGCCATGTGTATAATATTTAAAAAGAAATGGAAACTAGGAAATCAAGGTGGATGTCCTAATTTACACCTTTACTATATCATTTTATGCATCAGATTAGATATTTTGTTGTTATCATTTATAACTTAATTGTTGTTATCTCAATAATCATGAATAGTTAATCACGATATGACACCTATAATGTTTTATTTTATATTATATACTGATGTCAAGTCATCTAATCAATTATACAAATTGATAATTTAAAATTATAGTATATAATTGCAAAAAAAGTATAAAGTTGAGATGTAAATCATGATATTATCCTAAATAAATTTTATATGCTAGAAGGGTATATTTATTATTGAAGTTTTTTTTTTTTTTTTTTTGCCGTTTTAAAGACCGGAAAAATTTATCAATCAATGATAATACTTTCAATTTCATAAAATATATATTAGTTTTATGAACGATAAAAATACTTTCATTTAGAGGATTAAAATAATATTTATTCATCCATTTCACATATTTGATTCAATCCCGATTCACCATAGGCCACCACTGTTGGACATTGCCCTTACCTCCGGGAACTTAGCTTATATATAATATATATGTATTTATATGTCTGTTTATTTGATCAGGTAATTTTGATATCATATATTTGTTATTTTTAAATGAATATTTATAAAAAAAATAGATATAGATGAAAAACTTAATAGTTTTGTTCATAAACTAACCAAATAAATATGATACAAATATATTACAAATAACACAGATCAAATATAAATACAATACAAATAAAAATTCAACAATCCAAACAAATAAATAACAAGAAGAAAATGCACTTTGGTGAACAATGGTTGCTTAGAAGAAAGCATATGATTAAATCATATAAAAAGTTGTGTGGGATAAGAAAACTGGTATCATGTAACACAAATACACATACATTCGCAAAGGGCAAAAATCAACATAAAACAAAATAAATATTAGAAAAGAAGCTATACCAGAAGTGGATTTTGTTGAAGACCGGCTAACCAATGTTGATAATCTCCACCTCTTTTCCTGCTCGCCCTTCTATCTCCACTTGTCTCCTCCCTTTTTTCTAGGTTTTTCTTTTCTATTTTTTTTTTTTTTTTGGCCGAACTTTTCTAATGTATTTGACAACTAGAAAGTGACAATATATATAAGGATTTGTAGTAACGTACGCATAAGGTGTTGAGATTTTTTCTTCCAAAGTTACCATATTCTAACTAATTTATTAATGTTTATCATTTTTGGAAAAGTGTTGAAAAAAAAAAAGAGAGTTAAATTTTCATGGTGACCAATTGTTTAAAGGGTTTTGTTTTGATTAGGATTAATAATTCAAATTAGCGGGTTGTATTTGTGTTTATCTTTGTATTGAAGTTTACCATTCCCAAAATGCACGAAATAGAAAAAAAAATAATTAAGTTGCATTGTAATTTTGTTTTATTTGTGCCATATTTTGTATCATATTTTCATTCTATAATCACATTCTTAATCGTGTCATATTATTATTTTCATGCTATGGTTTCTTGTTAGTAATAGCCAATCTTCATTTTAAATTTTGGTATTTAGACATTTTGATTTATATATGATATTTATTTCGTCTTTTATTATTGCCAAGTACCTTTATAGAAGATAGAGGAAATACATTTCCCCTGTAGAAAAACAGATTTCGCACTGAGGGGTTGGTTAATGTATTAGACTTGCATAACTTCTCTATCTCTAAATTCAAAAATATGAAAATTACTTCTCACAATTATTTTTGCATATTTTTCAATTATGTGTGTACTCCTCTGTTTCAACTTTTATATTCTCTCCTTAGTATTAGTGTTTTTTTTTTTTTCTTTTTTCCTATGTTTATATAAATATATATATTTGACAATGACGATTAACATATTTCTTTATTTTGAATCTATTTATTTAAATAAATCAAGTTTTTAGTTTGAGATATTATTTTTTTTATAAAACTTGTGAAACTTCTATAATCCCATCAAACGTCTAGTAAAAAATTCAACTATTAAAATAAATATAATAATTAATATATCAAGTATTTTAATGTAAAATCATAGTTAAGTATGGATCTAAGCCGTTAAATCACTGACGAGACAAGTTGCTTAAAAAACATGACAGGATCATAGAATTATCGTAGAAATTAACTTAGGAGGCATTTGGTTTTCCTTATTTAGATATCCTTTATATTAATTTTTGTTTTTTCCCTCATAAGAATGTCAAATTTGATACCTATACATTATGAAATCTCAATTTGAAACTTGACTTTTGAAATCGTCATTTTAGTACCTAATTAAACCTTTTTGTGACCGTTTTTACAACTTTTCTTGACATCATTTGCTCTATTTAGTGGTGCCAAAGACATAAAAGCTATCATTAGATTTTTATTCTCTTTTAATACTCTCTACGAACGATAGGCTACATTTTCTATGTTAGCAAAATGAAGGAATTATGTTAGTGAGGTTATAAAAATAAACATGAAAGGTTTGATTAAATATCAAATTAGTAACTTCAAAATTTAGATATCAAATTGAATTTTATATAAAGTTTAAGTACTAAATTTTACCATTTTCCCTTTTTCTTGATACATACGTTTAATTTCAAAATCATTTTCATATTTATTTTATATTTTATTGTATATTTAGAATTTTACTCTTAGATACCATCTTTTAGTCATACTTATTGGGGTTGTGCAAATAAAGAAAAGATAATTAAAATCTCCATATATTGTGAAGTACATATGGGTGATATTGGAAATTAATATCACATTCACGGACGCTCAAATTTATTTATTTATTTATTTTTGGGAAGGGTTGGTTTAGGGAGGAGGGGGTTGCTATTAGGTTGATTTGGGTGGGTTGTTCATGATAAATGTGCTTTATCTATTTTAATGGAGATTTTTTTGAACATGAAAAACTTAAAAAAAAAAAAAAAACAACCAAGTGGGGAAATATCTTATATGGCAATAAAATATGAAATCTTATATGGCAATAAAATATGAAATCAGACTGAAGTTTATCATATCTAACATTATTTAGTATGTAATTTAACTAGTCAACATTTTTTTCCCATTCCTAGAAAGGAATTTAAAAGGAGTTTTAGCCTATATATCCCTTTATTTAGGCAAATAGTTTAAAGTTGATCTATCTTTGGCAATGTAGACCCTAAGATTTTTCACAATAGTATACGATAATAAAAAAGAAAATGTAAATCAGATAGTGAATTTAGAACTGATAAAAATCCTAGAATAGATCAATGAGTTGTAATAAACTCATTCTTAGTTTGAAGAACCCAAATAAAAATTTCCTTGACATTAATAGATACCAAAAACGAGATTTCATATCTTGAATTGATAAATTCAAGATATAATCAGAAGTAGCTTTAAAATTTCAAAACCGATAAGATACAGTTTATTAATAGAGCTTATTGGTATAAAATAATAATTCAAAGAGGATTCACTAAGATTATAGATACATAATAGATGCTAATATCAGTCAATAAATATTAATCTAGATCTAAAATTAAAATTCCAAACCCGTTGTTATACTTGTTAGGAAATTCTGAATTTATTAGGACTTGGTTCCTGATTTAATTCATCGAAGTTGAAAAATTTAATTGTGCAAGTTAAAATACTAAAAATAATTAATCGTGTAAACTATAAACTAAAAATTTGAATATATAAATAATCTAGAGTTTTTGTAGTAACTTCGATAATTTTATCTAGATAAAACTCATACGTAACAGTTATAGATATACGTTTATAATTTAATATTAGTAAAAGTATTTTAGTTAATTACTATTAATCAACTAATAAAAAATTAAAAAAATATATTCAAACCACTAAAGCTTTACGGATGCTAAAATTGTGCATAAGAAGTAGAGGACCGCTGCAGTTCTTTTTCTCCATGCACAACATCACCTTCAGCAGCAATTTGAATCCCGAGCTGATGTCCATTCCACCTTTACGTACAGAGCATATGCAAAATATAGGATAGTAGCAAAACAAAAGACAGCAGCAACAGCAGGAGTTCTCGGCTACAGCAAGACCAATTTTCATCCAACTTTGCTTCAAATTTAATACCCAAATTCAACTTGAAAAAGACACCCAACCAATCCAAAAGCTACACCTATTGAAATACCCTAAACCTTCATATATATTAGAAATTGGGTTTAGATAGATTTGAATGAATTAAATTAATCATAGGATATAAATAGACAAGTTGACAAAGTGAGATTAGTAATTAATTAAATGAAATTTGAGATTTGAAATCTAAATTCTCTAAACAAGTCATTGAAATGTTTAGAGGATTCCTAAACTCTTGATTCTTAGCCTAAACACTAATTCCTAAATCTTTACAAAATTTGAGTTCATTTGCTTGAATAAAAATATCAGTTCTTAAACCTAAACTCAAATTAAATATCTTTCATCCAAAATAGATTCCTAAATTAAGTTCTTATTTTAAGTCCTTAATTTCTAACCTATTAGTTCTAAAATTATCTTTTAAATACTTCTAGAACTAAAGATATTAATCTGAAAGTTCTAAATTCGATACCCTTATTTTAAAATATCCTTTTCATTTTATTTTTCCTCACTTGCTCTCTCTCTCTCTTCCTTTCACTTTTCTTTCCTTACTCTCCCTTTCCCCAACCGATGCTTTCTTTTCCCTCTTCCTTTCTTCTTCTTTTCTCTTCTTTTCTCTTCTTTTCTTCCAATTTCTTCCACAAATCTCAAGATTAAAGCTATATAGAAGAATAATCAAAGCTAAGAGAGAAGCTAGATGAAGGAAAACAAGTTAGAAATGTAAAGAAAGATCAAGTGTGCAAGTGTTCTAAAAAGATAAGTTGTTATTTTCTTGTTATCTTTGTTGTTTATTTATCTAATTGATGAATCGATGTTGAATTAGGTTGAAAGTGCTGTTTATTTTTGTAATTGTTGAGTTGAAGTTTGATATGAGTTGAGTTTGAGGAAGAAGATGATGAATAGTGGTTATGGAGGTTGATGAAGTTTGAGATGTTTGATGCGGTGAATGTAAAGTTTATGTTGTTTGAATGTTATATTGATCATATAACAAGCTTTGGGAAACTTTGGAATGAGTTTAAAGAACTTTGAGAAGTGTAAAATGCATTTAAAGAATAAAGGATTTCGTCATTTTCTCGTTCTAGTGTGCACAACCTGATGCATGGGCGTGCACTTGCCCATGCAGGGCTTAAAATCCTTAAAATTTTGTCTCGGGTCACTTTTTCATGCTCAGCACGGCCTCGAGCACGGCCATGCACTTGGTCGTGAAGACTTCCCCTATTTCGCAGCCTTTTTGTAATTTAACCGTAACTTTTTCATCTGACCTCCGATTGAAATGATTCAAGTTGAGTTGGAAAGATTAAAAAGAGATCTAAAATTTTCATGTTTTGAGTTTTTACAAATTCGAAAATTATCGATACTTAAATTTTAGTTCTTTCCAGCCATTATATTTTTCAAACAAAGTCAAAAACTTATTTTTGTTTGTTAAATGTGTTTTTGCTTAGGAAATAGATCTTTTTGAGCTAAAATGAGATAGATAAGTGATATTTGATGTGTTAAGTGAATTAATTCATGTAATTAAACATGGGTTAAGTAGAGTTATAGATTTAACAAATATTAGATAAAATCTAGAAGTTAGTTATAAAATGAACTTAGTTAACAAATCTAGGTTCAACCTGACTAAATGAACTTGAATGAACTAAAATGGATTAGATTGTTTAACTTTGATGAATTTTGATAGGTTTAAGCTAACTTGGGATTAAGTGACTAGATCTTAGATATATAATGAATTAGTAATTAATCTAAGTCCAACTTGGCTTAATGAACTTTACTAAGCTAAAATGAATTAGATTGTCTAAGTTTAATCAACTTGACTTAGTAAATGAATCAAATGACTAATTTTAATCAATTTGGCTAATGTTAAGCTAAAATAGGTTAATAGCTATTAATTAGCTTAGATGAATGAATTAGGATGATCTTTGAATAATAGGGGGAATATGTTGTTTCAAATGTATATTTACTTAGAAAATGAATGTTTTTGGTTTATGAATTCTTTGTTAATGCTTTTGTAATAAAACACAATAAATAAAGAGAAAAGAAATTCTTTGACAGACAAAGGAGAACTGTCCATATTTTGGCGGGGCGATCTTCGCAGCCATAGTGGGGTTCCTATTTAGTGTCTGATCAAATAGGGTTTAATAAAATGAGTTTGAGATGAATGGATAAATAGCTTAAGTTCTTATATGATTTTGATGAAGTAGATATTAGTTTAGTTTAGTTTAGTTTCTTATACGAGTTCTTTCTTTAACGGAAGTGGATATCTAATTTATCTTCTGGATTATCTTCTGAAATTTCCTTCCGAGGCTATATTTGGATTTCATATTCAAGGTACGCAGTAACTTACGTGTTGGATGTTAGGATAGGCATCTAATATGGATTAAGACTTAAACTCGGCTTAATAATTGATGAGTATTGATTATGTTATTCGTCGTTGAATCCGGTTCGAGGAGCGACAACTTGTCATGATGCAATGACAATGTTAGAATAAACGCTTAAGCCACTTGTCATGATGCAATGATTTGGCTTGGCAAGTTGTCATGATGCAATGATAATATTATAATAGGCGCTTAGGCCACTTGTCATGATGCAATGACATGGCTCGGTAGGTAATCGAAGGGAATATAGTAGCATTTACTTAAACTTGGAAGGAAGTATCATAGTTTAGTTCAACGTTTATGGGAGCGTGTGAACTAGATTCATGTTATGGACTGAGTCTAAGTAGAGTTGGGTAACGGCTATAAGCCCTGGATGAGATTACTTTTTTTTTTTTTCAGTGTAACATTATCTAGGAGATATAAGTATTCGGGCTGCTTATATTAACCCCCTGAGCATTGTAAGCGTTACTCAGGATCCCCAGATTCCCATGGCTTGATTCGGAGTGTGAGTGCTCCTGTGATAGTTGTTTATTTACTTTAAAGAAAAGATAATAATCTATGGCTATGCATTGCATATAGTTTAAGTCGTGTGCCACTTCGTGTGTGATTGTGTTACTGCGTAAAGGGCTCCAGCTCATTATTATTGTTGTTATTCTTTTTACAGGTATTGTTGTTGTTAATGATGATGATGAGATGATGACTTGATGATGATGTGGAGGTTGTTGATGTTGTTGTTCTTATTATTGTTGTTGATGTTGATGAGGATGGTGATGGTGATGATGATTGATGTGATGATGTTTGTCCCAGGTTTTGGGTGATTCTAAAGATATGGGAGAATGAGTGAAATGTAATAGGACCGAGATATATTTGTATTTTGTTTCTTCTTTGTTTTATTCTATAAAGACTGGATTTAATTATAAATTTGTATTTTCATTTAAGGGCTTGTTAGTGCCCATGTTTTTGTAAATAAGCTTTTGTAAATATTTATTAAAGTAAAAGTTTTTCCACTTTTAATAGTGGAAGTTTGAAATGCTTTTATGTAGAAACGTTTTTATTAAAGTTTATTTTTCCGCTACTAAGTCCAATTGTTGCCAGAATCTAATTGAACGATTTCACAATCTAAAATCGAATAGCAATGTTAAACATAAACACCTTCTTTTAAGACAACTTTACGTATAATTCGTAAGAGTTATATGTGGTTGGGGGCTTGGTGTGCTTAATTTGAGAATTGAGCATGTCGGGTCTTTATACCTATAACCCACATATAATATACAAGAATTTTAGACCAAATGAAGCAGTAAAACAGCTGCAAATTAAAGTTGAATTACCGTGATACAGCAGTAACAAGTGGACTTCCAACTGCAAAATTCCATTTCTTTTGTCCAACTTTGATCCGAAATTTGAGCTGTAAAAACCAAATGAAACTGACCTATAATCCAACCAAAACACTCCACATGTGAGCAATAATAAATAACAAGATTTTCAGTTCAAATAAACAACCAAAATAACTCCAAATGTTCTTGCAAAATCGGATCCAACCAGCTACAGCAGAGGAGAATTCAACAAGAATACAGCAACACATATACCCAATTCGAGTTCTGATTTTTTGTAGGATTCCTAGGCTCATTTAAGCTGATATTTTTTACTAATTAAACACCAATAGAAAGCCTTTAAATAGACACTTCAAACACCAACTATTAATTAAAAATCAAATATAAAAATCTGTCCAAAAAATCAAGAAAAACTGCTTCAGAAATTCAACTTTTTCAGCTTCAAATTTTGTTCGATTTCTGACCTGTTTTTCAAACAAGTTGAGCTCCTAATTTACACATATAAATGGCATTAATTAACTACCAAACAAAAAAAATTAATGCCCCCCAAAATTAGCCAAAAATCTGTCAAAACAACGTCAAAATTTGTAATTCAAATTTGCTAAATTCATATGAGATTTTCCAGCTGCAAATTTGAGTTCCTCTTAAGCCCAAAACACTCTATTTATCCTCTTAAATTTAGCCTAACTTTAGTAGATATATAGAGCCTTAAGTTAGATCCTAAAGTACTTCATAAACCTCACAAAAACTACCTAAAAATACAGCTGCAAAGAAAAGTGCGTCCAGCCCTTTCTTTTTCCTTTCCTTTGTAACATCTCCACTTAGATAGCTTAGAAACCTTTTTAAGACAAAACATAAACCTCTAGTTTACTTCCCATATTCCATCTATACACTAAGCACATTAAGAACATCAATTCCTCCTCTCCAACAACATCTAAAACCAAGTTAAAAGGTCTTGGTTACCATAAGATCCAAGTGAGAACCTAGCTTAACAAGGTAAAAATATTTGTTAGAATTAGTAAACTTTCATTATAGTTAATGTAGTTAACTTATAATTTAGTTAGGAACTTATCATCTAACCTTTGATATAGGTTTGATTCTTGCTTAAAAAGGGAGTTGAAAATCCTTTTCCATTCCAAGCCAAGGTAAATTCTAAACTATCAACATATCCTTATTATACTTGTGTACAGACATTAGGATGAATTGTTTAACATTGAAGAAAAGTTATGTGGTTAGACGAAGTTGTTAATCCATTGATGAATTCAAGTAGATGGATTGTTGATGTATTAGAAATGTTTAGATATTGTTGACTAAAGAAGACAACAACTTAGAAATATTATAAATATGGTAATAGTAAATTCGGATTTAGGAATGAAGTGGACAAAAAAGACTCAAATTTCATCTATTCTAGTCTAAACTCATGTCTAATGCTTCTAAGACCTTATATGAACATAAAACTTGATAAAACAGGCTTTAAAAGCATGATTCGAAGTTCTATATTACAAGAAAAATATTATGAACAAATTAATAGAAATTACACATATTTATACTTCCACAAGTTATGAATGAGCTTAAGATATGAATGAAGGTTTAAATGATAAAATGAGATCCTCTAAGATAATATACAATCAAAAGAAACTTAATAAAACTAAATATTAGATATTCTTTTCTATAAGAATCAATACCTTAAGAAATTGATATAAGCATAGAAATTATATCAAATACCGGCATAGGACACTTAGACACTCATAGGAATTTAATATTCTATTTATAAATATTATTGATGAATACTTTCATCTCAATAGGTAATTTCGGTACTGTTGAGGATTTCCCAATCAATTACTACGACTGATCAATATGAGCAGGTGAATAACTCAAACTCATTACATTATTTGTGATTGTAGTTTAGCTGCATTATAATACAAGAATAATAATGATGAACTTGTGTGTATATGGGTTATGGGTTTTGCTTACTGTTTGAAATTATTTGTTTGACAAATAATATTAACTAAAAGTGATAATGGATGACTTGTGAATTTACTGTATGTGAAGCATGTTGAGCGTTTGAATGAAGTTTGAATACTTATAACCTGACTAAAAATTATCATAATCATAAATAAAATGATACATGCATTGCATAAATTGCACATACTGCATTATAATTATGTGATAGCCTACTACGTGTTAGAACTTCGGTTCTTTGGAAATACTTGGTTTTTCTAGGCAAGAGGCTAGTAATTCTACTCAAGTTTACCTTTGTTCTGTTGGTTCCATGGGAACTAACTGGTAATGGAGGACGCCGCCCATGGTATCGCTGTAAAATGTCTAACACTTAGTGGAGTTTCTAAGGCTTAAAACAGGAAATGAGTGTTTAAAACAATATTAACATAAAGAGATAATAATTGTGAGGATTGTGGCTTTCCTGTGTACTTAGTTTCTCCTGGGTAAGTGATTCATAGAACGGTTTTCCTTCAACCCCGATGAGAGGACGTAAATCTCCATCGTGTTTGGATTCTGGTTTGTCCAAGCTTGTAATTGTTCATGTGTTTGATTGATGCATTACATATGACTGATAATAACTTGCTTGTTATGTGATAAGTTCCGGTTATTCACTGAGCTCGTGATTTATGCTCACACTCCTACAGTCCTTACAGGATGACACTTAAGCCTTGGTTGGTGGCTTCTAGGAGCTTAGAGCCGGTATGTTTCTAAAGCTGGAAGAGTCTTGGAAATAGGGAGAGTAGTTTCATTATTTATATGTATTAATTGGTGTTAGTACATCAATTTTATTATCTGAGAACTTAGAAAGTTTTATGGTTTGTAATAGTTATTATTCAGACAATAAGACTTATTTATGGTATTGTGATTTTATTTGCTTTCGTCATTTCTTATCACGCAAACAAAAAGATCATGTTTTGTTAAACTCATGTCATTTTTCAAGGTAGTTTTAGTAATAATATGTGTATTTGATATTGTCTGGGTTATCAGGCTGTATCATATTATATGTATTACTACTAGGGTGCTACTGGGGCATGACAGGCAAGGTTAATGATGTAGTAGCCATTAATTAGTTACTGTCCATCTTATATATATATTTATGTTTATTCATATAGAAAATTTTACCGTATTTTACTTTTAACTCGATAAGTTCATTTGATTATTGAATCGCTTGGATTTTATAAGAAAATTTAATTTTGAATATATTTCTTGATTATATTTCAAACCAAGAAAAGTTCAGATTTTGAGAAAATTTCAATTCCGGGCTTTCCCGAGAACGTTACAGAAAAGTGTGCCCCATGGCGACACGCTGGGTCTTATAAATCCTTGATCCAAAAGTTCTTGCAATTGGATTTTCAATTCTTTTAATTCCACCGGGGCCATCCGGTATGGTGCCTTCGATATCGGTTCTGTACTCGGGGCTAGAGTGATTTCAAAGTCAATATCTCTTTTTAGTGGCAAACCGGGTAGTACTTCGGGAAATACATCTTCAAACTCATTTACCACGGGTATGTCTTTCTTTTCCCTTTCTCCTCTCTAACCCAAGCATCTTCTATTGGCACAATTTCCTCATCTTCCATCATTAGCTCAAAAGCTTAACCCGAAATCCCTTCGTACCGTGGTTTCCCGAGGAAGTTTACTCTCTCCTTCTTGTGGTCGTCAAAACTTATCATTTTCGTTGACAATCCACGATGGCTTTAACCTTACTTAGCCAATTCATTCCGAGGATAACTTCATACTTACTCATCTCCAAAACTATCAGGTCATTTGTTGAGATATGTCCTTGAATTTCTAGCAAACAGTCTCTTATTATTTCCTGGGTCGACACGACACTACCTATGGGTGTCTTAATCCTTAAGCTGGTGATTGTCATGGCTATAGGTAATCCAAGCTGCTTAGCCAAGCTGGTAGTGATAAAAGAGTGGGTTGCTCCCATGTCAAACAACACATAGGCTTCACTCTTATTCACCCTTATGCGTCCTATTACCATAAACATTTATCACTACTTAATCCAAAGCACCAAACAGCTATCTATTCCAGGTTTCCGATCTCAGCTTTTCCTCTTTCACAGTTTTAACTCCTTTTTAAAACTTGTTAAGAAAACAAAGAACTTTTATCTTAAAAGAAATTTGTTACTGACCTGTCACCAAGCCGCCATCTGCATCATCGCCTTGGTCCAGTGCGGCCAGCTCTACACCTTCCTCCTCATCCTCTTCAATCATCCATTGGCCTTCGAAGTTGTATAGCCGCATCCCGTGCATGGCCAAGCTGCACGGCTTCCACCCTTGCTACCAGATCGTAGGGTGTTATCATTACCCATTTCCATAAGGCCGGTAGCCACACTTTTCCTTTGGGAGCACTCGGAGGCTACGTGCCCTTTTTCTTTGCAAAGGAAACAGGTTATCGTCATCTTCTTCGGGCAAGCATAAACTAGATGGCCTGCCTCGCCACAGAAGACACTTGCCCTTCAGCTGTGGGCACTGTCTTGGATAGTGGCTTCCCTTACACTTCCAACAAGTAAGTTGGGCTGGTTTGGTTGGACTTCCACCGTTGTTATCCTTAAACCCATAGTAAGGCTTGTATCTCTTTCCTTTATAGCTTGAGCCGGAGGCGTCAAATTGTCTCTTCCGAACTCTCTTGTCCGACTCATAATGTTTCCTCTTCTTAGCCCCTTCAATCAACCGGGCTTTCTCAATTACCTCAAGGTAAGTTTGCAAACCCGACTCCTCTAACTTCACCCTTAGGTCTTCATCGAGACCTTCCAAAAACACTTGTTTTTGTAGTTCCTCACTGTTTTTGTAAGATTCGGGAGCATACTGCAGCAGGTGATTGAATTCCGTCTCATACTGCTCGATTGTTCTGCCTCTCTGCTTAACATGCAAGAAATCTGCACTATATCTTACTCGGAGGCTGGCAGGAAAATAGTTCTCCAGGAACTCCCTGCGAAAGGTCTCCCAACTAATAGGGGGTGCCAAACTTCTCCGTTTCGATTCCCACCATACTCTGGCATTATATCTCAGCATGTAGGTGCCATACTCCAGTCGGAGATATGGTGGAATCTCATAAGCTGCGAAAGAGCGCTCCACTTGCGCTAACCAATCCTCTGCTTCGTCGGGCTTTCCAAACGCCCCTTCGAAGTAGCGGTTGCTTTTGATAAAGTCGGGAGAGAACTCCTTTGATATCCTCTATGTGGCGGAGGGGGTGGATGGCGAGCATTGTAAGATTGCTCTTTAGGGGTAAGGGAATCTCTGCTTGCATTCCCCTATATGGCGAGGTAGTGGAGGTGGTGGCAAAGGTGCTGAATCCCTCATACTTGGTTCGGGATTCTGAGGTTGATTTTGATTCTGGTTTTGAATGAATGCAGTAAGCAGGTTTGTCAGTTGTCCAATTGCATTCATCATGGCTGCTTGAGGATTGAGCTGAGCAGCCTCAGGTTGGTTGGCTTGGGGATGATCTTGCTGGTTTGCACTACTAGCTTCGTTTGGGAGTGGTTCTTGCTCCCTATTACGGTTTCTTCGGTTTCGGCTGTTACATAATGTCTTAGTGAGTTTTATTTCCTTTAAAGTTTCGATTATATAAAAAAATTTATTAAGGAATTCGTAAAATTTTAGGAATAATTAAAGGAACTATAGAATTCACAAAAGATCCAAGAAGAACCAAAATTTCAAATTGTCCACACAAAAGGCTCTTAGAGCAAAAGAAATCATAACAAGCAAAGGAATTCTAAATCAAGTGATGATATGAATGGAAAGATGTTTATGCAATTAAGTGTAATGAATGTAGTCTACTACTAATGCAAAAGTATAATGCTTGCGAAACTTCTTTCTTGGAATCAAACATAATACTTCATTGATTTGATGTGCCATACAAGAGTTGTTTTACAAATAAGCTTACAAAATTTGGCAACACAAATCTAACCTTCCGATATTAGCCGATAACTTCAATCTAACAACATCTAGAGACATAGAAAAGAAAAGAAAAGAAAGACAACATACTAACTATGAAGAGAACCTAAGGCAAATTGGCATCCCGCATTGCCTACTAATCAAAAAGTACTATTGGACTCTATGGGACACTCGACTCTACTCCTCCATGGCTCACTCGGAGTCGTCTGGTGTGGGGCTAGGGAGTCGTCCTTGGCTAGAAGAGCCTCCATCATCCCTTCGGATGAACTGGCTTAGATAAGCCCTCACAGTTAACCTCCTCCTAATGGGTCGGGCTAAGGGCTCCTGTTCCTCTTCTTCCTTTCTTCTTCTCCCATCTCCTGATCTCTCACTTGATCTCTTCTTCCTCATTAACTCCATCATTAAATCCGTTCCTATTGCCAACTTCTATCCCCAATTCTCTTCCAGCTTCATCCCATAATCTGTTCACTCTATCCCGAGCTTCCCTCATCATCTCCTTCCTCTCATCCTCTCCAAAGGTTCCTGAACACCGGCTCGGGGCTATGGCATCAACCTCGAGGGGACGCTCACCTACCGGGTAGATATCCTTCCAAATGGTAGGGTCGAACTCTGGTTCCATTCTTCCACTATCAGGTATATCAAGATCTTTATCAAAATCCCATACAATTTGTTCTGGTAACTGGTTGGGATGTTCTGGAGCTATGGCTGGAGGGGTAGGGGTTCTAGGTATTTCCTCATTTTGCCAATTTGGATCCTCCTCGGATCCTCCTCCTCGGAATCATCCACATCATTATCCTCTTCGTTCAATCTTCCCTTTCAACTGCTGGGGCATTTATCAATTGCACTCCTTCATCTCTTCTTGTGGGGCTAGTACTCCCCTAAAAATGGTATAATGTCAAGATATCTGGCTTGCCATACTATGTGGTTTCTGGCATCAGCAAAGTTCCACTCCCTATGGTCAAAGAGATCATCATGGGCATGTACATAAAGGGGTCCAATACCATTCCACATCCTAAAGTCTGGATGGGTGGGATTCCCTTCGTTCTTCAAGATGAAAGTGGCTTCTCTCAGCATTGGTTCATTAGCATACTCCACCATTACCCTTTCCAGGGTATAGATGGTCTCCATCATAGTCCATCTTCTCCTTCTAATTGGATCATACCTAAGTTGATCTATCACCGATGCCCATCTCGTATATCTTAAACCCTCTTTCCACAAGTTATACATTTCCTTTAAGGTTCTAGGTCGTTGCTAGTGCAAAATCTTCACACAACACCCTTAATCTCAGCCGATATTCCACCATGGTTTCATTGTGCTTTTAGTGAAATTTCTAGCCCTTTCGCGAGTTTCACCCAAGGAAACCTACAAAGAAAACTACTAATTAGCCTAGCTTTAACTCCAATTTAACCTAGTTGCTTAATTCTAGGTTCAGTTTTAAACTCTATTGTCATGCTTAATAACCTAGTGCTCTGATACCAACTTAAACTGTCACGCCCCATAGGGTACCTATACGTAACAGTCCGCCACATGCCATACAAGATTCCCGAATTACCGCCTTAGTCCTTCGAGAGTCTCATATAGATGTAAGGCGTACCTTTACGACAATAGAATACAAGTCCGAATGGAGATAAAAGCTTAACTTGGCATACATTAGCAGTAGGATATAACTCATGAAACATAAATAAACATTACATTTACTAAGGGGCATTCCCCCGCAAAAGAATATTTAATGGCCTTATACAGTTATCCAAAGTCTTAAAAGTTTCCTATGGAAGTCTAAACAGAAATTCAACTTCTAAGGGAAACTCCTAACTCCTAGCTCCTGTATCTGCACAGTCGGGTCATGCTGCCTAAGCCATAAATTTGGTAGCTGCAAAAGGAAGAAACTGTAGGCACATAAGCTAACTAGCTTAGTGAGTGAAATCTCCCACAATAACATTCATATCACAACAATTCAAACAAGTGATTAATCAAGCAAGTGAATGCACCAAACATATGGGAAAAACATGCATATGACTATCCGGAAATCATATGTGGATGGACTTGCGCCCTCCATCCCGGGTTAGCAGATTAACGAATATTGCGGTACTAACTTTATGCCGTTTATGGTTCACAGGTAACCGAACAATTATTTCGTTTCTGGATCACAATTAACCGAACAATGCTAATGCTCCTTCCCATTATGATATGCATATGTCAGCATTTGGCATTAGTCCGAATAGTCGATCAAGTCATTTTATTCAGGCGATCAAACAATTTCTCAAACAATACATCATCACTAACTACACAACCAGAATTTATCACCCGGTTTCGATATTCTTATTTTGAGTTCTCATATCATCATCAACATACAATTTCCCATTATTCCCCATCATACATATTCAATTTATTTGGCCTACATTCTAGTACACTAATTTATCAAGCACATACAATAAATGAATTGGGAAGAGAAACTCACTCAGCCATGGGTTCGTCGGTCTCTTAATAGTAATAGTCCGGAGGTAAGGATTAGACGTCCTCGGGTTCGCCTAATCACAAAAGAAATACCCTAATAAGTATTCTACCATCTAAGAATACAAAAACTCTAAGACAACTTAGTGAAATCGAAATTCGCGTCATTTCAGAAGTTTCGATTTAAAATGGCCATAACTTGGTCGTTTTAACTCGGAATTTCGCAAATTTTATATCGATTTCTTTCTACTTCGAAAGAGATTTCTAAATATGAAGTTTAAATCAAGCTTTGAAAACATTTAAGTCTCGGAAATGAAGGATCAGTTCTGTCCAGCGGTTATGTTGATTCCGAAAATGCGATTTTCATGAATGCTCTTGAGATTCCTAAGTGAAAAATGAAACTAAATGCCATGGTAATGAATTTCCCTATCATGAATGTCATGATATGAACTATTAGGTGCCTAAGTTCTTATAACTTTTTAGATTTAAAGAATTTAAATAACCTTTATCTTAGGACACTATTTCATGCCATTGTTTAACGAATAAATTTTTGCTACACTTGGTCACACTTACTTATTCTAAGGATTTTCCTTAGGAAAACTCTACTTTCTTTAAAGAAATTTTGACCCTTACATTAGTTATATCCTAAGGCCTTTATTTCTTTAATTAAATCTTCATTTGTAAACTTTTAAGTGAGTCTTATACTAGGGTGGTTCCAAAAATCCGAATTTAGCAAAATTTATTTTTAATTTGATTCTCTTAAGAAAAATGCATTTTATACTTAGAACTTTAGGTATTTATTTTACCTATACCCTAAGGACTCCATTTATTCAAGAAAATACCATTTTTGAAGTTGGAAAACTAGTGTTTTCTAACCATCTATTCATTATTACGAATTTTGCTTATAAGACTTTCAACTCAAAACTTCTATTAGACTTCATCTCTTGTTTTAAATATTTCCTTTGGTAAAAACTCATTTAAACTCATGAAAAATATCATCAAACATCATCTATCACCTATAGGCTTCATTTTTCTTGTAAAATACATGTTTTGAAGTTGATAAAAGGGTTTTTAGATTAGGTTTTCCATGTCATCCGAATTTACACTAGTTCATTTCTTGAAAAATGTTTTCCTTTTTTGTTTCATTAACTCATCTACCTATAGATCTATATACTAGCAAGGTTATTTACTCAAGACAAAAGCATTGATGACCATTAATGCACATAAACTCAAAATAAATATGAGATCTTAAATGCCTACATGAATATGAGTGGTAAAATGATAGGTCTACTATCTTAAATACTTAAATAGGTTTTGAAAACATAAAAACTACATTTTTATAAAAGATCTTTAGTTCAAAACACTTTTAGATGGATGATCATGAAGCTCATGGCATGAAAGCTTGTTTAAATGCAAGATCTACTTTGTGATGGTTTGGTATTCTTGTATTAATATTTCCTTGTCCCTAGCAAGAGCTCATGGGGACCTTTAAGTGGAAATATTCAAGAGTATCCTTGCCATTACAAGGATCTAAGGTAAAAGAAGTAAAGTTCTTTTACTTAAAGGTAAAATAGAAGGCAAATGGAGAAAAAAAAGTTTTGTGTGTGTGTGTGTGGGAGCCTTAGAGGCTCATGGCATCATGGGGGAAGAAGGAGAGAAAATGAGAGCTTTTACCTTTTGTAAAGTTTGAGAATGAGAAGAACGAAGTGAGAGAAAGAAAATATGGTTTATATATAAAGTGAAATTAGGTTAAATGAGATAAAATAAATTTAAAAAAAAATTGCACAATGGAGCTTGATGGGGGGGGGGGGGGGGGGCGCGGGGGTGGGTATAGGGATTTGATTTTTGATTGATTTGTTTTGATAGATTTATTTTGATAGTTTGTACATTAAATGTCATAAATTGTAATAATGATTTAGAGACAAATAAGTCTTGGAAAAGAAAATAAAATTGAGTGGTTGTAAGGATGTAAGAGTAGGGTGTACTTGAGTAGTAATAGGATGTACTTGTGAATAGTAATGAATAGTAATTAAGACAACTTAATTACCGTTAGTAAGAAAATACCAATAAAAAGGCTATAACTGTATTTTTCATAAACCGAAAAATTATGAAATTTATATTGTTGAAATCCTTATTTAATTTCAATTCAAATGAATATTCATGAGTAAATTTTTGAAATTCAAGTTCTGGGACATGTTTTTCTATAATGGGTCTCGAAAAAGCCCGGAATTGAAATTTTCTCAAAATCTGATATTTTCTTGGTTTGAAATATAATCAAGAAATATATTCAAAATTAAATTTTCTAATAAAAGTTTCTTAATTGGAAAACAAGGAAAAGCCGGATTTAGGGTTCCTAGTTCTCACTCCAGTCTTAAGCTATTCCGATTTAGGGTTTTGGTTTCCGGTTCCCAAGTTACCTTGGTTACTAGAAAAACAGGGGTTTACAAGTCTTGAGGGGATATTATTACTAGTAGTGATTTGCTAATTCATCACATTTTGTGTTGGTTCTTTATGGGAGACATTTGAAAAACCCATAGCTAAAAAGAATAGTATCAATAAAAATAATTTATAAAAAACAATTTATTTTATTACCTTCTTCTCCAAAGAATCAATCTTTCATACATTTTTTGGCTTCAATGAGGTACAATATACATTATATATAATCCATACTTTTATATATGTGTTATATAAGGTTAATTACAAAAACCCTACCTATGTATTGACCCATTTATAAATACATAATCTATGTTAATTTTTTTGACAAATAGGCGACTTGATTTTAATTCAAAAGTGTCAATATTATTTAATAATTTTAGAAAGACACGTCAATATTATACCATTCTTGAAAAATCAATTTCACATTTTTTTTCCAATTCTTTTGTCTTTTAAAATAATTTTTAATATTTTATTTATTAATATTTTTTATTAAATTAATCTTTTTAAACCAGTAAGACATTAACATATATTACTCAAATAATATCTAATAATATTGACACTTTTGCGTAAAACTCAAGTCACCTATTTGTTAAAAAAATTAGCACAGGTCATGTATTTGCAAATAGACAAAAAAACATGCAAAGTTTTTGTGACTAATTGTATTATATATAATCTACTCACTTTAGAAATGTGTTATATGCAATCTCTATTTTAATATAGATATTTATATAATATGTTAGATGCATAATCTTTATATAATATATTGATTATGTATTTATAAATTATAGATGTTATTATATGTATGTGTTATATCTATACATATCACATGCTAAATACCTTTTTGTTGTCATGTTGTGTCGTGTCTAGATTCATGGGTCAAGTCCTAAATTATTAATGCTATGTAATGGGTTTTGTAACCTCTCCTAGATCAAAACTTATGTTCATTTAAGATGTTATCTAGGGATGTAACCGGGATAGATTTTAGGACATGTTTTGCAAAACCCAAACTCGAAACGTTATAGAGTCCCCAATACCTATCTCATACCCTATAAAGTTTTTGTTCATGAACCTAAAACTTATCTAATAGACCCTATAAGGTACTTGGAGTCGAAACCTGATATAAATATTACACTTGTATTGAATAAATGTCCACATAGGGGTTTTATATATAAGTTTGACATATATAACCACCATAACCTCAAATTTTTTTTTTTTTAATTTACAATAGAAAATTGTAATGGGTTATATATATAAATATATATATATATATATATAAGTTTTTTCTCTTAACAAATTTGTGTTTCCAACAGGTTTTATATTATAGACAACCCAAAATCGTTTTACCAAATGACCCCATAACTCATCTTAAACCCTATAGGGTATTTTATCGGGTTGGGCAGGTTGGATATCCTATAAAAACCCATTTTGTCAGACTCGGACCGGGGATTGACCTAGATATGCTGAGGGTCAGGGGTCGAATCGGGATTAATGAAAAATGAAAGATTAAGAGAAATACTAATTATAAAAAAACAAATAACTTAAACTTACACAATCAAATTTGTAATTAAATTCACTCCATTAACTTTTTTTTTTTATCCATTATCAACCAATGTAAAATACATATGAAGTTAATGGATAGTTTATTTAACTATTGCAATTTATTATATATTAGTTTCTAAAGAGGAATTTGACCATGGCATACTAAAAAATTATTAAAAAAAAATATATCCTTCAACTTCAGTATTTTATTTCCTTTACCAATCCAGGTTAATACATTACGACCATACATTATGACCATATATTAATTTCCCTTTTCTTTCCTATAGTGTTATACAGATAGGTGGATACATTACAAGCATGTCATTAGCGAACACAATCAACTTGGTGGTATATATTATCATGCGTATAATGAATTGTGCATGTCACATTCATTACAGAGAAACCACCAAAAGATTTAGCTAATGAATAATGGGTAAAGGACAACTAACAAACACGAATTTTACTAGCTGAAATGCAAACCAGATCAAGGTTTTATTGCCATAGTTGATGGCGCCAGCGGGTCTGCACTTAGACGACTTAGGACTATGGTTAGGATTTAAGGGTTAGGGTCAATGGGTTTAGCTTCAGGGCGGTAATGGTGCCATGGTGACACTGTCGAGGTGGTACCATGGTGTGGTGGTGGTTCATTGGTTCGGAACTTCAGATTTTTGCTAGAAGGAGCTCTGAAGGTGACATTAACTCTAGGGTTCGGCGATTTCTGTGTTTAGTTTTGTTTTGCTTTTTTAAAGTGTTTTGTTTTAGTTTTTTGTCCTTCCGTTCTGTTTTACTTTAGCACTTTTGGTTTTTCTTTTCTTTTTTTTTTACGTTGCATTAAGACTCGAAAGACCCAACTGCGTCAACTAGTTCACAGCTAAAACCGACCAAATCGTCCCAATCAGGTCGGTTCAAAGTAAAACCGGGCTGATGGAAAGAATCAGTCCACTTCTCATCCCAATTCAGGTTGAACCGGATTGGACCAGCAAGTCTGGTTCGGTTTTGATAACATTGATAAGAACCTTCCTACTTACATCGTTATGGCTATCAAAAATTGGTTTATCTTTGGTATATAGTTTATGTCACCAATCCATTTAATCAAGACTAATTTCATCCACATCAGTTCAGGAAAAAAGCATGAGTCATGTTGAACTTTGTATAACGAGACGAGTTTGACTTACCTATTCTTTGAATTATTTTTGATTCAATGGTATTTTTGTTTTTTATTTTATTAAGATATTATTTTTTTGCCTTATCTCATAAAAAATATCTATTATCCTTTTTTTCTAATAGGAATGGGTTATTTTGAGTTTAAATGGTTTTATTTGGCTCAACCCTCAAACCAAATTGCAAATTTTTTTTATCCCTTTAAGAATTAAACTGAAGTATATGTTGAACTTGTGTGTTCAACATGGATTATGATAAGGAAATTAATTGATCAATTAACAACTATGTTAAGCTACATTTAATTAGTTAAACAACTTGGATAAACAATATGCTAGAATGTGTGTGTGTGTGTGTGTGTTGTTCTCTAGATTTTGTGCAAGTGCAAAATAAATTAGCAAGTAAGTACAAATCGTTGAGCACAACCTTGATCGCGGCTTTCATCGAGGGCACAACAAGGCTAAATCCAAAGCACAGTAAGTTCAAATCCAAGGTTGGATGAGTTCAAATAGCACAAACTTGATTAATGGTTAAATGCAGGGCACGATAAGTTTAAGATGCAACAAGCTTACAACACGACAAGTTCAAAGCTAAGGCACAACAAAATCTAAGGCGTGACGAAAACCAAGGTGCAACGAGTTCAAAATACAAGCCAATGTGGCATAAAAGAGTCGTTACGTGAATTTAATGCTTGATGACCTTAAGATGTTATCTCTAGCGAACATTTAAATTTTTGAAATCAATAAATGCTTTTTTCGTTAGGAGATTCGAACAAGTTTTTTTAAGAGCTTTCATTTGCAAACAAACAAATTAGGGAAATCTCTCATTAATTCTTGTTCATAATTTTGCTAAATTTGAGAAGAGAGAGAAAACGAAAATCAAAGCTCTGTTCTTGTATCTATTATCTGTAAGAGAGCATCATAAAGAGAAGGAAATCTTCTATTTCTTGAGTGTTGTAAACTTGTGTACTGCTCTATTTGAGTCAATGTGTTTGAGATTAATAAAGTGTGTGAAGTCCTCTATTGAAGGTGAATTGGGTGATCAAGGAGATTAAGAAGCAAGTCGAATTTCACGTTAAATCTGGGCTTAAATCTTCTTTCTCTGTCTCTTTTATATTTCTTATAGTACTTTATTTTGTTAAAGCTGTTGTTATCAAAGGTTGAATTGATCCATTATGCAAAAAAATTATTTGTGGAGTATTTTAGGTCAAATACTCAATTCATTCCACTCCTCCCATCCCCACACCACCACCTACCCACACCCCAACAACCCCCCCCCCCCCCCCCTTTTCGGTACTTTCTAGTGTGTTTTCACTATTCAAAAAAATCATATTTTAAGGTTTGATTCAATTGAATTCAGTTTTTAACTATAGTGTAATAAATAAGGAAAAATAAAAAAATAATAATAACATTTTGAACAAAAAAATATTATGAAAATACTACTAGATCAAAAGTAATCCCCAAAAAATTTGGCCTTACAATGTTTTAGGAGACGGGTCTGATGTTATTGACATTCTTGACACTACAATGTTATGTAAGAAACAAAAATTGATTCTACATAACATTGTAGGGTCCTTGTAGGGTTAAAAATAATCCCTAAAAAAGTATTATGAAAATATTAAAGTCATCTATTAAAGAAACAGGTTCATTCGAATTGTCTTAGACCCGTCTTCTAAAAAGACGAGTTAACACATGAATTTGTCTCCTCAAGAGATAATTTTATTATAGTTATACTAAACTCATTTTTTGAAGAAATAAGTTCATTATAATTCAAACCCACCTCTCAAAAACAAAAACGATTTCAACTTACCTAATTTTAAAATTATTTTTACCCTAATAACATTTTTATAAATTTTTATTAAAATATTATTATTTATTTTTTCCTCATCCATGATAAACAACCATACTAGACAACCAATACAAAACCCAATATATTTACCTTTCTAGACCATCAACCACGAGCAAGAAACCAAGACGGATAGGCCCAGCAGTTGCACCAAACCCACATGGGATGGCTCGGTACAAAAACGCAACGGGCCAATGGAAAGCTAAGAAACCGAAAAACAAAAAACAAAAGATAAGGGAAAAACGTAAAAAAAAAGGAAGAAGAAGAAGAAGCTAGAGGAATTGAGGAAAAGTGAAGATTCTATAGCTGACATTTCGTATCCAAAATATTGAAAATATATTCCTTCCCCCTCCGTCGGTCAATTCCGTGCAATAAATGATTACAACAACATGTCGTCATTTCACTGTAATTTCACTTCCATTTCATCACCACATGCATTATGCGTGATAAATAGGTACATATCAACATACACGCAAACATACATATATACACACGCGCTGATTTTTCCTTCCGATCCTTCTCTCTTCCTCGATTCTACATAACATTGTAGGGTCAAGAATGGCGAAGGAGGAAGACGAACGTGAAGAAGCAGAAATTGACTGCTTGCCGATTGATTTATTGGCTCAGATTTTCGTTATGATCACTTCTTTCACTGATTTGGCACAGTACGTCCTTGTACAACAATTATGATTGAATTCGTTTGAACTGAGTTGAAATTTTCTATTTTATTGTGTTGTGTTTACTTGATTTCTAGGGCTTCTTTCTTTTTTTTTTTTTTTTTTTTTGGTTGCGTGTTATGTTTATGCAGAGCAAGCAGTGTGTGTAGGAGGTGGAGACAAGGAGTGAAGCTTTCGTTAGGGAGGAGAGAGACTTTGAGTTTTGCTGGTTTGAAGATGGATGATGATTCTACTAGTCGTGTTGTCAAATATGCTCATGGACTCAAAGAACTTGACATGTATAATGCACTTTCTCTTTGTTTTTCATTCGAATTCTTTAGTGAAAAATTTAATTCGATGATGCATTCATGATTAATTACCAGTTTGTAATGCGTCAATTTGAAGTAATTTAGGCATTATGATATAGTTTATTGAGAAATCATTACATAAGAACCTGCATGTTTATAGAAAGCCTTGTGATAAAATTTATGTCAAAATTTTATGAAATGATTCATTCTCTGTTGAGAAATGTTAATAAGAGGAAACTATATGGAGTTGCAACCAATTTTTATGCTTCTTCTGGAAGGGATTCATGAAATTGTTTTGATACTTCATTTGCATTTATGTTGATTATTTAGGATTCGAATTTGTAAGTTGGACTCAACTCTAGACCTGAACCTCAATTCTGAGATAAGTGCGACTTGAAATAATCACATTTGCATTCAATGCTTAGCATTTCATATGTATGCATGTAAACTGAAAACACGAAGATCATGCAAGCTACTAATCTCATACTTGATTCATCTTGGTCAGGTTAAAGTAGCCAGTCTAAAAACAGAAAAAGTTTAAAAATAAAGATAAAAATCAGGAAACAAAAGATTGAGGCCTGGTAATTTGAGCTGTTTGTCAGATTGGTGATCAAGTGCACTTGTGCCATTTTGGTTCCACTCATTGTTTGTGTCTTATTTGTATCGCCTATGATATGTCAGTTCAAAGAGTAGCTGGGGATGCCAGATAACAGATGACGGGCTGTATAAGATTTCATTGGCGAAATGCATTGGAAACCTCACATTTATATCGCTCTGGGGGATGACTGGGATCACAGATCGTGGTGTTTTTCATCTGGTGCGTGCTAATGATCTGCTTCAAATGCATTGCATGGTAGGAAGATATTCTGTATGAGTAATGTGTGCATGTTTTGCTTCAACCGATGGTCATTAGAGCTAAGTTGAGGGATTTGTGATTTGGAGACTTTTAACTTGATGACTGCATTACAGTAATTATGGTCAATATCAGCCCTTGAGTAGAACCACAGCTTCTAATCTAATGTTCTGAATTTCAATATCACATTATGTTTGAATGTTATCTCATTTTTCATTCTTGTGCATTCAATCAGGTTTTATTTTCTTATGTTCACAATATTGTCATTTTTTTAATTTTTTGGGTCCAGTAAATTCAAAATAAGTAGCAGACTATGCACCCTTCTGTTGCAGGAAGTTGGATCCTGCTTTTAGGTTCTTAATACACATTTTGTTCTTTGGCAGATTTCAAGAGCTAATTCATTGAAACACCTCAACATAGGTGGGACATTCATAACTGATGAATCATTGTTTGCTATTGCCCATAGTTGTCCACACTTGAGGGTAAGTTGTTTTATTATCATTGCTAATTTTGACAGTGGCTGCTCCTTTGGTTATGTTTGTTTTCAATTGTGGACTTGGATTCCTATCCATAGAATCAAGCAATTGAGATATTCTCTTTTGAATAAAGAAGAAAGACTCGAGGGGCCAGGGTTATCAAAGTAATTGAACTTTTCACTATACATCATACTGGATGCTAATGGATGCAAGAATTTTTTCCTTTTTCAGACTGTTGGTCTGTGGTGCTGTCGCCATGTGACTCGGAATGGCCTTCTTTTTCTTCTAAATAAGTGCAGCAAACTTGAATCAATGAATGTATGGGGAACTAGAGTTCCTCCTGATTGTCTTCTTGAATTACTTCACCGAAGACCAGCTCTTCTGATTAAAGCTTAAAGCCAGAAGAAAAGAATTCCCAAATGTTGGGATAGTTTAATGCACAGCCTTTTTCAGAATGTTTCCTTCTGTGAGGCTGTCAGTCCATTTAGTTATTGTACAAAATGTTAGTCTGTCAATTTCATTTCTGTGAATAATTCATATGCCACAGAATTGGTGGTGGAATTCAATGTACAGGCTACACAGGAACGATGCCCGAGTAAATAGTTGTACTACAATTGAATAAGAAACTCAAGAAGAATGTATTTGCATGTTGAAGAGGTGACATCAGTCTATTTGAAGGATTCTCGTTATCTTTTACGCAGAATGGAATGGGCTGGACAAGCTATACTGATCTCTCATAATTGAATCGACTTGAATAGAATGGACGAAGATTGTTCTAGTACCATCTCATTAAGTGGAATCATGCAGTCTTTTCAGGGAGTAGAGCTAAAATTTCTAAAACCATACGTTAAATTATACAAAAGCGATCGTTCTCTTCCATGAAAATTACTTCGGTCCAATTTATGAGCGTCCTATCAATTCCATTTGAGTCAAGTTCATAGGTTTATCGTCACATTTTATTTCAAGTAAAAAGCCTTTTTTGGTGTCATAATTTTGATGAAGTGGATAATTAAGTATCTAAATTTTTAAAAAATCAAATTTCATATCTAATAAAACTTTTCAAGATTTTTTTAGGTTTTTGAACTTTTAAAAAGTTTAGTTTCGTACCTAATTAAACTTTTCATACTCATTTTTACTATATCACTCTTTTATTATTTCTAGGAGTAATTGGATACGTTTTAGTGTTTAAGGCCATGAAATATTGAATTAAGTATAAAATTGGATATTTTAAAAATTCAGATACTTAATTATCTATTTTGTTAAAGTTTAAATACCAAAAGTGGCATTGTCCCTTTATTTTAACTAGTCTACTTTATTCTCCGTTACCTCCAAACCATTAAAGATGGTTAGAGTTGAGAATCTTTTATTGGATACTTTAAGAAGCATTTGTAATATTTTGTTTAGTTAAATATTAGTGGGAAGGAATGATAATTTTTATTTTGAGGATCTTTTTTTTTTCCCTTTATTAGTTGAAAGATGAGACAAATCTACTTTTGGAAAAAGGGTTAATGTCATGATTAGTATCTGAATTTTTATAAAATATGCAATTAGGTACTTGAACTTTAGAATTGATATATTTAGTACCTGAAAGAATTTTTCATCTATGCTAACAATATCTCCATGAAGTTCTTTTAGGTACTAAATTGATTAATTTTAAAAAAAATTTGGGCATTAAATTGATTAATTTCAAAATTTTTTCATGTACTAAATTGATTAATTTCAAAGTTCGAAGATTAAATCGATCAATTTTAAAGTTCAGTTATCTAATAGTATATTTTCTCAAAATTCATATACCATTTGCGGCATTACCCCTTTGGGAAATTTTATATATGAAAGATTTGACATGTTAGATGAGTTTAGTATTAACCAAATAGTACCAAGTACTCCTCTTACGCTCATCCTTATGACATCTGCATAGATGTCATCATCTTAAGACTTCTTTCAGGTTAACCGCCACGTTTGTTACACATAATTGGCCAACTATAGCAACCCTACCAAATCTCTTATATGAATCTACACTTATGAATCAAATTTGGTATTTTTGTATGAGATTATGTAGTTTTTTTATATTTACTTTCCTAAATAATAAAATATCGTCTAATACATAAACTAAATTGAATCAAACCAAAATTGTAGAACCTGAAAAAAATTCATAATCCAATCCGTTGTTTGGTGTAAAGTCATAAAAGAAATCCAAGTCAGGAAAATTTGAGGTGCAATTTCGTATCCCAATCGCTACATTCCTTTGCAAGTATTCGATCCCGTCCCGTGGAATCCTACCATACCTTATTAAACAAAAGAAGAAGAAGGAGAAGGCCACAACTGAGAGAAGGCAATGGCCGATAGGAGTTGTTGATAAGAGCAACAAATTTTGAAGGAAAATTTAACAGTTCATTTTTCTAAACATTAATTTATTGTATAAATAAATTAATCTTTTTAAATTGTATTTATTAAATAATATAATAAATTAATCAAATTAATATATTATAATACAAGGGTATAATAGTTAGAATATAATATTCCATCATCTACTTGTATATACTAAATATTAGACAGCACAAAAATCCTTATCCAGTACCATACATATCAAACATGATACAAGAGAATTATTCTATCCAATACTCTTTTTAATGTGATGTCCAGCTTCACTTGTCCTCTCAAATCCTTTCAATCAAACATTATTCATTTGCCAACTGATGATGCAATGCCATTTTTGTCGATATATATCATTAGTATCCTCCATTATGACCAAAACTAAGCACAATTTGATGACAAGAGTGAAATGCAAGTGATAGCAAAAATGATTTCTTTGATGTATTAGTAATATATAGACCAGCAATCCAGCATCACAAAATGAAACATATCAAATTATGATGATGAAATGCATAAAATATAGGGTTAATGTCACAGTTGGTGCCTAAACTTTGGCTAAACACGCAATTAACCACTTGAACATTTCAATTGATCAATTCCTTACCATGCTTAACTTTTCGCTTACCCTATTAGTACCTCCATTAGTACCATTAATTTTTTTTTTCTTTTTGCACACATGGAAAAATCCACCAATTGCATGCAACCACTTGCAAATATTGTATAGTGTAAAATACCTAAATTTTCTTATTAAATTTCAAAGGAAGATTTGAAACAAAAAGCTGGTTAAAATAGTGTTGTGTCTAATAGTTGTTCAACACCGATGAAAAATAGACCTTCATTAAAACCTTAAGCAACACCTACTTGATAACCTAAAACACATGATTTGAAATGTCATGACAATAATAGAGTGCATAAGATGGGAAGCAAACCATCTAACTTGCTATCATTAGCTTGAAACCAAGCTATGCAGCCATTGATCAAATAGTGCAAGGCAAGTAGAATACCAATTTTCGTCCACTAGGTACATCCACCACCATGGCACAAAGATGCAATGATGGTTATATCGCTTTATATATTTTTTGTGTTTAGTTGCCTTCTTCCTAGTTTTATAACATCGAAACCCTGATTTTCCACGTTGATATTATAGTTTGTTTTGTTGATTTGTTGATGTTTTGTTTGGTTTTTGGTTCCATAGGTGTTGTAAGTTACTGATGTTATTGTACAGGAGAACTATTGTGTGGTACCTTTTACGAACAAAATATTGCAATGTGAACTTTGACCTAATAACACATTCGTGCAGACATCGAAGCTCCTGGGATTATGTTGTTTTTTTTTTCTTTTTTTTTCCTTGCATTCTCTAGCGTCTCTATATACCAAGTTTTTTAACTCAACCATTTATACACATGATCTATGTAGAATGGCAAGGTCAACTGAAGCATCGACAAGATCATCAAGTCATTCGATTAATAGTACATATAGACATGTGCTTTGCAAGTGTTGTCTCAAAGCAAGGCTATCAATTGCAAGGACCGAGATGAATCATGGCCATCTATTCTATGGATGTCCTCAGTACATTACAATGATGTTCGCAAATGCCTTGCTTCGATCTAATCATCAGTATGAATGTGCTTTGTAGGTATGAATTGCTTACATTAATTTTTGTCATTTGTGATGTACTAGATGATAGCTACAATTATTTCTGGTGGTCTCACTATAGTGAGGACAACCACATAGGTGGTTGATGCATTGGAGCATAGAAGAAAGAGGGTAATGTTTGCAGTGGCAAAGCTAGAAGAGCAGAGTGTAGAAAGGTGCCTGTTGAGGGAGGAGATGAATATGTTGATGAGGCTTGTGCTTGCAGAAGGGATCAAATTGCACAACCAGCAAGCTAACTGCTTTGGGGTTGGAAGCAATAGTGCTACTCCGATATCACGGACATACAATGGGGGTAGACCTAATAATAATATTTATAAGTACCTACTTATTAAGACTTAGTTGGGGATTATTCTTTTTGGTTTATTTGGTAGGCTTTATTAACACTGCTATAGGGTGAGGCAACGTTATGCCTCTAGTCTTCATGTTATATAGCTGTAATTTTTGGCTTCTTAATGGAGTACTATGTAGTGAGCATGTTACTTGGACTATTAACTCGTTTTATTCGTTAATTTTTCTTGTATTTTCCCATTTTAATTCTCACATCTCACATAAATGGTATCAAATAGATCCCTTCATTTCTTTCACTTTTAAAATGACCAAGCATTAAATTTGTATCTTCAATATGTCATTGCACAATGTAACTTGTACTTGAGAAAGCTGAAAGACAGAACCGTTCACAATCACTATATTGGAAATTTAAATCTCACATATTGAATATATGTTCAAATGTGTTCAACTGCCATGCATATTAGCTTAGTTTATAAAGCTCGACTTAGACAGTGCATGAGTGGTTATATCAAATTAAAAACTTGTCATTTAGACTTCAATTTTCGTAGTTGTTATTCGGATTCTATAATCTCAACTCTTGTTTAGCGTCGAAAGTTGACGACTGTAATTTTTTTAAAATCTTCATTTCTATGCATATAGAATTAAAAGCTAATAAAAATCTTACACATATCTTAGTTAAATCTATCATCATTGTTGAGGAACCTTAGTTTTATCCATTGCAATTTGTTGCATTTCTCATAGCAATAGTCAATAATTTATGCTGTTGCTAGTTTAATCTTTCTTTATTGGCAAGGATTTTTCCAATTGATTGAAAGTTTTCGATTAATTTACACCATTTTTTTTCACAAATATGTCCCTACGAAAGAAGTTAGTTCCAAATGATACATCACTCCCAAAATTTGCAGCATCATAAAAATCGGTTCAAATACGCTCTATTTATTCAAGTAAAACCCATCCATGCAAAGAAGCTAAATTTAATAGTCTACCATTGCAATGCATTCACATGATAATTACAAGGACCATATGTCCTTTTACGAAAGTTGAGTTGTTAGAGTACAAAGTACTTTCCAAAACACAAAAGAATACATCCTCATTTCAATCCACTAACACCTTGCCCACATACTTTATAAAAAACAACCATCAAGGCAAACCCACAATCTAACTATAACTCCAAATCAATAGATAGACAAAAGTGTTGGAGTGCCTGTTGAGCCCACATTTATATAAATGACAATATGCAAAACACCACCTACCATTAAAGGAGGTTTCCTTCTTATATTATTCTGGAACATGATTCATTTGAGCATTTAAGTCTAATCTAGCATAAGTTCATATCACAAAGTCACTTAACTTCCATTCTATGGCAGCTTCTAATGCACTTTAGTGCCTAATCCTTTACATGACTGCATTATGTATAGGAGACATCGACTAAAAGCTCCTCCTTAGCAAGACACTTAATATCCATTGACTACATTCTAGGCATAATCCTAAATGTGGACATGAAGTGTTTCCCTAAGACCTTACGTGTGATTAAGTTGTTCAAAAAGGAAGGATGACACAAATTGAAATGTCTTTACTTGAACATTTTCACAACACATTCCCTTGTCTCAAAGTGAATAGATGGATAGATGGCAAAATTACATCCCAATGTCCCAAAATTGTATTAGACATTTCTGTTCCATTGAGTGCTACTTTCAACTCCTGCCTATTTGTCACTGCGTACTTCATCATTAACTCCTTAGATTGCTCCCAATATTCTCAAAGATCATGCCTACACAAATGTGCAAGAGGGGTGACAATGAGTTGTAATATTCCCTACTCCTTCTCCTCCTACTAGACCTTACCTCTCCATTCTCTTCCCTACTTGATCTACTATAGAAACCCGCTTCATCATTTGAAAAATCATTCTTTACCTCAAATATATGCCCTTCCGATCGACCAGTCTACACTACCTTTGTTGTTCTTATATCCTCTCTATAATCGTCAAATACGGCATCGAAATCCATATCAAAACCATCCACCCTATAAGTGCCCCCATTTTGCGACAAATGTCTTCTTTTTTTTTTTTTAGTCCTCGCATCAATGACTTCATCATTGTCATCATCCCCCTCTTTTTGAACAGTGTCCTGCAGAAGGTCTTCAAAATCCTAGTAGATTTGTAAAAGATCCAGTCTGCATTGGATTTCCATTTTTTCCTTATCTCAACGACTTCATCCTCCTCTAACTCCTCTCCTAGCCCTACTTCACATGGCACGTAAACTCCTTCACATGTGAACTCCTCTAAAGCATGCTCAATGTATATATGGCCACTCCTGTGAACCCCGGTTATTGCCAACATAGTATTATATGGAGCATCTTCACTAACCTAAAGGAGGAGTAACCCATCCACAACACTTTTCCTGGGAATAAGGAAATACATTTTGTCGATATTGATGAATCTAAAGTCTCTCATGAATGTGAGCAATGCAACTTCATTTATTTCCTCCAAATAAGTAGTCTACCCAACTAGTTTCCATTCAATATACTATCGACCAACACCTTCTTCTAAAATCTCCCAATGACGTATAGCATTAAGTTGACTCTACAAGATAACACAAGACAGTATTAATGAAATGATAAAGGAAAGGGAAAAGGAAGATTGAGTAACACACAAAACATGGAAACAAATCACAAAGGAGCACTGCAATGAATATGTGGACATACACATTGATGGAGGTCACAAATGTCATGGCATCACACGTCAACACTACATTGCTACTCACGTTCCATGAGGGAACTACTACCAACTTAATATGTGTCACATTAGAAGTAGGCTAGACAAGGACAATTGATTCTATAATGAGGTGATGTTATATGAAGCAACCTCTATTATGGACTACAGATGCCGAAGAAACAACATACCATACACAACAAGTGAACTACATAAGAACAACACATTATGGATGACCATGAAATGATGTTGATGAAAAAAAGATAAAAATAATAAAAAGCAACATCCGAGGAAAAAGCATAACATGTCAATATGGCACCTTAAAAGAGCATGAAAACAACCACAAAAAGCATATTACCAAAGGCACCTCTAAGATAACAAGACAAAGTAGCTACAAATAGTATAAGGACAAAGTAATTGTTTATCCTGTCACGACAAATGTGTTTCATATATGTCAAAAGAAAAATACCTTCAAGAATGACCTAGACCCTGGATGTCCATTGTGCACTCGCAGAAATACAAAAAACAAGACCACTCTACCCTATCTCACTAAACTCGTAGCCTCAAATATTTTCAGAAAAGCCAACTAGGATTTCCAAGTATGTGTTATGCATCTCCTTTCCTAGGTTGTTTTGTTAGATTCTCTTAAAATAGGTTTTGATGATAACAAAAGAGTAAAAATGATAACTAATGAGTTCATTAAGTGTGTAGTATCAAGTTAAAGAGAAAAAAGAAATATGATGAGAAGTATTTGGAATCCAGAATGTTTTCCAGAAGGTTGTGTTAAGGATAAAGAATTTTTCCAGAAATCCAGAACCTTTTACAGAACCTTTCATTGCACTTTTGACAGCAGCTCTATATCACGTGATTTTCACTGTTCATCTTCTCCAACTTGATGCAAATCATTCCAGTTCGGTACAAAAACGAATCTTGAAGACCTAGCTCCGAGTAAATGAGTTTATTTGGGTAATATACTCATTTATTCCACTTAAGTTGATTTAATCCAAGGGGATTTAATGTTTTCATCAAAGTTTCTCTCTCATCAATGTCTTCAATGATGGAAATCTTCATGAATAGTACTAGACTTTGTTTGGACCGATTCTACACGTTTTTCTCCTTCAAGATAAGTGATTTATCAGTATCTATAATGTCCAAGACATCTATTTTCATGGGATTTTGTCTAGAAGATTAAAAAGAAGATAAATGTTATCTTGGATAGGATGAAGAAGAAGATCACGATGAACAACAATAACAAATAACAACTAGTTTTTTTTACGAAAATCAAACAAGGCTCATCATCTTCCTTCCGTTACAGAATTTGAATTTGAAAAAAGATAAAGCTCATAAGATTTCATCCGAGGAATATAAGGAAAAGCCCATCCACAACTTGCAACCAATTTTGAAGATCACAACAGAATTTGAATTTGAAAAAGGATAAAGAAGAATAGATTTTAGTCAAGATATTTGGAATATGAATCTATCCTCCAAACAAGTACTTGAACGTTATAAGAAGATGAAGGATATATGAGTTACACAGAGAGAGAAAAAGAAAAAAATTGAAGGAAAAAGAAAAAAAGAAGAAGCTGATACTATTCACGCACAAAAAAAAAAAAGAAGCTATTTTTTCTTATTTAGTATATACAGAACAAAACCCAGAACAAAATCCAGAAGTTTCATTTTGCCTAAAATATTCATAATTTCTTCTTACAGTTCAACAAGCGAGCTGATCTCTTAGCTTTCATTCTTTAACTCTGTGATTTAGATATTTTATCTTGTATAGAAGGAACTTGTTGTTGCCTTCTCTTTTGATAGTTAAGTTATAAGTTTAAACTCTGTAGATCGGTTATGGCTAGAGGATAGCTGTGAGAATCGAGCAGAGAGAATTGTACAAGCTTGTAATTTGTGTTGGTTGGATATAGTGGAACAAAACCCATAGGATAACAGGATCCCTAGCTCGGAGCTGGAAGAGTGGACTGACGCACAAGGTGGAACCACTATAAATATCTGCCTGATCTTCTTATCCCTTTTCTATTTATATTTCCACAGTTTATTTTATTGCTGTTTAATTGTTCATTCTCTTAACTTAAAATCAAAGGAGATTGTTTTTAAAAGGCAAAAATTTTAATTTTCTGAAATAATCAATTCAACCTCCCTTCTTGATTATTTTCAGGACCAACATGTTTCTTCAAAAGGATCTTCCATTTTTAAGGCTTCATATAACTTAGGTTTCAATTTGTTAATGACAATATGAGGTACTTCTCCAATTAGTCGTATATTTGCTTTGATGAAAATCCTCATGAGTTAACCACGGTTAGGTGTTGTTTGTTACCGTTAAAAACTTCAAATTTAAATTCATATTACTTTTTACCCATGGAAAAGAGTGATCCTTACAACATTGAAAGGTGTCCTCCTAAGATTCGTCATAGGGTCCACATATGCTAACAGAAACAAGGCAACTAACAGAGGCACTAACAAGGTAACCAAAAAGTTAAGCAAGGTACTAAATTGATAAATTGAAAAGTTTAAGTACTTAATTGTATATATGGTCAAAATTAAAGTATCAACTACAACATTAACTCCAAAATATATTAACAATTTAAAAAGTATTACAATTTATAAATTGTTTCAACATTTTTTTTTTCTTTTGACACTTCTATTACCAGTTGCATACAAGTAGTCATTGTCCGTTTTGCAGTTATTTTTCTACCATCATGTACACTTCTGCTAGCTACTCTTTGGAACATCGGCATCAATCAAATCTTTCCAGAGTAAAAGGTATCCAATAGAAAGCACACAAGAAAATGAAAGGAAACATATAGAAGGCAGATTGCAACTACTTGCTTTAAACTGATAAAAAGGAAAGGTAAATAAACGAATAATAGCTTATACATAATACTTATTTAGTTGTTAATATTTTTCATACATTTCAACGTAAACTTACACGTGTCATGCATTGACAGACATAAAGATAGTGTGTTTCATCATAACAAACAACTACTCTTAGAACACTAATGACAAGCAACTGAATCTCGTGTTATCACCTTTTCCAATATCTCTTCCTCCTCCTTTCATCTCTTACTTTCGAAAAAGTTGTGCATTGTTACTTCTCATATTATTGTGTATCAAATAAATAAATGTGTAGTCATTCTTCTTCTACATGCATTGTATTATAGAAATGATTGTAATAATTTTTTATTTTGACAGACTTTTCTTTTTTTAATTGCTTTCATTTTTACAATTTTTAATTATTTTTTGAATTATTAGTTATTTTTAATTTTTTTAAAAATTATCTTAATTTAATTATTTTATTAATTTGAATTAACAATTTCCAACAAAAAAAAATTGAGCCAAGTGATAAAGCTTTACACAAAAAAAAAAAAAAATTAGCTATCAACATTAAGAAAATCTCTGTTTGTAAGCTTTTGTAAACATTAAAGACTTAAATAGGAAAAAAAAAAGATTTAGAACTCAAATAAAAAAAAAGTAGTAAAACATTGATGACTAAAAACATGCTTTGTCCTCCCTTATTTCTACACTTAACTTGATGACAATAATGTGATGGAATGATCAATGATTTTATGTATGCAATTTATCTT
Source organism: Combretum micranthum (assembly GCA_024138025.1). Lineage (NCBI taxonomy): Eukaryota > Viridiplantae > Streptophyta > Magnoliopsida > Myrtales > Combretaceae > Combretum > Combretum micranthum. The sequence goes on along the minus strand of JAMXBD010001130.1, from coordinate 115,314 downwards.
GAAACTCATGCATGAAATCCGATCACAGTGGATAGAATTAAACAAATATGACAGAGTACTTGCATCTAGAGTGAAAACTAATTTTTTTTAGAGAATTTAATCTTTTAATCTAGAGTAGTGTCTACTCTTTTTATTTTTCTCATTGATGAGATGTTGCAAAAGAGAAAATGGAAAACCCTCACATTACTTAGACTTGGGAATCCAACCCTATTTATAGTCTTTATTATTTTGTTTCATTATGACCCATTATAATGAGAAATAAAATATATGGGTTTCTATATGTTAAAGTCCATATTCAAAAACCCATAAAGATGAATTTTAAAAATTCTCTAAATGATCACTTTTATTTAAAAAGATTGTTTCTTTAACTTAATTAGATAGTATACAATATACAATTAATTAATATATTGACTCACAAAATTATTAGATAATGTACTTTAATAACCAATGCAACAAATGGGTTACAACGTTATTAAGAACCTGAAACACCCATTAATACATAAAAACATATTTATTAACAAAAGGCACATCTATAAATGCATCATGTGTAAAATAAAGTGCATGTATATGTAAAAAGCAAAGTGTATGATGAAATTTTCATGTTGTGCTTGTGCAAGTGAAGTCCATAACCATACGTACAGATGTGCATGTGCATGTGTAAATACAGTGCGTATACGATTTGCAGAAATTATATAGAGATTCACACACGCACGTGCACGCGCACACAGAAACACGCACACACGCACGCAGGTACACATGCACACAGAGACACGCACGCATGCACGCACACGCACGCACGCATTTTTTTTTTCTTATTTTCATTTTTTTGTTTGGATTTCGTTAGAGCAAATAAATAACATCATAAGTGACGTTAGTGGATAAAAGTATTAGCAATTTAATAATTCTTTTTCTATAAATTTATTTATTTTTATTTTTTATTTTTTGGGAAAAACGATAAACACGGGTGAATAAAAGTATAATTGTTTTATTGGGAGCTTAGGCGGATACTAGAACCATGGACCACCAAAAAAATAAATGAATAAAAGCGGGGAAAAAAAAAGGAGAAATAAAAAAAGCTAAGGGTGTCCTTGAAACCGTGGAATGTAATATTTTCCCCGTAAGTAATGAGTAGATAAACAAATATAAACTTTAATGCTGAATTCTGCAGTTACAGCCATCCGCACAAATGATTGGAGATTTCTAACATATGCTCTACGTCTTACCGATATTCTTTACCACAAGACGACCTTTCAAGTCTCGAATAAGACCTGCAAAACAGGTTTAAGATATCCTGATATAAGAATGAATAAATGTGATTAGAATCATAGCAGAATAACTGCATAACACACTATGCAAGAACATTAATGCTTAAACCTGTGATAATACATGAGCTTAATATTTTTATGTTGGTCATTTTTGATTGCGCCCAATAAAGACGAGATCATCATATCCTTTCTATGTAAGAACCGAAATGAAATTCATTTTTTAGTTTATTAAGAATATTGAATTCTAATCTTCTAACTTGGTCGTTTCGATAGGGACAAGTAAGACCTGATAATGAATTGAAACAAAATTCATTTCTAAGTTCATCATTCTACCTCGATTAGGACCTTGGCTAGAAATATTCTAAAGCATTTATTAAATCAACCAAAAAATAATAATAATAACATCTGCGCACCCATACATTCAGGGCCACCTTTTTTAACCTTTAGATGGTTTGGTTTCTTTTTAGTTTCGTTTTCAAACAGATAAGAATGTAATCGGATTGGCTCTTATAGGGTTTCCGACCCATTAAAATCCTATAGGGTTATAGGATCGGGTTTGAACCCTATAAGGTTATCGGATCAGGTTTTGATCATATAACAAACCCAATGGATATCCGATAACCCTGTATTATAATTAAAAACATAAATAAAAACATTACTAAATAAGTAAAGAGAGAAAAGAAGACATGAACGAGCTAATATCTTTTTTTTCTCCTAAGGATGTTTTTCTTTTATATTTTATGGATTAGTTACGAATTTAGAACTTTTTATTAAAGTTTGCTCAAGTCATATTTGCTATGGAAATTAATATTATTTGTTGTCCGTTATATTTTAGTCCCAACAGGAAATTTAACTTAACCACATTTTTAAAAATTATACAGTAACAAAGTAATATATTAATGTGTTTAAATATTATATAATGAATGTGATCCACAACATTTCTATTAATTCTACATGCATCATTTTATTTTTAAATGTATAAGAAACTTATATCAGAAGTACTGAATTTTCTTACATTTATTATTAAAATTTGAAAATAGTTTTTTTTTTTTTTTAAAAAATAGTTATAGGATTATAGAGTCGGATTCCGGGTTCTAAATCAAACCCTGTAGGGAGGGTTTGGATAAGATCAAAACCCTGCAGGGTTATAGGATCGGATCTGGTAGACCCTATAGGATAGCGGGTTGGGTTCGGGTTCATATGATCTACCCGAAACCCAACCCAGTTACATCCCTACGAACAGAACCAATATTGAATTGATACAGTATGATACCAATAAAAATTGACAATTTTATTCATTATTGAACAAACCGAACAGGTACTGAACCAATACTAATAAGTTACTGATACAGATACAATACAGATAAAAATCCGACCATCCAAACAAACCTAAATGAAGGAAAAGGAGGAGAAGGAGAAGGTTATGATTTAACCAAAAATAGATTGTACAACATTTGTCCCATTGTACCATCTTGTAACTATTACCACCACAACCAAACTTAAACTTATAGAATTAATTTAGGCTTTTCATTACTTTAATACTCACCTTATGAGATGGAACTTGGATTAAGACTTATCAAGTTGACCACTTAATTAAATAGAGATGAAATAATCATGTGAAGAATCAAATCAGAAATTCTACTTGGATGTCATATCAATATTAGCACCATAACCATCTCACTCAAAAGTGCAAACTTATAGAATTGGAATGGCCTGTATTTATTACTCGACACATCTAGAAATAATAAAATCCACAAGCGTGTTGTAAAACAGAATCAAGCATCTAGACAGCATTACATTGAACTGATGCTCAAACAAAGCTCAGAGTAAGTTAACCTGAAACCTGGTGGGATAAGTAGTTAAGTTCAATGATTTGGGTCGATTCGGCATTTGAACTCAAATGTGAAACTTGCTCAATATGAATATAGAAAGTATAATGCAATTGTAGCAACAAAAGACGGAAGCAATTGACCGCACTGGGGAGATAGAGAAATGACAAGAACATATAGCATCCTGGCTAAGTTTAAAAAGGATATAAATAACATACCCAAAGATCATTATTAATCTCTTATCATTTTAAGCTCATAATATTACCCTCTCTCGGTTGAACCTAAGGCAAGTTGACTAAGAGAAAATGTTCAAAGAAGAAGAGTGAAAATCTATTGCACTAAATCAGAATGAGGATCATTATATACCATCATAACAAATATGAGGCATGATTGAGAAAAAGAAACTCGTGAAATTTGTCCCATAATAAGCAAACATCATAGAAATGAGGTTGCGGCTTCAATCAAGAGGATTTTGGAAAATCAAATCCAACCTGCTAATGAGTTTCATAACATCAAGCATATGTATTCCTGTTACACTACACACAGTAAATGTCCCTACACTTGAAAGCAAGATTCCAGCTATGAATCTCGGAAGCCAAGCCTAGTTTGACTTTCCATGGTTTGCATCCTTTCCACAAGCAAATACAAAGCTGGCTTAAAATTATAAGCATCCTTTCCGCATGCAACTACAAAGCTGGCTTATAATTTTAAAAAGAAAGAATCCTCAATTTTTAACAATGTCTTCTTCCTTTTAACCCTTACTTAAATTTTTCAGACAGTAAAGCTAACCCTTTTTACAGAAACGTAAATCAATGAAAGAATTAGAATCTAATGTGTGTGTGTGTGTGTGTGTGTGTGTATTTTCTTTTCTTTTTTTCTTTTTTTTTTTTTTTTGCCTGCAACTAGAATCTAATGTTTAGACGATCCATTCTATTGAAAGGTAATAAGCCTCTTGAAAAGAAATCAGAAGACATAAATGAATTAAAATAAATTATTCCTAGCCCAATAGGCTAATCTATCCGCTATCATGTTTACCTGCCTATACAAATGTGAACTTGAGCTAGTGTCCCCATACTCCTTATCATGCCCTTCAACAGATCAAATAATCTCCAAGGAACCATACACCCTTGATCCATGTATGAACCCTCAGTTTTAAGAAGTACTATTTTCTTGTGTCGACATTTTACAGCGTGAGAGGTTTGAAGAATAAAGAAATATAAACAAATTCTGCTTTGAGTATCAAATACAATTTTCATTTTAGCATTCTGGTAGGGGATTCTCATTTTACTGCTAACCCATATTTGACGTGGTGCAATGACCAATTACTTATCAGCACCTGAAAAAAATTAAAATGCAACCACAGGTATGATTTTCAGAAAGAAGACACGGCATACCTCGAGTACTGGGTAGTTCTTTGTGCTCTGGCCTCTGTCAGCAACAACCTTCCTCATCTATTCATAGACTGCATACACTAGTCTTAGCCTCAATAGTGCTCCAACCACAACCCTCTCCTATGTTTCTGACCACAGTTATGATCTCTTCCGTGAATATGGTTACCAGTCCATATCTAAAGACACATTGACATAAAAGACTCCATTTGCAGAGATGATGGGCTTCTTTACTAATACAATAATTAAATCGTCATGACAAAAATGCCATCAGCAAAAAAACATAAAACAATAACCATATATTCTCTGAAAATCATTCTTGAAGCAGAATTCGCAAATTGAATGGATCCAGAGAAGCTTCCAGCTCCATTGGTCGTGGGACTTCTACTAGGTAAAGAGATGCTCTTGCAAGTTCCATAAGGTGCTCCAGCCTGCCAACCATCATCAATAGTTATTTTTTATGGATAACCACGTGTGTCAATACTATGCAGATGGAAACGCATTCCCAAGTTTCTACCACAACAAAACACCTAGTAATAGTAATTATCAAAGATGAATTAGATTGTCAAGCATGTGACAAACTTTAGATTAAGTCACTTGAGGTTCGTTATTGTTCAACACACAAGATATGCATCATATAAACACATCCATCCTCATCAATCTGCAGCGCATGTATTCACAGAAAAACATGCATGTAAGGGGAGTAGGAACAAGCAGGCATGACAAGATTCAGAATTTTAATACAAATAGTGAATCTTTCAGCACATAAGGGATTTTGCTATATAAAAATTCTTGAAATGCTGTTTTCATTTGACAAACACGGACTCCAGAATTCTCATTTTGGGTCACACTACCAGTACCACCATAAACCAATAAATACTGTTCACCACTGTAGCTTTCATTATTTTCACATGGGCCGAAGTGACTACTAAAATCACACCAGAGATTCAACATCAATGTGGCGAACAAAAATCCACTACCACATTTTTCAGATACTTAATTACAAAAATGTTTAATTCATCAAAAAGCAATACACCTGCACTTTGCTTAACCAAAATAGAGACATGACAGAGAACTCAAATAAATATTAGGGTCACAATTATTGTTGTCTTGAAATGAAACCAAATCCTGCATTCAACAATACTATTAAGTATATTTTTCACCTCTGGAGGTTTCCAATATGGAGAGAGTTTAATAAAACTTCTGGAGTGGCATCCTCACAACCATGTATAAGTTTTATTTGCCCCAAAAAAAATAAAAATAAAAATAAAAAGGAAAGGATTAACAAGGCCTATAATTGTTATAAACGAAAAAATGTTCTGGGTTAAACAGTGATAACTGGAAAAAATTACAGCTGAACAATTCTGTAATAGTTTGTATTATTGATCAATGAAGGTGTAGAGTACAAAAGGAAACCCTTATACATAAAAGACTATATTACCCCCATACAATAATAAAGCAGTTATACACAATTATATGTGTCCACTGTCCCACCACCCCCCACACACAGACAAACCCCACCCCACCCCCATCCCAAGGTGCTAAAATCAGCATGAGATTGGAGTAATAATTAAGAAATGAGTATAAAGACAGGTTTTTTGATGAGGATATTTGCACATTAGTAGCGTGTTGAAACATGGTCAACAAGAACCTGACCAGAAACAACTATTTTGCACACAAAATGATATTCATTATCCACATGTTTAGTGCAATCATTGTAAACTGGATAGCCAAATAAGTACACAGCACCAAGATAGTCACAGCATAATATGATAGGGTGCTACATGGATTCCCCCCACCTCACAAGCAAGATGATAAATCCGAGTAGAGTTAGCCACTGACGTAGGCTAAAACTCAATAATCAGCCTCAGTAGAGCTGCATGATATGGTGGGCTGCTACTCGAACCACCACGAAATAAGATCACACCCAAAAAATTTAGCATGCCTATCGCCTAATGGTAGAGCGCCTTACAGATCAATGAGTTATTCAATGCGCACACAATTGGAACGCCTAAGGAAAGAGTGCCTTAAAGGTATTGAATAACTCGTTTAGCTACTTGCATGTGATTCGTATTGGGAGACACAAGCATTGACTCAATTGGTTGACCATAAAGTTGATGTCTAGTCGAATAATGGTGAGGTATTGCAAGGCACCTACAGTGCAATAAGTAGTAGGGTTAGACAGAGGGGAAAACCATGTGCGCTGAGGTGATTCCGAAGGAAAAGCGGGCTTTTACAAATTTGGAGAAATACATACAACGAAGCTTTGAAAGATCAAGTGCAAACCAAGATTGACTCAAATGGATGCCGTGAGGGATATGTCTAACAGAAGCCCTGAGTAAAAAAATGAAAGTCACTAAGATCCTTCATAGCAAATTGACAAGGAATATTGAAGAGGAAGTAGGAGAGCAGGGGAAGGGTTGCTAGTTAAGATAATGTCACAGAGAAGTCCCAAAATATAGAAGTATCTGCTTTGCTTTTCTTTGCTTGAAGCCAATGTCAAGGAGGAAATTACTAAACCTAGAGAACAAACCACAAGGAGGTTGTCCGAGACCATAAAGGGACTTTTGAAGCTTACACGCAAGATTTAAGGTTGCGTAGGTATTATATCATTGAATTGTCTTCAACCTAAGCAAAGGGAGACAATATTTGAGCTCTATTTCCTGCGCCATATAAGTCTCAAGAAATCATTGATGAGGAGCAATCCAAATATCATATTCCACTATACTATCATGGATCTCCATGAGGATGTCATTAAAGAAAGAGGCGATTGCTCGAATTGAGTGATTTGAGCTGAAGCTAGTAGCATAAGCCGGCTTAGAAAGCATAGCACATCTGCCATGAGAGTGACATCACAGGGTGAAGCTTGAATAGAACCATGAATGTAGCAATAGAGACAAGGAAGGATGTCATGAGAGAGCTAAAGTTGATTATTAGTGGACAATTTAATAGGAACAACAGTAGTGATATTAATGGATGAGGGTGACGATAATTCAAAAAGGTCACGAGTTCTGTGAGTGGGGGGAAAGGGGCTGGTCAAGAGAGGAGAGATAGTGTTAAGAAGGAAAAGATGAGGGTGAGTGGTGGGATTGGTGTAAGCAATACAAGGGGGTTGGTGGTGGGAGAGGCTATAGGAGGCAGTGACATGGTGAGGAAAGGCATAGAAGAAAGGGTGGTGATAGAGGTTAAAGTAAACGACGTTGATTTTGTTGTGGTTAAGTTGACGAAAAGCGGCTCAAAAATGGAGGCGTTGAGGGAGGAAGCCATAAATTGATGTTGATCAGGTCAGCTTGAAGAAAAAAATGATTGGTGTTCTTGAATGATGATTTGGTTGAATCATGTCTTGCTTTTGGCAGTGTTCTTGTCGAAGAACTATATCAACAAAATCAACTAGAGTTTTTTTTCTGTTTCCGTGCAGAAAAAAAAGTATAAAAGAAAGGATAATGTTTGCTAATGTCTAGGATTTGTGTTGGTGTTTGCTGACGTCTGCTGTTGCTGAAGTCAATGTAGAGCAGCTGGAGAAGAAAGATCTGTAACGTCCATTTTTTTCTTTCTTTTTTTTTAATCTAGAGTTTTAACTACCTTAGAGAGTTGCTCTAATGCCATGAACATGAACAATTATGTAATAGTTTGTATTATTGATCAGCAAAGGAGAGAGTACGTGGGTAATTATACAAGAGGGAACCCTAACATATAAAAGGCTATGCAACCCCTATACAATAATAAAGCAGTAGCATACAGTGATGACAGCATCACCGTATCAATCTTACAAGGATTTGAAGGCTAGGGTTTGCCTGTCAACATGGACCATTAGAGAGTTACACCATTATACATCCATTAATTAAAAAATTCACATTGTCAGATTAATTTATCTTAATTACGACGGCTCTTCCATCCAAGACAAAATCATTAGAACAAGATGTCAATTTTCAAGTACAGGATATGCAACAAAGGACGAAAGCTGAATCTCATCATCCAATCAACCTTTATCTTCAAAAATCCTCTCTCTTAATTTGCCTTGTTTGCATATCTAGTTAACACTTCACTTCAATTTGCACAAGATCTTAGCATTTGATTCGCATCCAATTCATCTTTCTAAACTTGCTGTAGTGCCAAGATCATAAATAGAGTAGATTAAATTAATTTCCATCCTATTCCCATATAAATATAGTTGTTGTCCCCCCCAGTAACACAAGAAGTAACTTTTTCCCCAAAGCTTTTGTAAAATTTGTCCCCTTAACCTTCACATATCTTCCACTTTAACAAATTTACAACTATTAAGGATACACTTGTAAAGAGCCGCATCAAGCAATGAACATACCCATAATAAAGGAAGTATGAAATAATTTTTATATAATCAAGTTAAGATTGCAAACTTTCTTATTATGAAGGAAAAATTTTGAGTTGATAATGCAGAATCAAAGCTGACACACAGAAAAGCAACTCAAACACACCTGACAAGCAGCAATCGTGCTACACCCACATAATGTGCGGCCATTCATTCTATCCAAAACATCAAAAACTCCACCACCATCACTTCTCTGCACAAGTTATATACCCAATTAAGCTCGGTAAGGGAGCAAAGTCTTTCCAGAAAGGAAGAAAGATACATAAAAAACCAATAATTATACATATTTATTAAGGCCTTGATTCAATAAATGAACTTATATACCATATAAAAGTTCACAGCCAGGAAGTTTGGCATTTTATTGCCCGCAGCTTTATAACAGCTCTGAGCCATCTCAGCAAGGGACTTGAGTGTTCTTTGCAAGCATCAGACTGAACAGGATACGTTGGGAAGTAGTTCTCCAAGAAAAGTGATACACTGTTGGAGTTCAGTGGTTTTGATTCTTTTCTTCTGGGGCATGAACCTTGCACGACCCCAGGATCTCCAGCTGAAATGAAGCCTGTCACAATATGTCCCATGGAACTGGAAAATTAAAAAGACAAATTAAATTCAGCATCTACGTACACTCATTTTCTACCATGTACTTCCATTGGTAAGCAATTCCTTCTTCTGCTTCTTTTGAAGCAACAGAAGTGAAAACCAAAAGCCGGGTATTATTTTGAACCATCTCAGAGACAGTAGGCCAGTCTTCACCCTTCTTAGGCATCTTTGACACAGGAAACCAATATTTATCCAACCCAGCATTAATGAACAGCTTAGAGAGGCCCTTTGGAGTGTGCACGTAGTCTTCAATTATGATGGTTACAATTTCTGTTGGGTACTGACTCAAGAATGCTTCTACCTCTTTCAAAGTGTTAATTGCAGGTTGCTGCTTGATTAAATTAACATAAAATGAATAATCATAGATGGGATAACTGAGTGAATTTATCTTGAAATTCCTGATGTTAAGGAGGGATACTTACAAAAGCAGTGAAGTTGAAGCACTGCCCACGAAATGAATGGCAAAGCCAAATGTCATTCTCAAAGTCATACATATCCAACATGAGTCCTCTTACCCCATTCTAATAGCAAAGGACAGAGAAGCAAATAAGAGACAGACAGAGAGCAGAAGCATAAATTTCAGCATATTTGGAAAAAAATCAAACAGCTATACTATAAAATTGAAGATACTATACATGCCATCTTCAATCAAACAATATCTGCTGCCTTCTCGGTCTAAAGTAGAATCTAAGTTCAGAGAATCTATGTCACAACCAGAAAATAAATCAGAATATTAGGATAGAGAAAACTCTTTCTGCTGGAAGTCCTGTCTTAATCTCCAATATCAATCCCAGTGCAGTTAAAGATTTTAATCATATGCAACATAAATTTAGCCCTTCAGCTGTTAGCTACCAGGTTTAATCATCAAATCACATTGTTTTTTTTATGTTTAATTGGAAACAAAAAGGAAGTAATACTATCCACAGAAAGAAGTAGACTATATATCAGGAGTGAGAACAATTTTTGCACCCTTTCAAAGCTCATGTCTCCTGATTCACCAAAAATAATGAATTGCACAAACAGCGAGAAATCAAGAAATGTGCTTCGTCTCCTTACCGACAGCCATGATGTAAAAATAAATAAATAAATAATAACATGTCAATGAGTATATTTTATACATAAGGTAAAAGCTTCCACATACCCTAAGTTGATTAGTTACAGAGTCCTCTTGATTGTAGAATGTCAACCTCTGCACACCATTTACAGGGGGTGCATCTACTATTGAAAATGAGTTGTGAGTCACTAGCCATGAATATTTATTGAAGGGCAACCCACCAATCTGCATCACAAAAAAATTACACAAGAAAAACAAATTAAGCCAATTTACAGCATTAGGAACAGCAACCTAAATCCAACTATTTTAAACCTTTCAATCCGCATACCAAACACATTTCACAATACAAATTAGACGAGAGAGAGAGAGAAGGAAAGAAAATCACAACCACCACAATCTCATCAACTTACATGTCACATATTGAAGAAGAAATATCTTAACCTTATACAAATTCGAGGAAAATAAAACAGAAACATTTAATAGACAGGTTAGAAATAAGTAGTATTTATAAAGATTAACCAAAAGACCACAAAAGCACTAACATCACTAAACAATACCAGATCACTCACCAAATGATGAAGCAGCAGATCCCCATGCATTTGACATACACAAGAAAAAAGTACGCATCAACCACCATTACAAACACAAACCCTTTCATCGACATTGGCAGAGTTAATCCACACACTTCAAACGAAAACAAAAAAGTTTGGCATACAAATAGAAATTTTTCAAGCACTTCATAACAAACACTAAATAGAAAAACACATAAAATATATAAACAAGCAACATCCATCATCCAAAACATATGACAATTTCAAATACAATAACAAAAACTAATCCCAATCCACAATCATAAGAAGAAAATCACGTCTATAAATGAGATTTCTCAAGCAATTCACAATATATACTACATAGAAAAATAAACACAGAACAAATGCATACACAATATGTATAAACAAATAAATCCATCATCAAAACATTCGACTTTTTCAAACACATATGCAAAAGCTAATCTGCGGTTATCATCAAGAAGGCGGTGTTTAGGCTATGATGGAAGCTTCTCCAGCAATTCAAAGCAAACTCTATACAGCACTACATAAAACACACATAAGCAAAGAATAAGCAACTAGCAACCATGATCAAAAGCACCAACTTATAAACAAACATTGGGAAAGAAAATCCACACCCATTGTAAAGCACTAAAATCTAAGTTGAAGAATGAGATCATCTAAAGCAATTCAAACCAAATTCTACATAGCACTACATACAGTTGATACAACCATAATCAGGAGCACAAACTTCCTTACAAACATTACCAAGAACTAATCCGTACCGTTATAAAGCACTAAAATTTAAGCCGGAAAATGAAAGCTTACAACGCTAGTAGGTACGGTGGCTTGTCCTCTGGTACAAATTGGTTGGTTTTTACCTAAAGCAGGGCAATTTCCACAGTACAAACCAGGCCCACAATCTGAAGCTGCTACACATGCATCCAAAGCCTGTGGAAAAAAAGAAAAAGCAAGCCAATAGTTAACAAGAGTTAGTGTTAGAGTTCAGATCTTTGCGTGAATTTAAGTGATGGGTGTGTCTTAAAAAGTGACCTGGCAAGCACCACTGGAGCAAGCAGTGGAAGGACTGATCAAAGAGAAGGAAAGAATGAAGAAGAGGAGAGAAAGTGGAATGGGGAGAAGTTGTTGGAGTCTGCATAAACCATGATGGAGTGAGAAACAAGTTAACATGGCCAGTGAGGTACTGTTTGTGGGTTACGCAGAGATTAAGGAAGAACAATAGCACAAAAGCCCAACAGTAAACAAAACTAGAAAACACACACGCACCCAGAGAGAGAATTTTTGTTCTCTAGGGTAGAGAGAGAGAGAAGGAAAAAGAAAAAGGAAAAGGTAGTTGTTCTGTGTGGAAGATTGTGATTTGTGATTACAAGCAGGACAATTATTAATTTTTGTGCTGCGAAGGCGCGCAGTGGTTCTTAGTTATGTCTTTGATTAGTTAGGCATCCCAATTTTTAACAGTAACTCTATTGTTATTTTAAAATACTATTAGAATATGAATGTAGATATTCACGGAAATTACACGGTCACCAATCCGTCAAATAAAAAATACAAAAATATAAATTAGATAAAAATAATTATATAAAAAATATCATTGTATCACGTGCCTAAAATGAGATATTAAAAATTTTTTTAGTATCTCCTAGTGTATATATGATACATATATATATATGAGTATCGCATATTCAATATGTAATACACAAATTATCCTAGGTAGTTGTATTGCATCTTAATAATACGATATATAAGTAAATTTGTATATCCTACACCCAAAATACGATATAACAATGTTATTTTGGTAATTAGTTTTTCTCTAATTTGTATTTGTATAATTTTTTCCCAATATAGTAAACATGTGTTTCATCCATAAATCCTATACTCCGAGCATACTTTATCATATTATTATAATGTAATACACCTAATTTATAAAAAAATTATTAAATAATAATGATAAATAAAAATATATGATATTTTTATCTTTAAAATTTAAGTCTTATTAAAAGAAAAGAAAATAAATACATAAACAACCGCAAACAAAAAAACTAATAATAGGAAAAAATGTCCAATAATCTTAAGCTATTATATATGTAAAAATAGAATGAAACATGTGTCTGGCATTTAAAAAAAACACACACACAAATATGAATTGTACGAAAATAAATACTAAATTAGTATCGTTATATCACATGTTGAAGTCGAGATACCTTAAGTTTCACTTGTATCAAATATGGCACCAGCGATATAGCGACTTACCCGTACAAAGTTTTAGCAGTCTATATATCTCATTATGAATAGGCGATACATGTGCTGCACATTGAAATGGCGATATCAATGTCCCATAATTCTTAAAAACAATGTATTAGTTCAGGAATATTCCGTGTCACTTTCGTGTTTTCTCTTGATTGTCCCTTTTGGGTTTTTCTTCAAATTACCTAAAGTGAGAACACGAAACTTTGCAGAGGATCTTAACAAAAAAGGAACCTAAGGTTTTGGGTTGTTGGGTTTTGATGAGACCAAAGATGAGGTAGTGGCGCCATTAATGGGTACCAATCTTCCTTTGAAGAAGATATCATCGGATGAAGAACAAACACTGATGTTGTTGTTGTTGTTGTTGTTGTTATCATTGCTGCTAACGCTGGATGAGGTGGAGAAAGTGAAGTTGAAGTGTGTTTCCACGTCGTCGATGTCATATATTTTTACTATTGGCTTCATCTCCTTCATCTTCTAGTTCATCTTCATCTTGTTCCAGTTCATGCATTTGGTGTTGTTCGAAGTCAAAAGCTTGGAACTCATGTGTATCGCACCTCCTAGGCGCGATACAAATAAAAATATGCATCGTATCTTCTTTATGCGATATAACGATACTATTTACATAATTTTTTTCTACGATTTGGTTTTGCATAATTTTTTTTGAAAGTATATTATATATATATATAATATTTTCTATGAAAATATGCATATTGAAGTATAAATGTGAAGTTGAAACTTGAAATGTTATCTTCATTTGAGTAAAAATATGCATTTATAACTAACTATTGAATCTTGTATATAGTTTACTCTTTTGATATTAGATGGAAACATTAACAAGTTTAGGTTAAATAAAATATATCTTGAATATAAATTATTATAAAAAGTTTTCAATATAAATTATATAGGCTACAATGTTATTTTCAAATTATCATGAGATATTAGAATTTATATATATATATAGAGAGAGAAAGAGAGAGAGAGAGGCTATAGGGAATAGATAGCATTTAATAAATTGTCTATCCATTTGTCCTAAAATATTAACATAAATAGAAGGTAGAGGATTGTAGATGATCATTTCAATAACTCGGCCATCAGTTCAATATAACAAAAATTTAAAAAAAAATTGGAAAAATTGCAAATTCATCCATAAACTTTCACTCATGTGTGGATTCACCTTCTAAACTTTTAAAGTTAGCTTTTCAAGCCCTTAAACTTCCAAAAATTGGCATAATTAATAACACATTATATTTTTTGTCAAAAAAAATGAGAGGAGTTGCAAAATAACCCATTGAATCTTTACATATGTGTGGTTTATCCCCTTAATTGTCATCAATGTGCAGATTTATTATCCCAAAAATTTACGGAAAATATTAATTGTCCTTAACTATTTTAATTTTTTTAAGTTTAAATAGTCAAAAGGCTCACTTTGAAAGTTCAAGGTTGAATTTGCAAATTTCTATTAATTCTTAGCGTATAAAATCATAAGGACCTATTTAACATCTTTATGTGTTATACTAGCTCTTTAAAAACCTTTTAACTTTATGTGAAGATCCTAGTATCCTAGGTCCAATTAATACCTTAAATGTAATATATTTAATTTTATATTACTTTATTATAATTTTTGTCAAAATTAAAAAAAATGAAATAAAAAAAACCTTAAATATTTTAAAGATCTTATTATAATAGGAAGAATCTCGAAAAGTAAGCCTTTGATAGAATTCGTTAACATAGGCATTTCCTCTATGAACCTACATGCCTTTAATAAATGCCTTTAGTTGGTTCTCAAATTAATAATTTACTCTATCTCACAAATATACAAAGGTTATTTCTAATAAAGTAGTAATTTTTCTGTAACTTTGATAGTTTTTAGTTCCTTATATTATACATAACTTTTTCACTATATGTAAGAAGACTAAATTCTAGATATACAATACAACCCGTACAACAACAAAAAATATTTATAACTCTTATAATTGCTCCCATATAGAATGGAATGGAAATGAGCCTATAATGGTATTTGGTATATGAAATGACAAAGAGCTAGATTTGGATCATGAGCCGCCTATAATCTCACTTAAGGTAATTGCTCCCATATAGAATCATGGTAAGAGTAGACTCAAATGTAGGATATAGCCGGACATGTTATTATAAGATACTCAGCCCGCCTAATTCAATAAATGCCCTATAGGGTTTATGATAGGTTTTAGGACATTATGAAAAATTCTATAGGATTTAGGGCAAATATAAAACACATTGGAAACCTGAACCCATTAAAACAAAAAAAATTATTAAATTTATTCCAATTAATAAAAATAAAAGTCAAAGTAAATTTAAGAATATGTATTTTAGGTGCTAGTACAATTTTATAATTGGTCTATACCTTTTTTAATTTTTAGTTCAATCCAATAAATAATATATGCATTTTAAAATTTGTAAAGCATTCATTTTTAATAGGATATGCATAACGCCATACATAATACCCTAAGTATTATACGCATAGGCTTTTTTAAAATGGTATGTTTATCACGAACATTTGTTAGCCATATTTTAAATTATAAATCCTATAATTAAATTCTCCAAAATATCTAGATTTAAAATTTATAAAATGAACTTTACAAAACATATCATAAATTGCTCTCGTGAGTAGATAATCTTCTTACAAACAAAACCATATCATCAGGTATCACCTATACCTTTCATAATGGTAGACAAAACTTAAAAAACTTAAGTTACAAAACTTAGGCTCCAATAAGCTCCTTAAAAGAGTATTACATATTTTCAAAGAATAAATCAAAAGAAAAACAAAATAAAATCCTAATATCCTATCTCACTCACACTCCAACAAATCCTTCTCGACCTCTCATACTCCTAAAACAAAGCATTATCATCGACACCACCATCTTCAACTTCATCACCATCAATAAATCACCATCATCAACAAAACGGCACCTGAAAAGAAGACAACAACAACGATAATGAGTCGAAGCCCATACGACAGCAACATAAACACACACAAGATGGCACATAAGCTTAATCTAAATGCAATGCATCAAAAAACAAGTTATTATCTTTTCTTTAAAGTAAAAAAATTCAACACTGTAACACCCACACTCCATAACAGTCTTGGGAACTTGGGAGTCCTAAGTAACAGAGGCTACTCAAAAGGTTGATATAGGCAGTTTGAATACCTATATCTCCTATATCTAGCTGAAAAGGAAAATAGTCTCATCTACGGTTTACAGCCATTACATACACTCTACCTATTACAATCCATAATATAATAAAGCTCAACCGGTCCCATAAATGTGAGCCTTACTATGTTACTTCTCGCCGATCAAGATAGATGTTATACTGATACCGTTTGTCCCATCAACTACCCGCTAAGTCACTTATAAATATCATTACATCATGACGGGGGTAGCCAAGTGACTAAACTACTATGCCCCTTAGAACAAGGTTACCGTTTCTCGGACTAGATTCAACGACACAAGTAGAAACAATACTCAATTATAAAGGTCGTCTTTAAGTTTTAATTCATTTTAAAATGTCTATCTTAATAATCATCACGTAAGTTACTGTGTACCTTATATTTGTAAACCAATAAAAAACAAAAGGTAGATCAAAATCCACTACAAAAGATAAATTAGGTATACATATGATAAGTTTATTTTATTCTATTCTTTCATACGAATTTGGGCTTAATTTAATGCATTCTTGGATAAATTCTTGTGAATCTGTGCTTTTAAAGTTTAAATGTTGTTTTACAGCTCCTAGAACCAAAAAGAAGTTGAAACGAAGTATATTGAATCAAATTTAGAGCAAAACAGCAGCAAAACCTAAAGATAAATTCTATCGAGCCCTACAAAAGCTGCTATCGAAGATAAAATAGCAACACAAAATGGTCTGTCACACCCTACATCGAGCCATCGATGTGACCCTCAACATGGTTTTGAGGCAATCAAGCCCTAGACTTGAAGAAGAGTTCATATCACGCCATGCTATCGAGTCCTAGAATTACTCACGACAAATGCTGAACAAAGATTAGACCTTTTGCTCGGAAAGTACAGTTTGAGTCAAAATCAAATCTCGAGGCCTCGACTCACCCGGTTTACCCCTCAGTTGAAGAATGGACCAAAACCTGAGCCTATCTAACAGATAGCTACAACTAAGGTTGAGCCCTAACATCAAAGTGTTACTCGAGCCCTCGAGTGCTCAACCTTACCCCATGAAAAGCTATCACACGTGGATTTTATGTACGCATTACCTTGATTCAAAGTGCGTGAAAGTAAAAGATGATTCTATTATAGAGAATCTACCAAGGCGACAAATAAAATTGTCATGATTTCTATGCCACTTATATAAATAAAGGTGCAGAGGCATGTGATCAACAATGTAGCATATATACAATTCCCTAACATAGTATAGAGAGAGAATTTTGAGGCGAAAGAATTAATTTCTTTTTGCTTTAGAAATGTCAAGTATTATGGATAAAGTCATTTTAACCCATTGTTTGTAATTTTTGCAAGACTCTAATCTTAATTGAAATATTCTTTGATTAATTCCATATTATTTCTTCACAATTTGTGCGTAATGTTTGTACCAGGGAGAAATAATCCCCTACACCTTAAAGTCCGTGAACCCAAATCCTTATCATGTGATTTCAAATGCGCTTTCAAATACACTTTCAAGTAATTATTGATTAGGTATTTGCAATTAATAGCTTAAACTTATTTTTGTGGGTGTAAATGAGGGGTGCACATTTTAGATTCATGTTTGATTTCAACTGAATAGGCTAAGAGGTTATTCTTTTAAATAGATCTATGACTACTAATGAAGTTGATCCTAAATTACCTTGAGAGAGGGATGGTGAAACTTTGTTTTGGAATTCATTGAGTTGGTTTTAAAAACAAAGGATTCTTAAGCTTTATGCAGATCTTGCATCTAGATCTAGAATTATTGACCTTGAGAGAGGCTTAATTTGCACCAGTGAATCAGACAGTGCAAATACACCAGTGAATCCAATAGTGCAAATACACCAACATACATCTCTCTCTGAGTTTTGTTAATAGATCACATGATAAGGAGTTGGTAAAGCAAATCTTGGGCTATCGTCTTGCATTGTTGCAAATCGATCCCTAATTTTGCCCCGAGAACATTAGTGAATATCATTAACCTTAGTATAACTTTTGCTTTTATTATGGTTTTCTAAGTTTTTCTTTAGCTAGATAATAGATGAAATGTGAGTACGGTATATGCCACCATTCCCTTGGAATACGACCTAATTCTTTCTATGCTATTTCGGTAGGTGTATGTCACGTCCTAAGGGGTACCATAAACGTAACAGTCCACCACACTCAATATTAAAGCTTAAGTATGACAACCTTAGCCACTCCCAAAAGCTTTGATATTAAGTGTAAGGCGTGCTCTCACAAAGTTAGAGGACCATACGTGGAATTATGAAGCTTAAGAAAATATAATAACATATTAAGATTAGAGGATTCATAATATTCATTTACTTATATCAATGATCTTACAAACTTAGGGACATTTCCTTAATTCACAAATCTATCATAAGAATATTGTACATCTTATCTAACACTAAACTTCATCTAGAATTTTCTTATCCAAAAAGAAATTACCTGACTACAGGTCCTCGTGGCCTTAACCACAGATAAGGGAACTGCAAAAGATATCTATGGGGGTATAAGCTAACAGGCTTAGTGAGAACTATTTCCATAAATAACTTCTTGTAACAAATTTCAAACAAGTTGTTTAATTAAACAAATGGAATGCATCATACGCGTGGACAAACAAGGCATATAGTTTTCTGGGAACTATATCTTGAATGGATTTGCGCCCTCCATTCGGGGTTTGGTGATACATAACCTCAAACAAGTAGTTTTAGTAAGAAGATTTATACTCTCTACCAATATCGCCAAGCATATGAAGTCTACTTGAATTGAGCCTTGCTTTCGGATCTTCCGCCAAGCATTTCCTTGACGCCGCCAAGCAATCGCTTTCAGACACTCCGCCAAGTGTTGCTTTCAACATGAGCTTACTATCCTTCTCACCTAAGGATAATAACCCAAATGCAATGTGGCTCATTCCATGGTATGCATGAATCCATTTATTTATGATATCATAACATTATTATTATCAAATTTAAGGCGATCAAAGAATCTCATACAAAGCAAGTGTTATACTAAAACAAACATTTAAATCAATTCCGGCCTCGCTATTCTTAGGATTCTTTCAAGGAATTATTTTACACACATATCCATTTGTCTTTTCCTAACTCTAATGCAACTAAATTATAAGCACAACAAGTATAGTATTTAAAGGAAATAAACTTACGATGCCATGTCGACTATTCTTCTTGTACGGATGAGTCGTTCATACACTCCACTCAATCGAAATAATCTTCGGGATATAGGTATCCTTCCTCGGAGTCACCTAGCCAAAGGAAATACCCACAATGAGTATTTTTTGATGATTTTCTTGAATTTTGACAAGACAATGTCAAAAGAACGTTAAAATTCATATAAAGGAAAGTTCCAATTTAAAATGGCTATAACTTGGTCATTTTAACTCGGAATCGCACATACAATATACCGATTTCTACATACTTGAAAAGATCTGTTCATTTCTAAAACTATTTTTATCAAACTAAACCATTTAGGCCCCGAAACAGTGGCGATAAAATTCACTAAGAATTTTCTAACTCAAAAACAACTTTGGTTCAATCAATCAAAATTTGCTTGATAAATACTTAGTTATCTATATAGTTGAAAAATTCTCTTTTTATGGTTACTTAGCTCATATTTTATTCATGCTTAAGTGCTTTGTTATCCATTCATGTTTCTTGAGTAAAATAATGTCTGTTTGGAGTTTTAAAAAGATATAGTTTACAATAATTCATTTTGTAAATCTTTTGAAATGAATATTTTGTTTCTTTTGTTTTCTAAGAGTGTTTTATGTTTGCTTTATTATTTTTAAACAAATTTTTGAAAATAAGTTTTC
This sequence comes from Combretum micranthum, assembly GCA_024138025.1. Lineage (NCBI taxonomy): Eukaryota > Viridiplantae > Streptophyta > Magnoliopsida > Myrtales > Combretaceae > Combretum > Combretum micranthum. The sequence continues at coordinate 94,994 of JAMXBD010001130.1, read as the reverse complement.
TTCTTTCTAAGTTCTCCATAATAGTGCTATTTTTCCTACTTATTTTTCCTATACAATTTTCTTTGTCTATTGTTTGCAAAGATCTTTATTTGAAAATTCCTCATCCTTTCCTCATGTTATGTTTTTCATAGAAATCATTCTTGTACCAAATTTATTTTCTTTATAAAAACAAAGTGGGATAATAAGTGATTTAAGAAGCTTTTTATAGTAAAAATAGTTTCTAAAATTTTAGTGGGTTCTTTTTGTAACTTGAAAAGAGATAACTTTATTTTTGTTTAAAACATAGCTCTTATGCTTCACATAAACTTATTTCTAAGTGTTAAAATCTCCTTTTTGTCAATTATTTTTAGAACATGAAATTTTGAGCAACAATTTAAATGAACATGAATTATGAGAAATAATAGCAAACAAAATAACATAAATAATAAAGTCAAGTATTGGTTGTCTTACCTTTTTCAAGGCACCCGGGACTAAGAAGTAGACTAATCTCAAAATAAAAAGAAAATGAAAGAAAGAAAAATTTGTTTTGACTTGATGAGGACAAGTCTAAGACTAGAGACTAGTCTTAAAATAACAAGAAATGAATAAATAGATAAATTGTAATGAAATAAATAAATAAATTGTAATGGAATAAATAAATAAATTGCATTGCATAAAATAAATAAATTGCAAGTGAGCTTATATGCTCTAAAGAATATATATATATATAGATAATAATACTTAGATATAATAACAATAATATGAACAAAAATAATAATATAAACATAAATAGATTTTCATGAATAAGAACAATACATGAACATAGTGTAGCTTCCATAACATTTAGTCTTTGGAAACTCACATTATGGTCATGTAAAGTTACATGACATGAGAAAAAAAAACAATAGGAAAAGTTTACCTAAAGAAGGCTTTGGTAGTGTTATGTAGTTATGGGTTTTGTTGTAGGTAGAAATTGTTTTGGAATTATTTTGAGAGAGTTTTGGGAGAGTATTTAGAGAGAGTTTTGAGAGGAGAATTTGAGAGAGTTTTTGTAGAGAATTTGTGGATAGTAAATGTGTGAAAGAAGTGAAAGAGGAGGTGGTATTTATAGGAAAACGTGGAGTGATTTTTGAGTGATTTAAATAAAAGAAAAAATAAAACATAATTGAGGAGAGGGAGAGGGATGTGTGCCGGCCATGCTTGTGAGAGAGAGGGAGTGTTTTATTTTTTTTATATTTTGTTGATTAAATGAAGTAATAAGTAAGGTAGATGTAAAATAAATTTATGGGGAAGGTAAAAAGTAAAGGTCATAGGTATGGTGTTTGTAAGAGTAGGTGTAAGAAAAAGTAAGAGAAAATAATAGTGATGAATAGTGTAATATAAAGTAGATATGACTAATAAAGTATCGTAGTAAGAAAATACGCGTATAATTGCGATATCTGTTATTTTTACTTACCGAAAAATTATAAAACTGATATTTTGAAAACCTTATATTTTTACAAGTCTAATGGTATATTCGGAATATTTTTATTGCTCCGGCCTTGGGGATACGTTTTTCAAGAACCGTGTCCGATCGGGTTCGAAACGAGTTGCGGTTTTACCAATCTGATCTTTTTACGCTTCCTTAGATAATGATGCACTATTCTAATTTCTAAACTCCCACTTATTCTTACCAAGTTACTTATTTAGGCTTGTTGGACTTAAGCTATCACGTCTAACTAGGATTTTGTTGACCTTTAGAGTTCTGGTTGACTTCTGGTTTAGGGTTTTAAGCTAAACCGATTCCAAAAATTTGGGGGTTTACAGTGTACTTGCCTAGTATTGATAGTTGCTAACCGAAGTTGGATAGAACTAATTAGCTTTATAAATTTTAAGAACTTCAACTTTGTGGTCTTTTTAAAATGTGGTTTTTATGACCATACCCAACGAACAACAAACAAGCACCATGTCTATAAATTCAAGAATTAAACACATATAAGAAATTAAATTAACTATCCACTTATCTCAAACTTATTTAATATCCTATTTGATCAAACACTAAATGGGAACCCAACCATAGCTACCAAGATGGCCCCTTTTAGATACGGACAGTTCTCCATTGTCTGTCAAAGTATTTCTTTTCACTTTGTTTAATATTTTATTACAAAAACATCATCAATATTCAAAAATACTCATTTTCCAAGAAAGCATGCATTTGAAACAACATACTCTCCATGTTATTTATCGTTTATCCTAACATATCATTTTAACCTAATTACAAGTTAAACCTATATTACCTTAATCTTATCCAGGTTGATTAAACTTAAATAATCTAATCTATTTTAACTCATTGAAGTCCATTTAGTTAAGTTGAACTTAGGTTTACTAACTAAGTTCATTGTATACTTTACAAACACTTAACTAGTAAATATAAGCTTTCAACTTTGTTTGGATATATAGTAGCTAGAAAAAAAATAAAATTTAGGCCTTTCTACCTTTAGAATTTCCAAAAAATTAAATCAAAAAAAGCTGTATATACTTTTTTAAGCTTCCCGTAACATTTTAAATCACTTCAATCTAAGTTTGGATGAAAAAGTTATTATCAATATACGAAATAGTATCGTTATAGGAGAAACACAAGTCATGCTCGTGATTTTTGGAAAGCTAACATAACATGGCCTCCGAGTTAAGAATCACACCCGTGATTTTTGAATTTCAAAGTTTTTGACCAACCCAAGGCTATCAAGGGTAAGATCACGCTCGTGATTCTCATAAAATTCCCAAAACAAAGCTTTTTCTTATTAAATCATGCTCATGATTCATGAAAATACTCACATTAGACGCTACTAAAGGCAAATCACACTCATGATTCATGAAATTTTTCCAACCTAAGTCTACCAAGGCTTGAATCACGCCTGTGAGTTTCTTCTTAATAGCCTACACGAACTCCCCTGTTTCTTTTCTTCAAAATTCAACTTTTTAAACATAAAATACTACATACCCTACATTGTTTAAGCAGCAGATTAACACATATCAAGTTAAACAACATTTCTAAGCTTATTTCTATTTTATATATGATCTAATCAAGTCATCAAACATCAAACTTACACACACATGTACTAACCTATATTTTGACATACATGTTCATATATCACAAATCTATAAGTTTTATTATAAACCATATATATTCTTAGCATTTATTCATCAATCTCATGCAATAACAACAATCAAACAAAGAAACAATAACAAACTTACATGTTTATCAACCACAAGCTATTTGTCTTCCAACATAACTGCTTCTTTCTTGGATGATGAAGCTACCAAATGCTTGATTCCCACTTTCTAACTTCATTTCTTCCTATAATCTTGTTAACTTTGAGTTTTTCCATTTTTAGAGAGAGAAAGAAAAAGAGAAACATAAAGAAGAAGAAGAAGAAGAAGAAGAAGAAGAAGAAGAAAGGAAAGGAAAGGAAAGGAAAGGTAGGGGAAACAAATGAAAAGAAAAGGAAAAGGGATAAGGTTAAGAACTTTTAAGATATTTTAGAATTAGGTATTAAGCTTAAACCTTTCATATCAATATCTTTAGTTTTGAAAGTGTTTAGGAAATAATTTTAGAATTAATAGGTTAGAATTTAAGAACTTAAAATAAGAACTTAATTTAGAAACTTACTTTACATCAAATTGATATTCAATTAGAGCTTGGCTTAAGAATTGATATTTTTAGATAGGCAGGTGATTTCAAAATTGATGGGGATTAAGAATATGATATTTTAGACTAAATTTTAGGGATTTAAGAATCCATTAAACATTTGAACAATATGTGTAGGGATTTAGGAATTCAAATTCTTAATTTCCAAATTAATCTATTATAAATCTAATTATGTCAACTTGTCTAATTACATTCTATAATTCATTTGATTCATTTAATTTGTGTTTAAACACAATTTCTAACTTAGGCAGAGGTTTGGGGTATTTCAATATGATTTAAATTTAATTAATCATGATGACTTATTATAATGTTAAGTTAATAAAGAATAAATTTTAAAGGATTTATTCCAAAAAAAAAAAAATCAGTGGAAATAAATTTTTTTCGTAAGTAAATAAGAAAAAATTATAGGTATTTATGTTATGAGAAGAAGATATCTTTTTTTAGATAACTTTAAACATAAAATAATTGTAGTTGAGAGATTATTGGGTTTATCGGGCTCTAGTTCAAGTAACATATAGGGTTTATCAAGCGAGTTTTAGATTCATAGACAAAAATCCTATAAAGTTTAGGAAGGATTTCAGGAGCACTATAAGGTATCGAGTTATGGATCGGGTTTTGTAAAACTTATCCCAGTTGCATCCCTATTCAAATGCAGCAACAATGGCAAAACTACCTCATTAGGTATAAATGAGGTGCTCTGACTCCCAACTCAAGCCCTAACTACCCGAGTGCTACAATAGTGTGGTGGATCCACATTTAATGCTTTAGTTGGCTTAGTATACCTAAGCGTTTCATCTTACCCTGTCTCTGCCTTCTATGCATCCTCTTGTCAAGGCTCAACCTTTGGGAATATGATTATCCCACCATGGTTCTATACAAGCTGAGTAGCAGAATCAGCTAGCGAACAACATAAGATAGATTTCAAGCAACTCAAATCCTCCTTATAGTGTCAACATGAAACAGGAAAAAAAAAACGGTCCACATTAAGATTTCAACCCTTTGCTAGCAAAAATAATCTAAATAAGTGAGACAATAGTACTTACCAACTCTCACAGTAAAGCATCTATATGACCTATAAACCAGTGGATGATTCGTCTATAGTAAGCTGCCTAGTCGTGATTCACCTCACCACTTATCTCAATTGCACGAGTTTGGCATGACTCTTGCTCCACAACCCAATGTATGCCATGTGTAGCTACTCCCTTCCCATACTCTCCTACAAGAAACTTTGTAACCGAAGACGCTCTCTTCATGGAGATAAAGGTCCATAGTCTTTACATCAAGATTGTTCCTTACATAATTGAGAAACTCTTGAGCAAATATATTTGAAAGTAGTCTTGGCCTACCATTAGATTAAGACACTTACAGGGGCCATCTAATCTATTGATCACAGAAAGGCTCTTTAGCTTCTTGCATGCACACAATCTCCACTTGCAACTTTTAGCTTTATTTACACAATATGCTAACCATATGCTCTTAGATTTAACAACACAAAAGATGCAATGGTGCTTCACATGGTAAGCAAGATCAACTTTTATGCTAAATACCATGTCGTTGTTCAGATCTTCGTTTGTTGTTATGTTGTGGCACATAATGTTCAAACTTTGTTGAAGGTGATGTATTCGTCACTATGCCAATATTAAAATATAGGACTTCATCCCTAACACCCACCTGAGTTAGATCATTTTCTATAGGAGTTCCTTTTGAACTTGAAGGATGTTGTGTAAGCATTTCACTTGCAGTATTGTCTTTCGTTCTTTGGCTTTCTTTAGAACCATCATCATCCTCACTACCACTTTTTTCATTCTCTATGGGATCACCATCCTGTCAACATAGTAGTGACCACCCTAGTTATCGTTTGTAGCTCTAGGGTTCAGAATTAGGCTCATTCTCGTGGGATTATATTTTCAAGAACTAACATTGGTTCCTACATGGACATAGGTTTATGTTCTTCATAATGCATTAGTGAAGAACATATCATGCCCTATCCCTAAGGACTTACATTAGCAAATGTCCCTGTTTCAAAGTGTGGTGTTTGCTACACTTTATACTCACATTGATTACAGAAGTATGATACTTGACGTATTCACTTGGACATCAAAATAAAAAATGCTGAGGGGTTCACTTGTGTTGAATCAAACTCTGGAGGAGCACTTGACTATCTAAACATTTGTACATACAAATCTTGCAATAGACCATCATCCAATTCCTTAGGTTGTGCATCACCCTTATCATCTATAATAGACATGAACATGAAGGCTAAACCGTTTGGCATATAATGGGGCTGTCTATGTATTATTTCTACACATCTAACAAATGGATCCACCAAAATACTTCCACACATATTTCTTACAAATTGGGTTTGGTTAGCATTGTTCCTCATTCACATCTTCTTAATCAAGGCCTTATCATACTATGGTCCATACTTACCATCAACAATGTTTCGTGGCATACATAATGAAATGAATGAAAACTGCCATTTTTAAACCTATTAACATCATGCTTATAACATTAGATCATATCACTCCTAAGTAAGTAGAATGCGGTGTGATTTGAACAATGCATCTATACTATTTACTCTCCCATTTGTTCACCTTATGCTTTTACATCTAAAAACTAAGTTATATGTCCTTCAAGCCTTTCACCAAATAGTTGGCATGCGTGGTTTGAAAAAAAAAAAAAACTCCAAAAGTGTAAACAAAGAAATGCAACCACATACCAGTTACTACAAAACCAATATTACTAAAAAAAACTTAGCAAATACTATATAAATTGCAAAATCATTTAACCTACAAGTAATTTTGGGTTTAGAGTTTCTATACTGAAGAAATAAAAAATGTTAAAATGATATAATGTAAAAGTTGAAATATAGTTAAATCTTTACCCTAAATTAACATGAGAGGAGAGCTTGGATGTTGTAAAGTGATTTAGGATTAAAAAAAAAAAAAGGTGCAAAATAGAGGTAAAATGATTGAGTATGAAAGAAAGAGGCATGAGAGAAAGATGAAACAGTAGCATTGGGCAAAATGCTGGCTTTGCTTGCTTTTTGTATATATAGTAGCATGTTATATCATATTTTGGGAATTATTTTCCCAAAATATTCCGAAAATACAATATATTTATACAAAACCCAAAATAATGTGTTTAATCCCCTAATATCCTTGTGAGTCATAAAGTTTTTATAGATAATAAGAAAAGATATTTATGACAATGAATCCATTAAACAAAAACAAATTATGCTTTATAGATAAAAAAATAAAAATAACAGATTTATTAATGTGCCAAATGAATGGTACACTTTCTTTTATTATTAATTTTTTCTAATTTTCTAGTTCTTTGTTGATTTTTTATTATTAATAAGGAATGAAATGTGATTTTAGAGAAACAGGGTGTTAACTTTATGCTTTATAGTGCATCTTTAACCTTTCTCCCAAACTCAAGTGGTTTAAAGTTAAGTTAGCTCAAGTCTAACAATTAATTAAGACAAGAATATGCCGTCCCTAAAATTATTGTTAAATTGAAATCCAAGATAAACAGCATTTATTTCCTGAACTTTTCACTAAAATGCTAGATTTTTGGATTACTTTTTATTTTTATCTTATATGGGTCTATTTAAAATTTAATTTTTCATTTTTTTAATTTAATTTAACTAGCATAAAACTTAGTGTTTAGATAAATTGGTCTTGTCATCCCATCATAATTTGGTGAAAAATAACAATTGTAAATAAAAGTCATGTAATTTTAACAAAAAGATTCTAAAAGTAATATTTTTATTATATTTGCAAAAGGAAAACTTGGTATTAAGAAAAAATATATATAAATAGCTGTGTAGATGTCAAGATCTAGTTGATGTTGTTATGTTTGTCGTGAGTCTCTCGAGCTCCTCATGATTTTGTAAAGTGATGTGGAAATGACATGTAGAAAAATGAAGAGAGAGAATGGCATGAAAAAAGGACAAGCAATCTTGCGAACTTGAATGCATAAATGACAAACAAAAAATTTAGGTACTGGCCTTATAATTTCATAAGTATATGGGTTCACAACACCCCACTCCCCCCTCTCTCCCCCCCCCCCCCCCCCCCCCCCCCCCCCCCCCTTTTCGATCTAGGTAGTTGTTTTGTTTTGTTTAATGTTTAAGAGTTGTTCTCTTTTGACTCAATGAAGTTTATCATTATATGGGTGGTCAGTGTCAAAATGAATTCTCTTCTTGATAGTTCCCTTCATAACTCAAGCCTAATAGATATTTAAGTCTATAAGCCTACTTGAGAGAGGTTAAAGGCAAACTTATCCAATAATCATTGTTCGACACCCATCAAACCAAGCCCCTATAATTTTTCTCAAGTTGTAACTAATTCTATAGTTCCATTATTATCCAAAGAAGTTAAATCTAAAATATCATAAGGCATAACCCAATATTCTAATGAAACCAATCTTCCTCTATAATATGTCTTTAAAAAAAATTCTTTGGACAAAACCAAAATATCTTGGGCATTAATTATATGCTTTAAAAGTTAGGTTTTTGTCTAACACATGCTTATTTAGAGTGATTGAACTACTACCAAGCATGTCCATACAACTAAAATCTTATCTATTGATAAATACAATGCATGAACTTAGTTGCAAGACTATAGATATATTTATTATTTTTTTAATGGGATAATGTCATAAATGGTACTTAAACTTTGGCAAAATATGTAATTAGTTACCTAAACTTTAAAATTGATCAATTTAGTACGTAAAAAAAATTGATTGAGATACTGTTGGCATATACAAAAAGTTCTTTGAGATACTAAGTTGATAATTTCAAGTTCAGGCACTTAATTACATATTTTATCAAAGTCTAGGTATCATTTATGACATTAACCCCCTTTTTTTAATTGTTTAAAGTTACAGTACTTTTTAACTATGTGCGTCACGTTGGGCTTAGCATACTATAATGTTAATGTTTCAAAGATTATATATGTGTATATGCATATATGTGCATGTGTATACACATCCTCATTAAATTTCCTCCAAAAATTCCTAGTCAAAACCCGTTTAGCCAAATTTCCATGAGTCATCTTGAGGCATGTGTTAGGTTATTCTCTTAATAGTTTTGATGATAATAAAAAAGAATCAAATATATCTAATCTATTTTATCAAGTGTGTACATTTAGTGTTTCATATCATAAGGTTTATCAGAACATTTTTCAGAAGTTTTATCAAATCTTATATCAAAACCTACAAAAAAAACTTATAACTTATTAAAAAGGATTTTATGCTCGACAAGCTACTTCTATTTCTCATAAGGACCAACACAAAGACCCCGCTCTACTTTATTAGGTGCATTTAGGTAATGCATCTAATGCGTTCCACTCAATGAGATTTTGAATCAATAGGGATAAGACGATTTATAAGTTTGAAACTTGTGAATTATGACAAGATATTCAAGTAATTTTATTATCCAATATCTTAATATTATTTTCAAAGACATATCTATTCAGACATGAAGATATAAAATGAACCAATTGAAGATAAAGATTGAAGATGAAGTTTATCTTTATCAAGATAGCCATTATCACGAAGAAGATAAGATATGCACAACAGCTTATTTCCAGATTTATGGAACTTCATAGCTTTCGATTAACGACATCTTCCAGATATTGGTAGTTTTAGTTTCAAAATTTTAAATGAAGCAAAGGCAGCATATATTCAACGAATGATCGCGTTATAACTTATTACGATAACTTCAAGATAAGTATGACAGGATAATGTGGGGATATTTTCTAGCTTCAAACGTTCGAATTCAAGAAGATGATGTACCTATCCAATCTGAAGATATTTTTGAAGATGTATCCAAGATCATCAAAGAGATGTTAGAAGAATGATATATAAATAGAAGAAGTTCAAAGCACAATATAGAAAAAGTACTCAAAATACTCATCTTATTACTAATATTCTTCCAAAGCTTTCTTTAGAACATATTTCAGAAGCTTCCTTACTTAAGTTTTTGCACTTAATTTTTCGAGATTCTATTGTATCTCATTAAACTATCCTTACTCTTTATTTGTGAGAGTTAGGTTATATGTTTGGTTAAGAGGATTACATCTCAGTATCTTGTAGATTTATGTTTAGCCTAGGGTAAGGCTTGTGAGACAGAGCAAGATAGCATTGGTGTTTGTAATATCTCAATTGTTATTAGATTAGTAGAACAACCGGTATGAAAGACCGATCCCCAATAGTGAAGCTAGAAGAGATGACTGACTCCCATGGAGGATTCTCTACAAATCTTAAGCATCATTAATTTTTCGTAATATTAAATTTATTATTGTTTTGATTGCATTGCATCCATCAATTAAAGTTCTACGCTTAAAATCTAAAATTTGCTAAAAGTTTTCAATAACAAACAATTCATCCCTCCCATCTTGTTGTTAATTGGGACCTACAACATGAAATGGAACCCATGGCCCTGTTACTAATCTAAGAAGTGCCCAAATAATAAAGCAAATTTATCCTCTCCATTTTACTCTCTAGGGTTGCATTTATTATCAAAACAGTCCATTACCAATTAATTATTGTAATTGAGTCATTGGATGGCAGGCTTGCATCCAAACTCTCCAAGTTTGTCTATACATGGGAGCTCATAGATTTCTATAATCCAAATGGAATCTTAGTTCTCACCTACATGCCATAAATAAACAAGGAGGGCCTTCCACTATACTTGATAGGTATTGAAAAATCTTTATTTGGAAAGTTGTTTTAAGCTTTATTTATAATTATTTTGATGATTAATTTGAAGGAAATGGCAATTGATTGGTTAAACTTTCTTTTTTATTAAGATGAAGAAGAGGATTTGCTCAAGTTTGATGAAGTTTTATGACCAATTTTGTAAGTTATGAAGAGATATAAATCAACACGGGTGTTAACAATACTGTGTTCGAAGGGTGTGTTAAAGCTTTGAAGTGAAGAGTTGCAGAGGACGTGGCCATGTTGAAAGGCCAATTAACCTAAGGAAAAATTATAAGCATAAGATGATCCGTGGGCACGTTCATGTGAGAAGGAGAAATTGATTATGAGGTGAACACAAGGAGTGAGCATGCTAATATTCACTAATCGTGTTCATCTAGAACATTTGATCAAGATTATATTTGATTTGTTGAAGCTAAAGTGGGAGTCTAACACGCTTATGTTAGTGACCTTATTAAGCAAATTTCAAGGGTTAGAAAGGGTTTTTCTTCTTCTTCTTTTTTTTTTTTTTGTGAACATGAGAACATCTTAGATAGAGAACTTGACAAGAAACAAGTCAAGAATAGTATAAGACGAGGATTGCAAGATTCACCTTGGAAAAGGGAATTCCATTATGAATTACTTTTACTTATTGATTTTTTGTGATTTGATAGTCAAATCTATGAAAGAGTAGATAGTTTTATTTAGATCCTATAGAACCTTGATTCTACCTTGTAACTGAGATTGACACTTTATTAATGAATGTTAGTTTTCTTGAATTCAATCAAGGTAAATGCACATTTAGTACCTCAATTTTTTCAATTTGTGCAATTATTTTCCTAAAGTTTAAAGTGTTAATTTACTACCTGTAGATGTACAAATTTGATTACAAAGGCCTTGAGCCTAATTCTTATTTGGATTTAACTCTTTGGGCTAATGTGACAGGGCTTAAAGAGTTAGGCCCAATTCAATTGGGATGATCATGGGAGTTTTGGCATGGTAGGCTTGGAGTAGGGCCCGTTGGAATCGGCCTACCCAATTCCAACCTTTCTCAAGTTGGCTCACACACATTGTAAATAAAGGCTTTGATGGGCCTGGGTCCATAAGGGAGCCCATATCATATCCATAATGAAGGGACTCATCCTAGCCGTTGGTCGTCTGTCTCATCTGACGGACGACATCGACGGCCAAATTCTCTATAAATACCTTAGTCCTTACCTCATTTGGACAAGGTGAAATCTTGGACAAACACCGTTGTGCTGCCGGATTTCCATCTTGTGAATCAATTACTGACTCACTCAAGAACGCACACGATATTCGTGGTACTTAGTGAGGTTGATGCTCAATAGCTCCCTCGCCTGTCACACGTGTGTTAGAGCCTATTGAGATTGCCTACTCCTCCTCCCTACACGATACTCTCTTGATCATCCTATCACGTGTTGTTTCCCTAGGTCACGCGTAGCGCGATAGTCACGCGACACGCACGTGATCGTTGCATCCGGATTCATACCCACACATTTTTGGCGACTCCACTGGGGAAGGGAAATCAACACTTGTGTGATGGCACCTCCAAGGAAAGAGACCTCCGATCCCACTGAGAGTACAACTCAAGAAACTAATGTTAATCCGAGGCGCTGAACATGACATGCCAGCACTTGAGGATGTGAACCAACCTACTGGTGCTCAAATCAATGCTACGATCTTGCGTGCTGTGCAAGAAAATACCAACAAGTCAATCAATCAATGCAAGAGTCTGCAAAACAATTCCAACAATTCATGACAATATTTGCTCAGTACCTGCCTGGAATAGCTGCTATTGCTGCCACGCAACAAGGTGCGACTTCGTCGACCCCTGTTGTTGTTGCGCAACAACGCGCTTCTCAGGCACCTCAAGTTGCTCCACCTGCTAATCCTACTCCTATTCCTGAACAAGATCCTACCAGAGTTGGAGAGCAAATCCCTCCATTAGAGCCTGTAATCACACAACCGCTTGCACCTCAGGTAATGAATACTGGAATTCAACTTGGAACACCATCAACTTCCCAGCCTGCATTACATGCTCAACTTGGAGGATCTTCATCCTCACAGGCTACACCACCAATTGTCATTGGTGGACCCACTGTTCAACCCAATGCAACTTTACTCCAAACGGCCACTCCAGCTACACCAGTTGAAGTTACTACTTCAACTCCTAAAGGTACTTTCGTCACGAAGGAAGATCTGGACATGTACCTAAGGGAAATACAAGCTAAGTCTGATGTGGGAGTATTGGATCTCAAGCTCCCATACAATCAACGTATTGCTGCTAAGCCATACCCTCAGGACTATGTGAGTCCCAAATTCATGCTATTCAATGGTAAAAAGGGAAGTGCCAAGGAACATTTGTTGAAGTTCATTGAAACACTAGAGGTTTATGGATTTGATGATGATTTAAAGTTGAAAGAATTTTCTAAGTCCCTCACAGAGAAAGCGTACACTTGGTACGTCAATCTTCCCCCTGGATCTGTAGATTCATGGGCAACCATGTGCAAAATGTTCCTAGAGAAATTTTCTCCACACAAGAACGAGTGACCTTGACTGATATGGGACGAATCCGTCAAAAGCCCAAGGAAGACTTGATGGATTATATTGAGCGCTTCAGGGAGCGTTCACTAGACATCCAAGACATATGTGATGAAAGAGGGGTGAAAATTTGTATCCAAGGCATGTTTACTGAGTACGCGGTGCATCTAGAAAATCTTTCTTTAGCTTCATTCTCCACTCTGGTTGAGAATGCACGAAGGACTAACAATTCTGTCGCGCGACAGAGAGGAGGAAATATGAAGTTTAACAAGAGAGACCATCGGTGAATTTGGCTCAAAGTGAAGATTTCAAAGAAGGGAAGAAACCAAGAGTTGAGAAGCCCAAGGGTGAGAGGGCAAAAGAAGCTAACATATCCTTGCTCAATGGGAAAGGTGTACGCTGTGCTAGATCAGTGGTTAAGAGATGGAAATCTCAAACTCCCAAGAGTAGAACGTTTGCCAACTCAGGAAGAAAAAAATAATCCTAAATTTTGTAGATTTCACAGGATTGTGGGGCATCCTACTAAGGATTGTTTTACTTTGAAGAGGATCTTTAATGAAAGAGTTGAGAATGGTGAACTTATCATCGAGAATAATGATGTCAGGAACAACCCACTTCCAGCCCATGGCAATCAACGCAGTGCTGTGTATGCCATTACCCTGATCCTACTTTGATGGAGTCAACAACACACAGCTAGTTGGGGGACATGAAGAAAATGACAATACACTCAAAATTGAACTCATGGGGATGATAATGTCATCTTTACTATAAAAGACTTCAAATTTTAAGAATTTCTTTGATCTCTTGGATTTGATGATCATGCACGTTTGCAGCAATGACTGTACTTAACCAAATTACGCAAGGTCATTATAGTGGATGCGACATAGTTCAACTAAGAAAAGAGTGGTCTTACAAGGGATTATGCAATTACATTTACTAGAACTGATGCACGCTTGAAGAACTTCAATCACAATCGTCCTTTGTATGTAGAGAGTATACTCAATGATTACCCTATCAAGAGGACATTCATCGATAATGGATCCTCACTCAATATCATGCCCATGTCTACTTTCAAAGCTGCAAGAATAGATATCCGTACTTGATGAAGCATCCCATGCATGAACAGTTTTATAGAATCTCTATAATGACACTGGGTTATGTCAAAATAAGTTTTAAAGTTGGCCCATTCATAGCCTCGCTACATTTCATATAATTGATGTGGGTGTCCTATCACCTTCTCATAGAAGACATTGGCTGCAGTACAAAATTATACCCTCAAACAACATCAGTGCATGAAGGTCATTGGAGTGGAAGTGATACCTAATCCATGCGACAAAGAATCCATTCAATCGTAATGAACTCCACTTTGCTGAAGCATTTTTCTATGAACATGAAAATGAAGCAGATATAACTTTAGTGGAATCCCACGCGGAAATTAAGACTCAAGAATTTAACAAAAGAAAGAAGCGTGGTTGTCGTGGAGGTGTAAAGAAACATAAGAAGGCTTATGATAGGATGGAAATATAAAGCAGTGCATGAATTGAAGAAAGAGCTGTTTATGACAAAGAGTGTTATTATCATATCTCACTCATTTCCTTTTTGTTTCTGTATAAACAAAGCATTAGATGCTTTTACCTAATGAATGAACTGTATTACTCAATCAGTCAGTATTGTTCGTGAAAATGTGACAGTGTGATCACTTATTTTCCTTTTCATCGCTATTGTCGCTGCAAAGCAAGAAACTAATCTTCTTAGCTCGCAAAGCTAGTTTAAGAAAAAAAAGAGATCAACATCAAATTGGGTAAGATTACCCTTTAGTAATGAAAGAAAAACAATAACAAATATGACATTTGATTTAAACATCGTTGCTGACGGGTCAGAGCTTAGCTCCCAGGCGCACGATGTTGATAGCTCATCACCGCTTTCTTCTTGGTATTTCTAGTTGTCAAGTAGTGGAGATAATCCCCTTGACAACCCCTATTGAGCCAAGTAATCCTTGGCATATGGTATTCTACACAAGTACTATATGGTTGAGTAGTGGGAAATACCCCTTTGACTAATAAAAATTTATCAATAACAAATGCTATCGCAGCATGAGCGCGATTGATAACAAATGTTACTATCGCTGCATGAGCACGATTGATAACAAATATTATCGTTGCTACATTAGCGCGATTGATAATAAATGCTACTATCGCTACATAAGCGTGAATGTTCATTTTCCTTAAGTAGCAGTGCTACTTCAATGCACATGATAATTCCACTCATCTTTTATATTAGATAATATTGCTGCTTGGTTGAAGCTTTGCTCCTAAGCGCGTATGATCGAAAAAAAAAAAAAGAAGCATGTTTTACTAAGTGTTGTATTTCAATAACAATCCTTGTTATCTAGACATGCTCTTTGTCTGTGATGCCTATAATAACTCTACAAGTGTCAAAGGGATTGAAGTGATCCTATTACTACGTCTTTTCATGTGTTGCAACCATATGAGAGCTACTACTCCAAAGCGCATGATGACTAGATATGTCACCAAGGTGAAAATGAGTATCAAGAATATAAATGGATATAGAGATGATGAGTTGATTTTATTGTCCTAGTCAGTTTCGCATATTCGATACAACTCATATTGAAAGGAAGAAGGGAGACAGTATTACATGACCAAGAAGATTACAGCAAAGAAAGACACGAGTGGATGCCTATCACAGATCAATAATGTGCAATGCACATTTGTGATGCTTGAAGTGCAGAATGTTTGTTTGTACGTGATCCTCACTTATGCAACAATGCATGAAGTTCATTTGTGCAATATGCTCAAAACATGTACATGTATGTGACACCAGCTTGCTCATGATGCTACATCGCTCTTATATAATGATACTACAATTAGTCAATTAAAAGTACATGCATAAAAATAATGCTTGTCTTCAAACAAAGTCGAAGTGTTCCTTCAAGATATTGCAATGATGGCCCAAGCAAGTTCAATGGAGCATAGGAAACGACATACAAACTTGAGTACAAAAAAAAAAAAAGGGTATTGCATGCACTATGAGCTGTGACAAGCATAGGTGCTAGATTTATACAAAGCAAGTGGGGCAATAATATGTTACAAAGTCTCAAGGAGCACTGGTATAGGATTCATACTTTGAATGAAACCATCAATCATGATCCATATTATCAAAATAAAGGTACTCGAGTGCTATTTTCCAAAAACATGGCACGTGTCATCAACAATTTGTCTCCTACCATCTAGTTTTCTGACAAGGTCAATGATACATACCAGACAGTTGTCTACTTTAGAGTATTTACTTATTATGATATCGTTCATCTACAAGACGGTGAAGAAAGCAAGTTTGATACTAAAATAATGAAAAAAAAAGGAGAAAGAGTCTTGGTACAATGAAAATAGTAGATGAAGTTGTTTATGCAAAACCTTGATTTAGAAGACAATATGTACCATCTGTGAACTCAAATTAACGGCATGAGACATACACAACAAGTGTATTAGCTACCAAAGTATCGCATTCATTCACCAAATGACTAAGCGCACAAGATGAGAAAGAGTCCCCTCTTACAGTAGTGCGGTTCCAAGATCATTGCATGGGCGAGTGAGACACAGACAACTGAGGAGAGCCTCTCTCATAGCGGTGCGGTGCCAAGATCATCACGTGAGGAATGGAACACAGACGTAATGTGCGGTTCCAAGATTGTCACGTAAAGTTTGGGACACGGACTACTGAGAGTGTCATCATACAGTGTATGGTCTCAAGATTGCCATTTATGCGGTCGGAACACGGACAACAAAGAGCTTTGTCTTAAATATCATGAGACACGATAGTCATTTGGTGAATTAATAGAATACATAATAGACAAGAATGTTTGAAGTTGAGTATTCTTTTGGCATACTAATATGACCTTAAGTAGGTAGTCTATAAAGTGAAAAATCATACTTGTAAAAATGAAGTCAAAAGGATACGTGATGGAGATCCAACACTTCAATCTAGAGCCCTGCATTGCAAGAAAATGAGATGAGTTAGTTTCACAAACAAGAAAGGAATTAAATGAACAAGACAAGGTGAGTTGAAGTAAAAATGCTTAGAGTTGAAGCTCGGCTTTCATGATCAACCAATGATCATCAAGCTAGGATCGTTGTATTGCAGTAGCTGCCTGGTAGGGTCCTCATCAAAACATAGACTATTCAAAACCAATTATGGAAGAGTTTGAGTGGTAAATCTTTGATCGGTAAATCTAGAGAAAGTTGATTAACGGGCAGCCTCATCTTGATCACTAACAAAGGAATTAGCCCCATGATTGTTGTCTTCATTCTCACTTTGATCAAGTTCTTTGACATTCAAATTCTAGTGATAAACTTTCAGGTGGGATTTTATTGCTGGAAATAGATGAACTGATTGGCTCAGCTTGTTCCAATAAACCGGAAGCTATCATAGCTTTTGCAGCAACCCTACACATGTTTAATGGCCCAGATGAGACACTGTGCTGTCTAATAAGTTGTACAAACCAAGAAATGCATTCATATTTTTCCTCAAGAAAACCAAATTGATACAATCCATCGTCAACATGGATCATCTTACCAAAGCTTTCAAGGGCAAAACTAGTGAATGGTCTTGCAAATCGCCTTACGCATATCCCCAAGCAGCAGATCAACATGGTTCGATTACAATAAGTTGTTCCTGGAGACTTCAAGTCAGGGATCTTGCAAGAGAATAAGGTAAAATAAGTGAACAGAAAAACCTTAAAATTTCCAAATACAAAAGGGAAAAGGCAACAGTAGAGTTTGATACCTGCATCAAAAGCCCATGCTTTAGATAAATTTTATGCACATCCCGTGTATTTGCATTCCATAGTCTAGCTGGTGTAGTCTGCTGCAAGCACTGATGACACTTCCAAATACAAACTCATTTGGCTCGTAAACCCCCTGTTTAAGCATTTCTTTTAAAATAACTCAAAGATTCTATCTCCATATCAAGCTGAGAAAACCCCGCAATTATCGATCCCCATGAAATCAAATCCTTCACCACCATGCGAGAAAACACATTCCAAGCATCACCAACTAGACCAAACTTAGTGTACATTGCTATAAGAGCATTCTGTGCTATAAGGCCCAAACCATGATCCGACTTAACAACATGGGCATGTAGTTGTCTTCCCAAACCCGCATCCCCCAAACCTGAACAAGCTTTCACTACACTCCCAAAAGTAAACTCATCCGGCACAAAACCCGACATTACCATTTCATGGTAGAGCTCGACCGCATCGAAATTATAAGAATTGTGGGAATACCCAGCGATCAACGAAGTCCAAGACACCAGATTCCTCTGGGGCATTTCATCAAACACCTTCCTTGCATCAACCAAGGACCCGCATTTTCCATACATGTTTACGACATGATTTTCGTGGATATTGGAAGATTTGATGTGGTCGTGGACTTTGCGTCCATGCTGTAATGATCTTAAATTCGAGCAAGCACAGATTAAGTGGACATAAGTTGTGGGGTTTAATATGGGAGTGTTGTTGTTATTGTTGTTGTTGCTGACAAGAGTCTCGAATGTTTCAAGGGCTTCCCTGTAATGGTTTTGCTTACAAAGGAAAGCGATTATATGTTCGTTGTTGGGAAAAGGTTGTGGGTATTGAGTTGCTACGGAGATGAATTTAGGGCTGATTTTGAGGAAATAAAGGTTTGGTTTCAGGTTTTTGGTGATCATTTCTTATTGACACTCATGACGCGCTTGGGGGGGTCATCTCTTCTTCAAGCAATTGTTGGCACGCTTTGAGAATCGACAGTGCATATCCCTCAATTCCATTAACATCTCCAACATTCAGAAACTCACGAAGGCTGTCTAGTGCCAATTCTACAGTTGTATCTCCAGTTTTAAGAAATGCGGGATGGAACAGACAACAGCACAAAGACCCCCATATGCAGTAGCATCTGCCTATCTCACAGAGTGCAATTTGTCATTGAGGGGTTGAGAAAGTCCTTGAAGAAGACGACAAAACGGGAGCTGATGAAGACGACAAAGACGAGGACGAAGAATGAATGAGTTGAAGAAGAAGAAGAAGAGGTTGTTGCAGAATCTTCCTTGGGAAGTGCAGCAGAAAGAAGTGCCGCTAATTGCTGTTGCATTGTCAGCGGAACTCAATAATGTGTTGGTGGTTGCGGTTTTGCATTCTCTCTCTTGTTCTGTCACTGGTAATTTGAGTCTCTTCTTCTTCAAGAACCAGAAGGATGTTCGGTAGTTTGTGTGCAGGGAGAGACAGCAGGGGGAAGGGAGGAAAAACTTTCGGGTCAAGTCGTGGATACTTGGAATTTAAATTCTTTTGATAGAGCAGACCATTGGGGAGTAGAGGATAGCAATCCGGAGCAGAAGGAGGTTTGAAGAAACAAAGATGAAGGATGGTGAGGGTTTTTGAGAGAATGCAAGGAAACATGCGCACTATAATGGAAAAAAGCAAATTTTGTCTTGTCCCATGTTGGAATAAAGTGGAGCATGCCCTACACCATGATGTACTACAACTATCAAATTATGACAGCTGTTCCACGTAGTATAATATTATGACAGCCTTGGCAGATATGTGTGCTGGCAGCAAGGGACACTCGTTATGTAAAAAAAAAAAGAGGAAAGCTGCTACTTTCAGAGAAACACACACTGATCACTTACTGTTTTTGACAGGTTAAAGGAGAAGGATTCAGTGTCATGGAATGCAATGATTACTGGCTATTCCCTATGGAACAGACAAGGGTCGGACTAGTGTCGATGGCGGTTTCGTAATTTTGGAGAGTTTTGGATTTTTATCGAGCGAGACCATATTCTGAAGGGAAACGGTCCAACGAGCAATACTCATCAGCTTTGCTCATGACCCAAGCTGGTTTTGGGTCAAATTCCTTCGTTTAGGCCTTCAAAACCGCGTTTTTACTATTTTTAGTAACTTTTCTTCATGTCATATCTTTTCATAGGATAATCTTTTTTATATGCCGTCTGTGGCATTAATCTCGTCCGCTCATTTATTTTCGCTCTAGGTATTATTTAGATAAGTTTCCTTTTTTGGTAAAAAAGCATATTATATATTCTAGGGTTTTACAAGAAGGTTCATCAACGGCGGAAGTTATAATTTACATATTATGGGACTATATTTTATGGAAGATCAATGTTCAACATCATTTCTGGAAGAAGCCCGAAGTGCTCCGATACCCTACCTTATAGGAATGACATATATTGCTCTTCACTTCGATTCGATTGAGACAAGTATGAATGATGATATGGTAGAGGGCTTTATAAGACCCAACTCAAGCAAAGTCTTTATTAGAAGAGCAAGAAGATTCAAAAATCGATACAGGCTCAATCGGGCTCAATTTATGATAGTATAAACTATTCATGCAAAGTAAGCGAGGAAGATTCATGTCACAGGCATAACATATTGTTTTGGGAGTAAAGGAACGAGATCACTCAAACGAACGAAAACAATGCGGTGAATAACAAGGGCGTGAAAGCCATAGCCAGATGGTCTTAAGCTTCTATCAAGATTTTACTCCTATAGGGCGCAACAGAGTTCTCAAACGCAAACAATTACTGGAAAGTTAGTTCGAAAATGACAAAGAGCCTTTATTACAGGCTGCAGCTCGTCGAGTATCTTAGGCTTTCTTCCTAAAGAAGGAGATTTATTTGACAATGTTGCACCAGATTCCTACATTGCAAGCCATTAAGAAATTAACACACCAAGCAGCAGTGCAGCTAGCACACATGCGCTGGATGAGACTTTTGTCATTTGAACAGGCTTGATTAATGCCCAAATCCTTTCGACATGGCTCGAAAGACTTTGGTCAGGGGGCAAAATGTAGATGTACAAATTTGATTACAAAGGCCTTGAGCCTAATTCTTATTTGGATTTAACTCTTTGGGCTAATGTCACAGGGCTTAAAGAGTTAGGCCCGATTCAATTGGGATGATCATGGGAGTTTTGGCATGGTAGGCTTGGAGTAGGGCCCGTTGGAATTGGCCTACCCAATTCCAACATTTCTCAAGTTGGCTCACACACATTGTAAATGAAAGCTTTGATGGGCCTGGGTCCATATTCATATCCATAATGAAGGGACTCATCCTAGCCGTTGGTCGTCGATCTCATCTGACGGACGACATCGACGGCCAAATTCTCTATAAATACTCTTGGTCCTTACCTCATTTGGACAAGGGTGAAATCTTGGACAAACACCGTTGTGCTACCGGATTTCCATCTTAGTGAATCAATTACTCGACTCACTCAAGAACGCACATGATATTCGTGGTACTTAGTGAGGTTGATACTCAATAGCTCCCTCGCCTGTCACACGTGTGTTAGAGCCTATTGAGATTGCCTACTCCTCCTCCCTACACGATACTCTCTTGATCATCCCATCACGTGTTGTTTCCCTAGGTCACGCGCAGCGCGATAGTCACGCGACACGCACGTGATCGTTGCATCCGGATTCACACCCACACATTTTTTGGCGACTCCACTGGGGATAGGGAAATCAACACTTGTGTGATGGCACCTCCAAGGAAGAGACCTACCGATCCCACTGAGGGTACAACTCAAGAACTTAATGTTGATCCCAAGGCTACTGAACATGACATGCCAGCACTTGAGGATGTGAACCAACCTACTAGTGCCTAAATCGATAATGCTGCGATCTTACGCGCTGTGCAAGAAAATACTAAGCAAGTCAATCAATCAATGCAAGAGTCTGCAAAACAATTCCAACAATTCATGACAATATTTGCTCAGTACCTGCCTGGAATAGCTGCTATTGCTGCCACGCAACAAGGTGCGACTTCGTCGAACCCTGTTGTTGTTGCGCAACAACGCGCTTCTCAGACACCTCAAGTTGCTCCACTTGTTAATCCTACTCCTATTCCTGAACAAGATCCCACCAGAGTTGGAGAGCAAATCCCTCCATTAGAGCCTGCAATCACACAACCGATTGCACCTCAGGTAATGAATACTGGAATGCATTATTCTTAATGCGAATCTAGGGGTTATAGCTAGGAAAAGATTATGGATAATCAACTTAGGTTTAAGAATTGGTAATCTTGAGAAAGATATCAATTTATTCGAGGAATTTTGCTATTCAAGAAACTAATATGATCTATTAAAGAGATTTGATAAGTTTCATGTTAGGTTAGTGGTAATCTAAGCTCTAAGTGGTCTTGCAATCAATATTTCATAAAGAAAAGCATTCTTGATTCGTTATCTTTGCTGAGCCTGTGATTGATTTAGTTGGTAGTTAATTAATTAGTTGAATATAATATATTCAATTAGACAATAAGAGTAACGTTAGTACTAGTCATGAGAATAATACCTGTGCTTAATGTTATACTATAGAATCGGTAGTTATATTTGCTAAAGTGATCATCAGATAGAACCGAGGATAGGAATTTTAACTTTGTGAAACAATCATCAAGTATTTTAATTGCCATTGTGACAAATGTGTAAATTACACATTTATTTCTTTCCTAATTGTCTCATAATCATGCATTTCACTGCGTTTTATACTAAAATTGTCCAAAAATCCATGAAATGTAAGTTTTTTTTATCAAAGGCATAAATATCATGATAAGGGATCAATTATGGCACTTGAATGATTTTTTGTTAGGTCATTTATTAATTTAATCTTGTCTTGGATTCTAATGGAAAATTTTGAGTATCTTGCTTAATTGTCACTACTACTACATTAGTTTACTCATGAAAGCTGATGTGAATGTTGTATTTCTTAATTTTTTGTCATGAAATCAATTGTTGGGAGCAAATTCTAACAGACATCCAAACGGCAGCAATCCATCCAAGTACCTCCAACCAGTTCCTAAACCAAAACAGAGTAGACCCGATATACCATGCAGCAACTTCACTCTAGTGCTCAACACCATCACTGATAATAACCAACAACGAGCACAACAAAACAAAAAAAACCAACAACAACTAGTCTAATCACCACAATAATAGTTCCACACTCACTACTTCAACCATGTCAAACACAGCAGCATCCCTTAAGCGCGCATGTCTTGATCTGTAGTGCCCTAAGCCAACACACGAGTGCTCACACATATTGCTCCAATAACCAACAGCGAGCACCCATCACAGTGAGCAAAGCATCCCCTACTGATTAGCCAATATCAACTCAGCCACCAAGCAACAGCAAGTCAAGCAGCTAGAGTACCCAGTCAAGCACCTATCGCACAAGCAACTTCATACACACAACAAATGAGCACTCATCAATTCAAGCAGCAATAGCCACATCACAACATCAAGGAGCATAAAGCACTTAATGCTTACTAGTCGAGCACCTATTGTGCCTTAATTGAGCACTTCATGTGTAAGCCCCGGAAAATTTCAGTAAATAATTTTAAGATGAACTTCAAAAATAAACCCTAAAAATCACTCCAAATTAAAACCGAATTTTGACAAGTCCTAAACCATGAATGAATCCAAAAATTTCTTAATCGTGAGAAAATGAAAATCCTCGAAAATAAAATAAGAACTCAGTGGTCTTCAAATTCAAAACCACTACGTACGAAAAATTTCATATTTAACTCCGACTTATAAAAACGGGTAATATAAAGCCCAAAAACAAATTATTAAAAAAGTAAATAACGATTAACTTTCGAAAATGAAACCCAATTCAAAAATTCCGAAAACGTTAAAAGATAATAAATACTTACGAAAAGTAAAATTTAAAATAAACTTCTCAAATTAAATATGCTGTATGAACATAAATATCAGTTTCCAAATTGGCAAAGGTCTAAACCGAAAAATCACCCGGAAACCCTAACCGGAATACAATAGTGTAAGTCCGGCAATCTAGTGCCCCTAACCCTAGAGGCCGAGATGTAGTTTAAATATATACAATAGCTCATAGTAATATAAGTTTGTGTAAAAATATCAGATTGGTAAATTTTTGACCTATTTCGAACCCGTTCGGATACAGACTTCGAAAAGCGTGTCCTGGGGCTCGAGATATAAAAAATATACCAATAGTACCGTTAGACTCGTAATTTCATAAGATTTCTAAATATATCAGTTATATAATTTTTCGGGTTATAAAAGTTACAGTTATAACCTTTTTATCGTATTTCCATTATTACCGGTAATTGAGTCGTCTTTTGCACTATTCATTTTTATTTCATTACAAAATTTTATTATTTTTATAAAGCCTTATATTTTTAGATAAATATTTTATATGTTATAGAAAATTTTGTTTTTCTAAAATTTAATTCGTTTCGGGTCTTTACGGGATCAGATTCTGTTTAAGATCCGATACTAAAAATAAAATAAATTAATTTAATAATTGGAAAATATTTTAAAAATATTTTTATTTTCATAAAATAATTTTTTAGAATTTTTCGGGTTATAAAAATATCATTTATAGCCCATATTCGCGTATTTTGATCATACCGGTAACATATTTATTAAATTACTAAAATAATTCAAATAATTATTTAATTTTAATTATGAAAAATCTGCTACAATTATTTGGAATAATTTTTCTAATTTTCTTTTATTTTGTTTATTTTATTAAAAAGGTACTCTTACAACCCATACCTTCAAGTACACCTTACACATATCACTTCCTTTTCACTTCAATCTTTCTACACAATATTCCATACTTCATGGCAGAATTTTTGACCCATATTTGCTGCCATTGTCCTTTTATTTAATCCTAATTTGACTAAAATAATTATTTTCCACTCCTTCTTAAAGAAGCTACACACACCATTTATTACACAATTTAATTTCAAGTCAAATTTTCACAAATTCCTCTCTCTCTCTTCTCTCTTCACGTGGAAAGCTCCCCAAATCTGCCTTGTTTATTTTTTTTACTCCTTCAATTAATTAAAACACATTTAATACACTCCTTTTCTCTCTCTCCTTCATTTACTCATCTTTCCTCTTTCATTCCTTAACCTTTTCTCTCTATTTTTCCTCTCTTTCTTTCTTCTTTCTCTCTTGTTCTTACAAAAACCTTGCTGCCCCTATTTTTTTTTGGAGCTCCCACACATATTTCTTGAAGATTTCTTAAGTAAACCTTCTTTTTAAGCCTCCATAGGTGATATAGGTAAAGTATAATGAGTGTTTCATGCATCAAATGACATTTCATTAGCTTAAAAGCTAAGGATGATGATGCCAAGAATGAAACACTCCTCTTCTCCATTATTATTATCTTGTATTGTTATTATTTTCTTGTTTAAAGTTGTTATATTTGTGGATCTAACTTTTTATAGCTTTGATTTTTGTTCATGCCATAGATCTTGTATTTAAGTTGTTATTTTTGTTATTCTTTATGACTTATGCATAGATCTAGCATCCACATGTCTATCTTAGTGATTCATGCATTTAAAACTAGTTTAGAAGACTAGATCTAAAGTTTTGAGTTCATAGATGCATTAGATCTTTGTTTATGTCCATGAACAACTTGCTATAATATGATGATGGTAGGAAAGTTATAGGAAACTCAAGATCTATTTTATTTTCAAGCAAAATGATTTTGAAAATTCGGATGAAAATGGGACTATATTTAGAAAAGTGATTTTTCAACTTCAAAATGTATATTTTTCATTTAAAATGAAGGGCTTAGGGTATAAATACCATAAATGAAAGATTTTGATAAGTAAAGTTTAGATCCATGATGTTTATAGCTTGTTACCATGCATTTGTTTTATGTTTATGTTCATATTAAGTATAGATTTTAGTTATGAACTCAAACAAAATTGTGAAATTCGTATTTTGGCAAGACCCCCATTTGAAAACCACCTTCCAAGTATCAAAATGTAATTTTTTCTTGAGAAAATGAAGGCTTAGTATATGTATATCATCAAGACTTCTTTTTACAAGAATCTAATGTGATTTTCAAAAGTTATTTTCAAAACACAAATGTCATTTTCGGATTTTGGCCAAGGCATATTTTAAAAACATGTTTTCCAACTCAAAAATGAAGTTTTTGTTTAAGAAATGAAAGGCCCTTAGGATAGGATATGTAAGGAATGGATTTTCATAAGTTTAGATAGATTTTATCAAAAGGAATATCCAAAAATGAATTTTGTAAATTCGGATCCCAACCAAGACCAATTTTTAGAACCCATGTATCAACTCCAAAACTCATGTTTTATGTGAAAAATGAAGTATATAGGTAATAGATATCATTAAGCAATGATTTTTACAAGTTAAAATAAGTTTAGGCATGAGTAATGTGTAAACCAAGTAATGGAATTAAAATGAAAAATTTTGAGTTAGTGATCAAATTGTCAAATTCGTAATTTGAGATGATGCATATGTAATCACTAAGTATTTGAGCTCAAATTGCAAGTTTTATGTGTTAAATGAAGTCCTTAGACAATAGATGTAGTAAAGTCTTAAAATTTAATGCATTAAACAAGTTTTTCCCAAATGAATCATTCAAAAAGTGGATTTTCTAAAATTCGGATTTTTGAGTAAACCATATTGGAAAACATATTTGTAAAGTGTAAAATGCAAATTTTTGTGTAAGAATGAAGTCCTTAATGGTTATGTATGATTGAGCCCTAATTTTCTAAATATCAAATGACTTTCATTTAAAGGAATCACTTAAAAACTAATTTTTGTAAAATTCGGATTTTGGAATCAACCCCACTTGAAAACATGTTTAACAAGTGTAAAATGGAAATTTTTATGAAGAAATGAAGGTCATAAGTAATATATATAATGAAGACTTAATTTTAACAAAAATAATTATATTTTCTTAAGTAATAAATCCAAAACAAATGGAAATGACCAAAGTTAGAAAACTAGATTTTTCAAAAAGTAGTTATAATTGAAGTCTTGCAAAATAAAGAGTTCCAAAATTTTCTTTTACCAAAAATCATCAAGACCATGCATACATGAAACTCATTTCATGCCATTCATATTAGGAAATCACTCATATTGCATGTATGGCTAATTTGTATAATAAAAACATTACAAACATTTACAAAACTATTTTTCGGAATTGGAAACCGTTACTGATCAGATCTGATCCCTCTGTTCTGAGACCTAAATGTTTTCAAAACTTAAAAATAATATTAGAAATAGATAGATCTTTCGAAGTAGATAGAAATCGATATATAATTTGCGAGATTCCGAGTTAAAATGACCAAGTTATGGCCGTTTTAAGTTGGAATTCCCGCTTAGGACGAGAATTACGAATTTGATAGTTTGTATGAGATAGCTTGGACTAGTTAAGTGATGAAATACTTATTAGAGTATTTCTTCCTTTTTAGGTGACTCCGATATCGACGATTCCCTACCACCGGATTACTTGTACTAAGAGACCGGTGATCCAATGGCCGAGTGAGTATTACTTCCGATTTCATTTATTGTATGTAATTGTAATAATAGTTGCACTAGATATTTGGTAAAGATAAAATGGATATGCATGATGGGGACGAATGGGAACTATGTATGCTTGTTGTTGATATGAGAAATGGAATGTAAGAATATCGAAGCCGAGTGATTAACTATTGCTTGTATAGATGAATTAGAATTGATTGTCTGCGATTATTGATTGATCACTTAAAAGAATTGGTATAATTGATTATTCGGAACTAAAGATGAAATTGAACTCATTCATACACGATGGGATGGAGCATTAGCATTTGTTGGTTTATCGTTGTACCTTAAACGATTTTATAGTTTATAGTTGTCCGTAAGCTGAAACGGTCTCGGTCGTACCGCAGGATTCGTTAATCTGCTAACCCGGGATGGAGGGCGTAAGTCCATCCACATATGATTTCTGGCAGGTCATATGTTTGTTGAATTCACGAGTTTGATGCATATCACTTGTCTGACTAATCACTTGATTGTATGACGTGTTATAAATGTAATCCTGGAAGTTTTCACTCACTAAGCTAGTGTAGCTTATACCCCTATAGTTGTTTAAATGAACAGGTTATCTCAAGAATGCTAAGTGGGGACTGAGATGGTTGAAGTCGAGAATGACTTCAGGATTCCGGCAAGACATAAGAATGTTTGAAGTTATTAACTAGGTTTTATTATCTGCCTTGTAATAGTTCTATGTAATAGAATCTTTTGATGATTTGTAAGTGAAGTTTGATGAGTTGTATTTTGAAGAATAGTGAATTGAATTTCCTTTACATTGTTACTCGAGTTATATCAACATGAAATGTATCATTCTGATGTGTCTCCTCTATGTGTTAGACGCCTTGTACATAGTATGGAAGCATTCGCATGACTGAGGTGGTCATTCTTAGGCTTTAATATTGTACGGCGGACTGCCACGTTTAGGGTACCCTTCGAGGCGTGACATCATGCCGATCAACTTCCCACGTCAAACACATGTAGCACCAGCAAGCGTCAAGCAAAATAGCTTGAGAATCCATGATAACAGCAACTTGCAAAGACAACTCACTAAGCACACACTGTCACGTCCCAAAAGGTATCATAAACGTAACAATCCGCTACACTTAATATTAAAGCTTAAGTATGATAACTTCAGTCATTCCCATAAGCTTCGATGTTAGGTATAAAGCGTGCTCTTACAATACTTAGAGGACCATACTTTGAAATATGAAGCTTAAGAAGATATAATAACAAATTAAGAAATGGAAATCATAATATTCATTCATTCATAATAATAGTCTTACAAGCCTTAAGGGCATTCTCTCGTCAAAATACTAGAGTCTGTTATAAGAAATTTTCTATGAAGTCTACATCTAAACTAATACTAAACTTCATCTAAAATTCCTTAACCAAAAAGGGAAATACATAACTGCAAGGTCTACATAGCATCAACCACAAATAACTAAACTACAAAAGATATCTATAAGGGTATAAGCTAATAGGCTTAGTGAGAATTATTTCCATAAGTAAATGCTTGAATAGTAGAATTCAAACAAGTTAATTAAGCATTCAAATGAAATGCAACATATACGCGAGCAAACAAGGCATATAGTTTTCTGGGAACTATATATTAAATGGATTTACGCCCTCTATGCGGGTTTGGTGATAAGTGATCTCAAAATGAGTAATCTTAGTTAAGTTATGCTTTCGATCATTACCGCCAAGCATATTAAGTCTACTCAGGTTGAGCCATGCTTTCGGATTATCGTCAAGCTTGTTTAATTCCATGTCATAAAGTAATCACTTTCAACCATTGCCGCCAAGTGTTGCTTTTGATCGTGTTACTATCCTTTTGCTCAAGGATAATACCCCATGCAATGTAACTCACTTCGTGGCATGCATGAATCGATTTATTTAAGATATAATAGCATCATTATAGTTAATTTTAAGGTGCTCATAGAATTTCAGACATATCAATTCCTATACTAAGACAATCAATTCTTTACAATCAATTCCCACCTCGATATTCTTAGTGTTCTTTCATACAACTTTACATACATAGTATTTTGTATTTCCTTAATTCTAACACATCTTTACTACAAGCACAATCAAGTATACAAGTTAAGGAAATAAACTCATGTTGCCATGACGATACTTCTTCTAAATGGATGAGTCGATCGAACAATCCACTTAGTCAAAATAATCATCGGGATGTAGGTATTCTTCCTCGGGATCACCTAGTCAAGAAAAATACCTATAATGAGTATTTCTTGATAACTCTCTTGAAATTTGACAAGACTATATCATGAGAATGTCAAAGTTCATATAGAAGACAATTTCAACTTAAAATAGCCATAACTTAGTCATTTTAACTCGGAATTACGTATATAATATACCGTTTTCTACTATTCGAAAAGATCTATTCATTTCTAAAACTATTTTCATTAAACTAAGTTATTTAAGCTCCAGAACAGTGGCAGTCAGATTCACTACGAAATTTCCCATCCCAAAAGCATTCGTTTCAATCATCAAATCATTAAAAATTGCTTTGATAAATACTTAGTTATTTATATAGTTGAAAATTTTCTTTTTATAGATATATAGTTCATATTTCATATATGCTCAAGTATTTGTTGTCCAACTAATAATTCCTTAGTAAAAAATAATGTTAGTTAGAAGTTTGGAAAAATCATAATTTACAAGAAATCTTTTTGTAAATCCCTTAAAAATGGATATTTTGATTCTTTTGTTTTCAAAAAGTATTTTATGTTTATCTTATTATTTTCTTTGATGACTTTTCTATCAAAAATTAATTTCTATTTTTCCTTTTGAAACTTTCAACACTAGTGTCACATTTCCTATTAGTTTTCTATGTAGTTTTTTTACTATTTTTTTGTACTTTTTAAATCTTAGTTTGAAAACTTACATTCCCTTTTTATATTATGTTTCTAAGGAAAAACATTTTCATACCAAGGATTCATCTTCCTTATTTTTCGAAAACAACTCTATTACTTCTAAAGTTATGGTTTTAGAAAAAGCCTTTCAAAATGATGATATTTCCAAAGTCATAATGAGTTCTTTCTAAAGCTTTGAGAAAATAGATTCTCTTTATTAATTCTAAATTTCTTTTAGGACTTTCTTTTGGTGACAAAAATCTCTTTTATAACAAGTGTAATTTAAACTTAGTGGTCTAAATAACAATCTTTATTTTGCATGAATATGGGAATAATAACAAGAAAAATTATAACAACAAAATAAATAGCAAAATAATATAAGTCAAGTATTGAGAGTCTTAGCTTTGAATCAAGACTCTCAAACTTAGAAATGGACTAGTCCTGAAAAGAAAATTATTTTGACATGATAAGGACAAGTCTAAGACTAGAAAGACTATTCTTAAAATAGCATAAAAGTAAATAAATTGCATTACATGAAAATAAATAAATAACAAGTGAGCTTATATGCTCTAAAGAATATATATATATAGATACATAAATATATTTAATTAGATATAGATAAGGAGTTAACATAATAGCAACAATAATATGTGCAAAACATAATAACATCATAAAAATAAAGAAATGGATTTTCATGAAAAAGAACAATATATGAACATAGTGTAGCTTCTATAACAACAAATTTAGGAAACTCACACCATGTTCATGTAAAATTACATGACATGATAGAAAGAAATGTGGAAAGAAATTTTTACCTAAAGACAATATGGAGTAGTATGAGTGAATGGATTTTTGATGTATGTAGAAGAAGGTTTGGGAATATTTGATAAGATCATATTTTGTACAAATCTTGATAATCAATTGAGCTAGAATGGATATTTGTTTTGATTAAATTTTATGTTTCAGGACTAATTTGGATAAAGAAATCAAAACAAGTGAATTTGAATTGAAAAGAGGAAAAATTGAAGTCAAGGCCGGCAATTCATTATTGAAGGCCGCCGGCTTTCAGACGGCATAAAATCCAAGGCCGTTGCAGCACAGCCAGCTTTGCCCAGCATAAGTTAAGCAACATTCAAAGCCGCCTCAAAGCTGCCGGCGTAGAAGATGAAGAAGCCAGCGTAAATGAAGGCCGGCAGCCCAGAACTGAAACATCACCAACTTTGAAGGAGTTACACTATAAGCCGGCATGAAAACCGCCGGCCTTGAGGCAGTGTACATGGAAGTATTGAAGAGACATGAAGACATGAAACGCTTGAATGAAAATGAAGCAACACATCTGTTGGAATGCCTACGCCGGAGTGAAAGCCGCCGGCCTTGAGACGGCGTTCGTTATAAATCTTCCCAATGCTTCATTTCTGACTACATACACCGGCTAGATCTACGTTATAAGCCGCCGGCGTTGAAGCGGCCTACATTGTAACAGATATTGAAGGCTGCCAGTGCACTGCCTGCGCAAAGGAGACTTAACCCGACACTTAAAGAAGTTGTCAAGAAAGAAGTTTTGAAGCTGCTTGACGCAGGTATCATCTATCCTATCTCTGATAGTAAATGGTAGTCCATTCAAGTAGTGCCAAAGAAAGGTGGTATGACTGTAGTGAAGAATGAGCAAAATGAATTGATTCCTACTCGTACTGTGACTGGGTGGAGAGTTTGTATTGATTACAAAAAGTTGAACGATGCCACTCGAAAGGATCACTTTCCACTTCCCTTCATTGATCAGATGTTGGAGAAACTTGCAGGGCATGATTATTACTGTTTTCTTGATGGATATTCTGGATACAATCAGATCTCTATTGCACCCGATATCAAGAGAAAACAACATTCACTTGTCCTTATGGCACATTTGCCTTTAGGAGAATGCCCTTTGGACTTTGCAATGCACCTGCTACATTTCAAAGGTATGATGGCTATATTCTCAGATATGCTTGAGAATTTTATCGAGATCTTTATGGATGATTTTTCAGTCTTTGGAAAGTCATTCGATCTATGTCTTGAGAACTTAGCCTCGGTTCTACAAAGATCAAAGATACCAATCTGATCCTGAATTGGGAAAAATGCCACTTCATGGTTAGAGAAGGGATAGTGTTGGGTCACAAAATTTCTACGAAAGGAATTGAAGTGGATAAAGCCAAAGTGGAGATTATTGAGAAGTTACCACCACCCACGACTGTTAAAGGAGTCAGAAGTTTTCTTGGACATGCTGGCTTCTACAGACGATTCATCAAGGACTTCTCCAAAATTTCGAGACCTCTTTACAATCTTCTGGAAAAAGATGCGGTGTTCAATTTTGATGAGAAATGTCTGCAGGCATTCAATTTATTAAAGGAAAAGCTCATTTCCACACCAGTGATCATTGCTCCAGACTGGGAGCTTCCCTTCGAACTCATGTGTGATGCCAGTGACTTTGCAGTTGGAGCGGTACTTGGTCAGAGACGAGGTAAGATCTTTTATGTTATATACTATGCAAGTAGAACACTAAATGAGGCCCAGAGAAATTATGCCACTACTGAGAAAGAGCTTTTAGCTGTTATCTTTGCATGTGATAAATTTAAGCTTTATCTGATAGGTTCTAAAGTTGTAGTATACACTGACCATGCAGCTCTCAAGTATTTGTTTGCTAAAGCTGATGCAAAACCTAGGTTAATTAGATGGGTTTTACTACTGCAAGAATTTGATCTTGAAATTAAAGATAAAAAGGGAACTGAGAATGTTATTGCTGACCATTTGTCTAGACTTGAATCTAATAGTCTAGATATTCCCATCAATGAGAAGTTCCCTGATGAACAATTGCATGCAGTAGAGATTCTAGATTTGCCATGGTATGCTGATATTGTGAATTATTTGGTTAGTAAGATTATTCCATATGGTTTGTCATATCCTCAAAAGAAAAAGTTTTTGCATGATGTAAAATACTATTTTTGGGATGAACCATATCTGTTTAAAAAATGTGCTGACCAAATAATTAGAAGATGTGTGCCTGAATCTGATCAGCTTAGCATTTTAGAACACTGTCATTCAAGGAAGCAGAGGACACTTTGGTGTTCAAAGGACTGCAGCAAAAGTATTGTCATCTGGATTTTATTAGCCTAACTTGTTTCATGACTGCAGAATTTCATTATGTCATGTGCTCAATGTCAAAGGACAGTAACATTTCTAAACGACATGAATTACCACAAAACAATATTCTGGTAATTGAGCTTTCGATGTTTGGGGATTGACTTTGGGTCCTTTTCCCTCATCTTTTTCAAATAAATACATACTTGTGGCAGTTGATTATGTTCTAAAATGGGTGGAAGCTGTTACTTTACAAACAAATGATGCCCAGTAGTTTTGAAATTTTTGAAAAGAATATTTTTACCAGATTTTGGTGTGCCCAGAGCTATAATTAGATGGGGGTCTCATTTTTGTAACAGGCAATTTGAAAAACTTTTGGCAAAATACGGTGTTACACATAAAGTGACTACCCCCTATCATCCACAAACAAGTGGGCAAGTTGAAGTTTCTAATAGGGAGATAAAAAGAATTTTGGAAAAAATAGTTAATGCATCAAGAAAAGATTGGTCTTCAAAATTAGATGATGCATTATGGGCTTACAGGACTGCTTTTAAAACCCCTATTGGAATGTCCCCATACATGCTTGTTTTTGGTAAATCATGTCATCTCCTGTAGAACTTGAGCACAAGGCATTTTGGGCTATAAAATTCCTTAACTTTGATGAAAAAGCTGCAGGTAAAAGCAGATTGCTCCAATTGAATCAGCTGGAAGAATGGAGAAATGAGGCATTTGAAAGCGCTCGTATCTACAAGGAACGAGCAAAGAAATGGCATGATAGGAACATCATCAAACGAGAATTTTTTCCTGAACAAAAAGTGTTACTTTACAATTCTCCTTTGAAGTTGTTTCCTGGAAGATTACAGTCAAGATGGTCGGGACCGTTTGAGATAGCAAAAGTTTTTCCATATGGAGCGTTGAATTAAAAACTGAGGATAATCGAACTTTTAAAGTGAATGGGCAACTGCTCAAGCATTATTTTGAGGGGAAAATCTTGACAGTACTACTACTGTCATCAATTTTAAAGAACCATGATCAGGTCAGGAAAGTCGGGCTAAGCGACTTTAAACTAAGCGCTTCTTGGGAGGCAACCCATGTCTAATTTTAGAGTAATTTTTTTTTATTTGTTTGTTTTTACTAGCTTAGCTATTAGTGTGGCAGGATATTTGAAGAAAAAAAAAATATCCTTTATGGTTGAACTGTAGTTTACACTCGGCTTCCCATAAGAATTTTGTGAGTGCAAATGGTAGGGCTAATACCCTTGATATCAGCAATGGTCCATCCGATTGCTTCTTTGCTTTTTCAACACATCAATCAACTGTTGTTCTTGTGTATCTGTCAATGCAGATGAAATGATAATTGGCAAAGTATCGCCAATTCCAAGAAAAGCATACTTCAGATGGTCAGGAAGTGGTTTAGTCCAAGTCGTGGCTGCATCAAAGATGGAACTTGTTTTGCTCATTTGTACCCAAAGATTCATAATATCTGGTTTTGATCATTGGTACTTCTTCCATTGTCTCTTCTTCCTCTTCATCATCACTCCAATTGTCCACGTCTCTTAAGACAGACTCCATAGTCTCCACACCAATTTGTTCCTCAAGCGACTCAGAAACCAGCTCATCAATGGTATTGATAGTGTAACAGGCATTGGCATCATCAAATTTCTTCATTGCCTCATAGACATTGAAAGTAACCTGTTCGTCCATCACCCGTAATGTAAGTTGCCCTTGTTCCACATCAATTAGTGCTTTTCCTGTTGCAAGGAACGGTCTGCCCAAGATCATGGGAACTTCCCTATCTTCATCCATGTCAAGCACTACAAAATCCACAGGAAAAAAGAATTTGTCAACTTTAACTAGGACATTTTCTACAATACCCCTAGGGTATTTTACACTTCTATCAGCAAGTTGCAAAGTTACATGTGTATCTTTGCAATCTCCTAATCCTAGTTTTTGAAATATAGATGAAGGCATTAAGTTGATACTTGCACCAGAATCTATTAAAACTTTATCAAAATAACAATCACCAATGGTGCAAGGAACAGTAAAACTTCCCTGATCTCGGAGCTTAGTGGGCAGACTGGTTGTTTGTTTCTGTAGGATCATGGAACATTCTCCAGTGAGTATCACATTCCATCAATCTTCCTCTTGTTAGACAGCAATTCTTGATGAAATTTGGCATAGGAAGGCATTCCTTGAATTACTTCTAAGAATGGAATGTTGATGTGCAGCTTTTTGAAAACATCCAGGAATTTTGAAAATTGCTCATCAAGCTTTTGTTGCTTTAATCTTCCTGGAAAAGGAACGGAGGAACATATGATTTCACCTCAGGTGGTTTTTGAATAGTTTCCTCCATCTTTCGTTTCCCTTTGTTGTTTTGTGGGAATTTCCTCTTCATCTTTAGTAGTTTCCTCAACTGGAGCAATCTCCTTTCCACTTCTCAATGTGATTGCATTTACAGTCTTGGGATTCTCCTCCGTGTTGCTTGGTAAAGACCCGATGGTCTATTACTCACTTGCTGTGCAAGTTGATGGAGTTTCCCTTGCAAATCTTGAATGATTGCATTCTGATTGTTGAGTGAATTTGTTGTGGTAACAATGAAATCCCTCAGTAATGCATCAGTGGATGTTTGAATTTGCTGTTGAGGTGGAGCATTTCTCACATATCCTTGTCCTTGAAAACCAGGTGGTGGCTTTAGAACATTGGCATCATTCCGATATGAAAGATTTGGATGATTTCGCATATTCGGATGATATGTGTTTCCAAAATTGCCTTTTTGGAAATTTCCCACATAATTGAGCTGCTCGTCATTTGAAGATGATCCATGTGGACACTCAAAAGAGGAGTGTGGTCCTGAGCAAATCTCACAACAAAACACTTGTTGTTTTTTATTGGAAGTATTTGTAGTTGTGAGTTTACTTACTTGAGTGATGAGAGTAGCCATTTGAGCTTTGAGTTGTGAGATATCTTCTTTATCTTCCAATGATGCTACTTTAGACTTGTTCTTTCACAACTCCAATTATGAGCAGCAGAAGCTAATTCTTCAATAATCTCACTAGCTTCCTCATATGTCTTCCCCATCAGTGATCCGCCCGATGTAGCATCTACTAATGACCTTAAAGCTTCATCAAGACTGAGGTAGAAATTCTCAATTAGTAGATTATCGGGTAAACCATGGTGTGGACACTTTCTGACCGCCTCTTTGAATCTTTCCCAAGCATCATATAATGATTCTCCAGGGAATTTGGTGAAGTTGGAAATTTCATTTCTTAATCTGGCGGTTCTTGCTGGAGGGAAAAATCTTTTCAAAAACTTCTTTGTCAGATCAGCCCATGTGGTGATTGAATCTGGAGGTTGGGAGTTGTACCATGCCAAAGCTTTATCCCTAAGAGAGAAAGGGAAAAGCTGAAGTCGGATGACTTCGTTTCTTACACCATTGAGTTTGACAGTGTTGGTGTATTGAAGAATTTGGCAATGTGTTCATCTGGCGTCTCATTTGGATATCCCCAAATTGATGTGATTCAACCATTTGAATTAGGGACGGTTTAAGCTCAAAATTGTTTGCCTCCACAGTGGGCATTCGTATGGCGGGATCTTGAATAGTAGGCACCGTATAGTCTCGAATTGCCCTTGGAGCAGCTGGTTGCAATTGGTTGTTGTTATCTTGATTTTCGGCCATTGCTCCTCTTCTTTGGTTCCTTCTTCTCTGTTGTCGCAGGGTTCTTTCGATTTCTGGATCTAAAGGTAGAATTTCAGCACTTCTACTTCTTCGCATATAACCTGCAAAGAGAAAAGGAAAATTTCAAACTAAATTTAAACCTAAACTACTAGCAAAGCTGAAGTTAGTCTAATATTAATAAATCCCCGGCAACGGCGCCAGAAAACTTGATGTGCTTGATAAGTATTGAATTTTAAAGCATATTTCTAGCAAGCGCACTAGGTCTTCTATTGTAATATAGCATGAATAAAGTGTCGATCCCACAAGGATTTACTAACTACTAGACAATTATCAACTAATACTAATATCTAGGCAATTGATCTTTTTAAATGATTAATTAAACTAATTATCTAACTAATTATCTATATGAAATGCAATGAGCTTTTAAAGAGAGGGATATGATGAAAAGTGTGGGAAGGAGAGAATCCACTTTAAACTATTGCTAATCAACTTGAACTCATGTTATAATGATAATTAGATTCATGAACATTCATAAGAAATTATCAAGATTTAAAAACAAAGTTTGAAAACCTTTTAAACCACAAAACAATTCAATAACTTCCGTTAAATAAATCATTAGTGGAATCAAAATTACAATTATAAATCTCCCGATTCTATAATTGACTAATACTTTATATTAAAATCTCCTAATTCCTTAGTGAGAAATCAACATAAAACATTGCATTAATATTCATGGATAATTTCTAAACTAGATTAAACTACGCCGCTTCCGCAATTGCAATTTAATCTCAATTTATGAATTCATGTGAACACTAATTTCCCTTCCGAGTTATTAGAATTCTTATACACCAAAACATGATGAATAATCAGAATTCAATATGAATATTTCATGATTCTAAATATCTTATAACATGGATTCAAAAATCATCTTAGCATGTTTAAAGCTTCATCAACTTCCCACAAAAAGAATTTAGCTACTCATGGATGATGATTCAACAATCAAATAAGAAATTGCAAATGATTTCATTATGATCAGAATATTCAAGTATATGAATTGCATAAAAAGAATAAGATTAGAAATCACCAATTCAAAATACTAAAGCTTCACTTGCAAATCTTGTATAACTTCAAATCTCTTCAAAATCTCTTATGAAATGCCTATTCTAAATATTCTAAAGCTACTTGTAGTATTGGATATTGGATGCTTGGATGATTCTGAATGTGAGGGAAGACCCCCTATTTATAGGAAAAATTTCGTGAAAAACATTTAATGAGCTTTGCTGTTTCTCAAATTAAGATCTTTTCAAACAAATGGTCAAAGAAAATTGTATAGAAAATAAATAGGAAAAATAGCACTAATATAGAGAAATTAGAAAAGAAGAAAATTACTTTTCGAAAAAGGTTATCTAGGAAAAATAATAAGTCAAACATAAAGTAATTCTTTGAAAACAAAAAGAATCAAAATATTCATTTAAAAAGATCTACAAAATGGATTCTTGTAAACTATATTTTTTTAAACTCCTAATTGATATTGTTTTACTCAAGAAACTTGATTGGATAACAAACACTTGAGCATGAATAAATATGAGTTAAGTAGCTATAAAAAGAGAATTTTTCAACTATATAGATAACTAAGTATTTATCAAACAAATTTTGAATGATTTAAAGTTTGAAACAAAATTGTTTTTGAGATAGAAAGATCCGTGGTGAATCTGATCATCACTGTTTCGAGGCCTAAATTGTTTAGTTTGATAAAAACAGTTTTAGAAATGGGTAGATCTTTTCGAGTAGGTAGAAATTGGTATATTATATGCGTGATTCCAAGTTAAAATGACCAAGTTATGGCCATTTTAAATTGGAATTCTTCTTTATACGAACTTTGACGTTCTCATGACATTGTTTTGACAAAATTCAAGAAAGTCATCAAGAAATACTCATTTTGGGTATTTTCCTTGACTAGGTGATTCCGAAGAAGGATTCTTATACCCCGAGAACTATTTCGACTAAGTGGATTGTGTGAGCGACTCATCCGTTTAGAAGAATTGTCGATATGGCATCGTGAGTTTATTTCCTTAAAATGCTTTACTTGATTGTGCTTGTAATCTAATCACATTAGAATTAAGAAAAGACAAATGGATATTTATGTAAGATAATTTGATGAAAGGATCCTAAGAATATCGAGGTTGGAATTGATTTAATGTTTGTTTTAGTATAATACTTGATTTGTATGAAATTCGATGATCACCTTAAATTTGATAATAATGATGTTATGATATCATAAATAAATAGATTCATGCATACCATGAAATGAGTCACATTGCATTGGGTTATTATCCTTGGGTGAGAGGGATTGTAGCTCAGGTCGAAAGCAACACTTGGCGGAGTGACCGAAAGCGATTGGTTGGCAACATGAAGGAAATGCTTGGCGGAAAGTCCGAAAGCAAAGCTCAATTCAAGTAGACTTAATATGCTTGACGATATTGGTCAAAAGCATAAATCTTTTTAACTAAAACTACTTATTTTAAGGTTATGTATCACCAAACCCCAAATGGAGGGCGTAAATCCATTTAACATATAGTTACCAGAAAACTATATGCCTTGTTTACCCACGTGTATGTTGCATTTCATTTGTCTGCTTAAATAACTTGTTTGAATTCCATTACATAAGAAATCATTTATGGAAATAGTTCTCACTAAACCTATTAGCTTATACCCCTATAGATATCTTTTGCAGTTTACTTATTTGTGGTTGAGGCCACGTGGACCCTGCAGCCAGGTATTTACTTTTTGGCTAAGGAATTTCTAGATGAAGTTTAGTGTTGGATAAGATGTAAAAATATTATTGTAATAGATTGGTGACTGGGGAATGCCCCTAAGTTTTGTAAGATTATTGATATAAACAAATGAATATTATGAATCATCTCTTCTTAATTTGTTATTATATCTTCTTAAGCTTCATAATTCCACGTATGGTCTTCTAAATTTGTGAGAGCACGCCTTACACTTAATGTCAAAGCTTCTGGGAATGACTAAGGGTGTCATACTTAAGCTTTAATATTGAGTGTGGTGGACTGTTACGTTTAGGGTACCCCTTAGGGCATGACAACAGTAACAGCACATCAGCTGTTGCCAACAATCGCTCCAGGACATCACGACAAAACAACATTATCAATGACAGCAGCAGCCAAGCCACGTCCCACACACTCCA
Source organism: Combretum micranthum (assembly GCA_024138025.1). Lineage (NCBI taxonomy): Eukaryota > Viridiplantae > Streptophyta > Magnoliopsida > Myrtales > Combretaceae > Combretum > Combretum micranthum. The sequence goes on along the minus strand of JAMXBD010001130.1, from coordinate 54,813 downwards.
TCAAGTAGCTCTCTAATGCTCCACAACAGCAACAAGCATAAACAAAACAACCCCATGCTATAGTCAAAGAGTGTACTCCTTTCTATCTCCTGATCAAGAAACCGAGTGCCCATATCCAAAAAGCTGAGAAAATAGAGGAAACGGGTTAGATATAAGGATAAGTGAAGCCCATAATAGTTGAGACAGTGAATACCCACATGTTTATTTCAGCATGCATCACTAAGAATATGGGGGCCAATTCCACCTGGTCTTTTTAGTCAAATTAATGCCTTGGGCTTTTCTTTAATTATAATTAATGGTAGGCCAAAGGGGATATTCTTGCACTTTTCGTTTAGTAAAATAGATAAGGTAGCATTATTATCATTGTTTAAGGAATGGGATAAATTATAAGACTGACAAAAAGAGCCCAAAGAGGACAAGCCCACATGTGGAGAAGACAGAAGGATGCATAGAGAATACGAGGAGACGAAACAGCAGTATAGAATAGTAGCAGTAGAAGCAAAAAAAGAGCGAATTTCATTTTTCATTTTCTTTAAAAACATGAGTACGTGTATTTCAATCAAAGGGCACTAAAATCCTATTATTCTATTAATGCAGTCAAGAAATGCCCAACTTTCATTGGGATTTTGAGTTTTTGAAGACTTTCATGAGAAAATTTTAACTAGGGTGTTTTCTAACCTTTTCTTTGTCTTACTATTTGCTTGATTGTGTTATAAAGGTGTTGTGGTTTATAATGGATTCGATGAATTTGATGATTAAAGGACTTGTTTTGATATTGATTTTTGATTAACTAGATAATTAGCTATTGCTTCTTGTAGACTATTTGATTTGTGATTGGCCAACAATAATTAAATAGACAGGATTAGAAACACTCAAGAGAGATTCAATAATTTGTACAAGCATATCTTGGGTTTTTGGAAAAGATTCATCATAGGGACATGCGGGTTTTGACAAAACTTATGAACTCACACTCTTCATGCAGTTGGAAATATAGATTGGGTCACTTGGCAATGTTTGGTCTATAATTTCAACTAAAGTAGTAATTTCGGTATGAGAGAATTACTATTTACCTGATAATTATAGATAAATCACCTTGGTGGGATGATTTATGCTATAATTGGAATTTTGCTACTTTGAGAGGTAGACGAGTTCCAGTGAATTTAGTTAAATCCCAGTTGATCAACTTTAAATATCGATATGAGGCATATCATTAATTCAAATGAGAATATAATTGCAATCCCTAATCTAATTTTAGCATCTCATAGCCTCAAAACCCTCAATAATATTGCTAGGACATTCAGTTTAAAGTGTTCAATTAAATCATTAGCTTAGTTTTTAGATAAAAACAAATTTTCAATATCTTAGCTCAGGGAATAACTCAAATACCTAGTATTTAGCCATTAGCTCCATGTGGATCAACCTAGTCTCACTAGATTTTGTTATTACTCATACGCGCCCAATTTACTGGCCGATTATTTTTACACGTTTAAAAAAAAGTACTAAAAAAAAGTGTAGTCAGTCACATTGCTAGGGATAGGCAGTATTAAGAAAGCTCGTTGCTAGCCATTCTTCTCTATGAATGCTTGCTTAATTCTTTTCTTCCTCTCAGTTTATGTAATCGAGAACTAACTTTATGTTTGTGTTTTACAGTGTCTAACAAGAGGTTCTTCTTTGAAACTTCTCAACTTTGATCCCGATATTAAAATAATCTTTCATTGGGGTTCAAGGAAGAGTGCACAAGCAATGGTTAAAGCTTTAGAAATTGAGGAGGATCGAGAGAAAAATTTTGAAAAGGTTATGTTGGCGAATGCCAGAGAATAACAAATAACCATGTCAGAGTATGCTATTAGTGTTAGTTTTATTACTGCAAATAATTTTAAAATTATGGTTATGGTCATTTAGATGTTGCAATAGTATTTCCAAATTGATGGATTACAAAATGAGGACCCTAATGCCCACATTTAGATCTTTCTTGAAATTTGCAATACTTTTAAGATTAATGGGGTATCTAATGATGCTATCTGGCTATGCTTATTCCTTTTTTCCTTAAGGGGACGAGCTGGCCAGTGGCTAAACTCTCTTGAAACAAAAACGATTACCACATGGTATGCTATGGCTAAGCAATTCTTGAATAAGTAGTACTTCTTGCTTACTAACTACTAAGCTCCATAATGATATCTCTGCATGCGCTTAGATAGAGTCTAAAACCTTATACAACATTTGGGAGAGGTCTAGGGATTTGTTATGGAGGTGTCCATCCCCACTTAGTTGTAAATCCAAACTTTCTACAATTATTTCAGTCATACAACCAAGTAGATGATTGATCCTACAATTGATGGTAATCTTTATACCAAGACACCTAAGGAATCTCAAAAGTTAATTGAGGACATTATTAATAATAGTTATCAGTGAGGACACAATAGGTTTAAGTGATGGGCAGTTGAAGTCTATGACATTAATCTTATGACCACTTTAGTCACTAAGATAGATGATATTAGCAAAAAGGTTGATGGGATGGTAATTTTTCAAAGCCCCTAGTATCCAGTTGTAGGCCTAAGTGTTGATGGCTATTATGACCAAGACCCTTCTCAGCTGTTGGATTGTTTAGGCAATCCAAACGGGCCCTAGAACAAACCCTACAACAATACTTACAATGCAAGGTGAGGGAATCACCTCAATTTCTCTTATAGCAATCCCAATGTTAAATGGAGTAATCTTCAAGCACCCAGATTTTAAAGCCTCCCTCCTAAAGAGAAGAAGCCTAATTTAAAAGATCTTATGATGAAGTTTATATAAACTTTAGAGGTTCACTATCAAAGCATGGAAGCGGCTCTAACAAATTGCAAGGCCTATATTAATAATCTTGAGAACCAAATTAGATAGACTGTAAAATTGTTATTGAAAAGGACACAAGGATCACTATCTAAGAACATAATACCAAACCCGAAGGAGCATGTTAAGGCAATGGCCCTTATGAGTGGAAAGAAGTTGCAATCTAACTAAAAGGATGGGGAACCAATTACTGAAGAGGGAAAAGACCTTAAGAAAAAGGACAAACTAAAGGAGAAGGAGCAACCTCAAAAGGTGAAGGAGTATAAGCTACCTATCATGTACCCTACCTGCCTCAAGAGAAAGCTTGGGAATATTTCTGATTTGATTTTAAGAAAAGAGTGTTCAGCAATCTTTAAAATAAATTTCCTAAAAAGTTTAAGGATCTAATGAGTTCTACTATACTTTGTTTGATTGGACAGTTGGTTGTGTAGAGAGCTTCAGCAGATTTAAGGGCGTACCAATTTCATGCCAGACAAGATGTTCAAATGGTGGGGTTGGTGTTAGTGATTGCACTCTAGACCAGTCATTGGATATTATCATTCTTACATTTTATTCATAGAGAGACATTTATTATTATATTGTTTACATGTTTTCTTTTAATAATGTCCTTAAATAATCATGTAATATTTTAAATGTCTTTAGATGCTCATTGTTATGAGAAAAATAATGAATTAAATCTCATACAAGGTTTGATTTACAAACATGAGATGTTTATTTGTATGGAGATATAAATCAAACTCATAGGTACAAGTTGCAGAACTAAGTACCGGACCAACCTGCCACATGGATTAATATCATAAATGATTCACATAATAACTATATCATTATATCCTTAGACTTGTAATCATCATAGATTCTAACATGAGAAAACACTATGATTTGACACATTCAAATTTTATCTTTAACCAAATAATTATAAGGTCATGATCGAGCATAAAGTGAATCATGTAGAAGGAAATGAGTGATTAAGATGGGATTTGTCCCTCTTATTATAATAGAGATGTCTCTGGGTCCCTCAATAAGTGAGACTGAGAAATACATGGTCGTGCTTAAATAAATTGATAGTATAATATATATCATTTGTTTTATCAATCTACTTGAAGATTAAGAAAAGATAAGGTTGAGCAACATAGGGGTGACATTATCCATGTCTTATGTTCAATCTAGATATCGTGTGACAAGATGACTGTGATATAAGTTATGGATTAGGTTATATCGGATTGACGACCTTCATTTGATTTATGTAGTCATAATGTCTTGCTAAAGGCCACTTATGACTTGTGGACCTAAAATAAGATTTAAGCCAAGTACCGACATTAAATGAACCTATAGAGTCGCATACAAAGAATAAACACATGTGTAAATTTAGAAAGTGTCCAAATTTTAGATGCACTGCCTTAATTATATTATCATATTTAGAATAGGAAACTGGGTTTTTTATTAAAGATTTATTTTTGAAATCCAATTTTAAAATAAAAGGTAATAGATAACAACGAATCTTAGTTACGTATTTAAAATAGGAAAGGATATGATAAAGAAGATCATGTTTCATCCTATATATATATATATATACATATATTGTGCTCTCTTTTCTTATGAGATGTGAAATATTTTGAGAGAAAAACCCTAAACACAGAAAAAGCAAAAAATAGGATTTTCTTTATTGAAAGGCAAAAACAGGTCAACAACAGTAGCAAATCACAAGTGCTAGTATGCTAGTGTTTGTAATCCGAAAAGGGGTTTGTTCACGAAGATATCGGTAGAGGGTGTTCACGAGAAGCAACTCCCATATTTAATCTCTTATAGATCATGTATAGGTCTATTGAAGAGGAACCTCATATGTGTTTCTTTGACCGCGAAAAATGTTAGTTTCCTAATTTTCTTGATATTTTTGTTGAAACACTTGGAATCTAGTGGGAATTCTAGAAATTTTTCTCCGTTGTGAAATCTTTTAGAGTGTTCGATCTCGAGAAATCCCAACAATAGTATTGGAGCCACTTGCATGTTCAATATAATCAAATCATGTGTTCTGCATTTGTATGTATGAGATACGTATGAGTAATTGGATTAGATGATTCACATTCGTATACATGTGATATACATAGGAGAACCAAATTATATGATTCGTGTTATTATGCATGTGATACATAAGGGAAACCGGATTATATGTTTCATGTTAATATGTATGTAATATGTAGAGAAATCTAATTAAGAAAGCCAACATGTTTAAATTGATTAAACTATAGATACATAAAATATGACATATTATATATATGAGATATACATATAATCTATATAACACATATTAGTATGTGTTATATTGAAGTTATAAAATTATATACCTATAGTCCTCTTCTTAAACACAGTCAACACTAAGTGAGTGCACCTATTGCACGTACTATAGAAATGAAGTATAAGATCGTCTCTCACAATGATATATAAGTACTAGTTGTCACCTTTTTTTTAGTATGTAGCCTAGAAAATCAAGTGAATAGTATTGTTATGCTATCAATTATGCTACTAATTTCCTACAAGCTGTAACTATTGATTTCTAATATCGATTACTTGAATTAAATGCAAAACACAACAACTTAGACCTTGCTTTATCGATGAACTTGACATGTCTATTAAAATCATGCAACTAATATTACTGGTTCCTTAACTGTAGAATTCATTAATTAAGTTAATGGCTTTCTCAAGATCATTAACATCTAATTATAATTTTATCAGTCGAAGTCTCTTATTACGCTAATAGCAAATTACGATCGCATATATTCAAGAATCATATACTAGTATTAATTTTTATGTAGAGAATTTTACAATTCTACCCTAGAATCATGAGCAATCCTTTCCAACGCCCTAGATCAATATGAGTTGATTTCTTAATTAACATCGAACATCAAACTATACTATACACGATACGGAATTATGATCCAATAATAGCAGTTGTTAGAATTAAGTGTACTAGTAGTAATTTATTGCTTAATTTCATATAGAGATGCATTAACTCATCGTTGTGAAGTCTAAGTACACACTACTCAATCATGGATCATATAATAAGGCAACAAAGCAACAAATGAAAAAAAAAAAGCAACAAGTAAACATGAATAAAACCCTCTTAATGATGCAAATGTTTGAAATCTTCACCACACAAGTTCAAGTGAATCACCTTGTCCTTCTCTCTCAAGAATTTCTAAGGAGTGCGTTCTTTTTTTATTTTCTACAAGTGATAGGTTACAATGCACTTATGAACAGATGTCACTAGAAAACTAATTGTGATTGACTAATTTGGTGATAGAAATTGGTTAGGGATTTTCTCTCAGGTCAATTGTGTTTATATGTATATGTTTTAGAAGGATGTGACACGATCTGGTACTTTTTCCTTGCCCCGTTTGCTTTCATCTCTTTGCAAAAGATAGTTATTCAACTTCTGATGTGGAAAATAAGACAAATCACACCCCATATCATGGTCATGGCTCGGGCTGTGATAACCTAATTTTGCTTTATCCAAGATCAATCATGGTTACGCCCTTACTTATAATCATTGCGGCTTGAAAATCCCACTGCTTGGCATGGGTGGGATCTAGAGATGACACATCATGTGAAGGGAAATCCTTTGTGGATCATAGCCACACCACAGCCTATGATCGAAGCACCAAGAAATTTGATGCATATCACAGTTGAGATTCCCTATGTAATTGCCCCTCATCAAAACGATACATGGTCACATTGCAAGCCATGATCTCTATAGCTTCTTATTCTCCTTCAATTCTTGTAACTATAATTTACCTTTAATCACATATGCTTCTTTCACTGCCTCAATCATGGCCACACCTTAGACTGTGATCAATGTGGCTCTTTATTTTTCTTCTGTTTCACAGTCGAAATGTTACTTGACTTAATCTTTGGTGCTTATTTCTTCTATCACGGCCTCACCCATAGTCATGATATACCCCTCATCTACTATTCTTGAGGTTAAGCTGATTTTTTTCTTCATCCAAATGTTGATAATTTATCCAACTAATGTCCTAAGTCACATGAAATCAGCATATGAATAACTAAGTACCAATTATAGGGATTATTTACAAATATAAGTACAATTAGACTAAAATAACTATTGAATTAATAGAGTAAACAACCCCTATGAAATTTCCCCACACTTAAGCTCAGTGTTAGGAAAAAAAAATCATAATTGGTGTTTTTGTTCAAAACATGTCAAATTGTTACTACCTTGCACTTATTTTTACTCAACCAACTTTCACAGATCAATTGCCTTGTAATTCCTCTCATCTCACCATAACATGTGCTTGAGTTACCATTGCTAGAGTCCTGAGACTAATCCAAGTAACTTAACCTTTACCCTCATCATTTAAACAGGCTTCTAGTTTAAAACCAGACAAATAATCACAAAGTAAAACAAATTTAGCCAACTTCATCTCCTTACACATAATAGTATAAACCTCTCTAATCAACTCTACAAGAATTATACCTTTAAGTGAAAGCATATAAATCAACTTATCCCCTAAATTTCTTCTTTATATATATATATATATAACACACATATATATACCTAGTCTTTTAGGAATCCACAACCCATTTAATGAACTTTCAACCAAAAATCCCGAGCTTGTCACCCAAGTTAACATATGTTATTCCCTCGAAAGGTTGTCTCTCAGGCTTACTCACTCAAGTTACGAGACCCACTAAACATTTCTTTTTTAATATCCCAATTTTTAAAGGAATTTCATCAACCAATCAATCCCAAGCCAAACGACATTAGGTAACTGGGTTTTAAAGTACCCTATCAAACCTTCATCTCTTTAACAAATTAAGGAATAACCTTTTTCTTTAAAAAAAAAATCCAAAGGGGATCATCAAGTTATAAGTTTCATTTGAACTTTCCTCGAAAGAATATAAAGCTCTCAAGACAATTGTATGAAAGAATATACCTTTTAGTAGGCTTAGAAATGGACTATTTGACCATTACTAAGGACCTTATGCCAGTCTCAACCTGAATTTCTAGCTTAAATAATAAGTAAAACTAAATCACCTAGATCCTACCGTGCTACCTCAACATGTTAACAACAGCACAAATGAACATAAACAAAGCTTTAGAATAAAATTCACATTTAATCGCCCAATATTTAACTTTAATTCATGAGTGTGAGAGATATTGGCAGAAAATTTTCGTGAAAATTTTGCACTATGTAAGTGTTTTCCTATTAACTTGCTTAAATGAGGGACAATCTAAGACAATCCAAAACCAACTTCCAGCAATTCACTTACTCTGCATTCCCTTCCCTACACTTAGATAAAGACATTGTCATTAATGTCTTAGTAACCAAAACCACAAAATGGAAAAATAAATGAATAGGTAAAGATAAAATAAAGAAAAAGAACTAGTACTCCCCTTGGATTTGAAATTGCAGGACTTAACATTGTTCCAATTCTAATCGTGATATGAACCATTACAATCAAACACTAGATGCACGGTCATGACCTGGGCTGTGGGAGTACTCTAACTACCAAGGGTCCTTTTCACGCCCTTTTATGTAGCCATAACGAAGGTTATGATCTTTATGGTGCTTTAGTCTTCAATCTCGACAGCTGATTTCATGGGCACAATAGGGATAATGATTGCCATAGATGAACTTTTCTTGAAGGCACAAGCTCATAAAAGCACATGATTGTCACGATGATTATTTGCTCACTTAATTAGACCCTTGTTATGACCATGATCTCTCTATCACACCCTGGATCACGGGTGTGATAGACAGAAGGATTGGCCTTCATATTTCTAGCTGTATGAACATGATCGTGACCATGCCTGTGAATTGAGGTTTGATATTTTTTTGTCCTTTTCCCCACATTAAGGAAAATTGACTATCTAAGTGTGTTCTTCATCTCCTGAAATAATCCTTATTAATGAAAATCGGGCTCAATTGTTACAAGTGTCTGAAAATAGAAAAAATATATTAAAAGGAATTTTAAATGACTAAAAACAAAAAAAAATAAAATAAATCCAACATAAATTAAACATGGTTTGTCTCCCATGAAGCACTTGTTTAACGTCACTAGCTCGACGTGCAAATATTACTACATTGAATATTTAGACACGAGGAGCTTTTACTTGCTCCTTTGGATTTGGTTTTGTACTGCCTACTAGTGACCCTTGACTCTTTCTAAAAGCATTTTAGCTATTTAACCTACTTGGTTCTCTAATTTATGAATTGAAGCCTCATAATTCCTCAAAGTTGTCTTAGGCACTTGCTAGCATGCTTCTGCATCCTTAATAAATTGAGTCATCATCTCTTCTAGAGATGTTGACTTATATTGAGCAAGGAGAAGAGGTCTCCGAAAACTCCATGGTGGCATATTGGAATTCTAAGCATTGGAATTGTTCCATCTGAAGTTGGAATGATTCCTCCAACCCGGATTATATGTATTGTTGAATGGATCATTAGGAGGTTTGTTAACGTTACCTATGTAGTTTACTTGTTCCAACTAATCAAGTTCTTGGGTGCCTGAATAAATAGAATCTACACCAACCAGCTGTTGACCTTGAGATATGGTTAAACCATCAATTTTCTTGGTTAATGCATCTATCTTAGCTATTAGAGAAGTTGCAATGTCTATCTCATGTACTCCAGTGGTTCTCTTTTCCTTAGACCTTGAGAATGACCATTGGTAGTGGTTATTGGCAATGTCTTCAAACAGCTGCAAGCATTGCTCCGGTGATTTGTAGTTCAAAGCCCTTCCTACAACAACATCTATCAACTATCTTATCCAGTAGTTCACACCATTGTAGAAGATCTAAACTTGTGTCCATTCAGGGAGTCCATGGTATAGGAATTTCCTTAGCAGTTCCTTCTACATTTCCTAAGCTTCATACAAAGTCTCTAAATCCATCTGACAAAAGGAGGAGATATCAACTCTCAGCTTAGCCATTCTTGAAGGTGGGAAATACTTCCTCATAAACCGTTCAACCATCTATTACCAAGTGGGGATCGACTGTCAGGGCAAACCATTCAACAACTTCTTAATGTTGTTGCTCAATGAGAACGGACACAATTTCAAAAGAATCACATCATCAAACGCCCTGTTAATCTTGAATATGTCATAGATTTACAAGAATTGCTAGAGATATGCATTAAGATTGTTATTTGATGATTACTTAGTTGATAAACTACTAAAGTAAAAGTGATCACACATTACTTGTAATAATTGAATTGTTGTTGCTGATGAGTATTTGTTATGGAATGATCGCTTTAATGATTGAACCTAATACTACCTAGTTAATTAATTAAATATACATGCATTGCATGACAACATATTTACATTAACATGGTACCCGCGTCATGTATTAATATTCTGATTTTGTGGCAATGCTTTGGTGAGTCCAGTGAATCTAGTTAAGGTTATCATTGGGTTGTCAGCTCCACAAGAACTAAGTCGGCAATGAAGGACATCACCTGTGTTGGGGTTAGCTTTAAGGTATTAATACTTAGGGAGTTTTTTATGGTTCTAAGGTAAAGTTGAGATTATGTTCATAATGAGTATATATAAACAATAGATGAGTTTCAAAGGAAATCCTCCTTCCTTAATTCTTTTTAAGGTGAAGTTAAGGTTATGTTAATAATATGTATAGATAAACAACAAATGAGTTTCAAGAAGAAATCTCCTTCCTTTTTCTCTGTCTCTTCTGGGTGTGAATGTTTTGGGTTAATCCTTTAACCCCAAGAGAGGGCGTAAATCTCTATTGGTTTGAATTTCGGTCATCTAAACTGTGCATGTCATATGGTTGAGTGTTACATTACATATTATTGCTAACAAAATTGCTTGGCGTTTGTTTGATGTGTGATCTAGTCTTGTTATTCACTTAGCTATAGATTCGCTCACGCCCTTATAGTTCTTATGCAGGATAGCATCAGGAATAGGTTAAGACTATGTGAAAAAGAGAGTACATCTCTAGTGAAGACTTTGAAGATAAGAAGATGAACTTAGAATGTAATCCATATGTTTAGTATTCAAGTTAGAAATTTTGTAATGTATAAGATAAGTTTAGAACTAGATTAATTGTATAATGGTTTGAAACTTTGTAATATGTATTTTATCTATCATATTTTACTGTTTGGTGGGGGATATCGATTCTCTTGGTCCTGATGGACTGTGGGAATTCGTATTTCCTTAGTCATCAAAATGTTTTTATACAATTAAAACTTGTATAACAAATATTAAGTAGAGTTTTGCAGTTCTCTGACTTGTAAAATGGTTCTCATATTACGAATGCATATGTAATATGATTACTTTAGGTTATTCCTTCCAAGTCCTCTTTTGAGACATAACACCTCTTGTTTCATAATTGTGGAAATCAAGTCATTTAGAGATGTGTTTTTCATAAAGAGGGCCGGAAGAATTTACATCATTACCATGTTAGCCCAATGGGTGAACATTATCATTCAATAGATTCTAGTTTCTATTAGCCAACATGCTTTAGTGCCCATAGGTTTGTCACCTTATTGTCAAAGGACTGACTATATCTCTCATAGGATTGAAACACCTCAAAATTTCATCTTGGTATATAAGGTGTTTGAAATTTGGGGTATCAATTTCAAGGGGATGTTCCTGTTTGGTAACAAGAATATCTTGGCAGAAGTTAATTATGTGGTGTTACCCACTAATGAGGCAAGGGCTATCACAAAATTTTTAAGGAAGCTGTTACCCTAGTTTTGTGCTGCTTAACCGATCATAAGTAAGAGGTGTAAACATTTTTGCTAGTCTCAAATTGAGAATGTGCTTAAAAGGTATAGGTTAACCTGTAGAATATTTGCTTCCTATCACCCTCAATCCAATGGTCAAGTCAAGGTTTCAAGCTAAGACATGAAATCAATTTTAGATAAAATGGTTAAGTATCATAGGAAAGACTAGTTTGAGAAGTTGGATAATTCTTTATGGGTCTATAGAATTAATTATAAGACCCCTTTAGACACCATCCCTATCTTGTTTAGTGTACGAGAAGGCTTGTTATTCGCCAGTAGAGATCAAGCATAGAGCTTACTAAACAATAAAGAGTGTGAATTTCATTTAAACATCGTCAAAATGAAGGGGATAAAAATGTTACATGCTTTGCAAATCTATCAACCCAAGTAGTTTTAAGAAGGTGATCATGTGTTGCTCTTCATCTCTTGGCCAAGGTTATTTCCTGGAAAACTCAAATCCAGGTAGCCAAGTCCATTTATGGTTAAATCTTCCCTTATGGAGTAGCAGAACTTGAACATCCAAGAAAAGGGACTTTTAAGATTAATGGTCAAAGACTAAAATTGTATTTGAGAAGTGATTGTGAATATAAAGTATGAGAGGAGTTCAAGCTCTACTCAGCAAAGATTTGAGCATGAACGTTGATATGCATCAAGCCAACAACATTAAACATATGTGCTTCATAAGAGCCAGCCTATGTCTAACTTTGAAATGGCTACCTTTACTCTCTCTCTCTCTCTCTCTCTCTTCCCCAAAAAAAAAAATCCTTTGAGCATTTTTTTCGACAAGGTTGTGTGCTTTTTCAAGCGATGGAGACACTTTCAAGTGATTAAAGTAGAAACAAGGTGACAAATGCACTAAGCGTAAGGAAATTCTACCAAGAAACTCAACTTGTATAGCCAATATGACCATGCCTAACTCACATCCAACAGAAGGAGGAAAAAATGTTGACATGCTAATTGAAATGGACATATGCATGCCTATGCTAATTTAAACATTAACATTTTCCCTTAGTGTGATCGTGCTCTACCATCGTGCTAAATTGGAAATTTTAGTTGCACTCACAATGATATGCTAACACGATCGTAATGATAGGTCATGTTAGCCCAGGAAATCACTTCTTCTTCTTCTTTTGTTTTTCTTTTTTCCGACACAACCATGACATCTCACCCCTACCATGCCCATGCCCATGCCCGTGCTCATGCCATCTTCACATACGCACTCACACAACATCCTCATTTTACACACAACGATCCATTCAATTCTTCTCATCTCACTATGACTTACATACACACATGCTCATCTTCATACCATGACCATGTTTAGATAGAAATTTCTTGGATCTTCCCATTATTAAAACCGTTCATACAATGACCAAACAATCTAAGTAAGTATCTCTTTTTCTTTCCTTTTATTCCCCTCCTCTTCTTGCATTCTTTGGACATGCTAAGCAATTAAGGTTTGAGATTTCACTTTGATTTTTTGAGTATTAGTATAATATTATGTGATCTAGACATTTTCTTTCTTTCTTTTTTTTTTGCTTGAATTAGTGTTGATTGTATTTCTTTTTACAATATCCCTAGAACTTTGGTCCAGCTAATTTTGAAATTAAGGTTTTATATTGATGATTTGAGGACTTTGGATTGCAAATTGAATTGCTTAATGATTGAAGCCACTCTTACACTGCATTGAGTTTAGAAAGCATATTCAAACATCCTACCATGACCTCATGTTTGGAACCCATGTCATTCAAGTTATCTTTTTCGTGCTTTCTTCAACATAGTATAAACATGGCTATGGTGATAGGTTTTGTTAAGCATAATAGCATTATCCGCTTTGTTTTGCTTGCAATTTTCAACCTTATGATTCACCATCGAGCCTTGCACATGTGTTTCATCTATCTTGATTATTTCATATGGTATGAATTTAGCCATTCATGCACACTCCTTCTATATAATGCTTTTCGTCTATTTCACTTAGGTGTCAATTGGTCTCATTCTTATTTTGGTTCTTTCTTTTCAAATGGATAGAAAGACAATGGCATAGAAGAAGGACCCAATAACAGATACAGCAACCATGATTTTAAAGCATTGTCATCGTTACAATGGGATTGTTGAGAAGAAGATAACCTATCCCAACATGTCTATCAATTGGGAAGTTTACAGGTTTGAAGATGACTTCCGCCAATTTCTTTCGAATGGGGCATGGAATGCCTTATTCAACATGCAAAAGGGAATCTATCAATAGCTTACATTGGAGTCTACAACCACATTTGAGATTCAGTATCTGAGCCTGATTCATGGGATAAATAATAATGTTGATTTCATGGTTAATGGGCAATGACACAAGATCTTGCTGACATCTTTAAGATTCACTCAGAATTGTAGGAGAAAGAGTATATAAAGATAGATGAGTTTCCATGCCTCCCTCTAAACTAGCCGAGGGTATCAAATAGCTTTAGAAGATGACCATTACAATCCCTTTGCCTCCAAGGGTTCACATTTTCTTGCTCATCAATTAATGATTGTCTTAACAATATTAGTGTAATCGATCACTCCAATATACTTCACATGCACAGCATGATCAGGAACTACTTAGTCAATGTTGGCGTGTTGCTAGCACTTAGCATGAGACTTCAGGCCATTGACTCTAAAATCAAGGGGTTTTTCTATAGTGCATGTATTACACAATTATTGAAGCACCTCAGAATTTTCCCAACAAAAGATCCAGGGAACTTTATAACCGAGTCATATCTTGTAACTAACAATCCCTTTATATAGTGTCATTTTCCCAAAGTCAATAACATCTAGCAATGGTAACAATCACAATAATAGTAGGATCATAAGGAGTTCTCTTCTTCAAAGTCGCTAAGAATTCTCTTTATTCAACCCGCTCTTCAACTAACCCATTGAGTGAAATGGCTCATGACATTTCTAAGATAAAGATTGTGCACAAAAAACAGATAAAGAAGCATAGGAGTTTTAAAATATTTACAATGAAGAGTTTACAAGCAATCACAAAAGAGCTAAGGGTGACATTGTCTAAAATTTGTGGTTCGTTAAACAATGACAAAGAAGAGGAAGAGGTAGAAGGCAAGATGGAAGTGGCTAAGAGGAAAGTTGAGGAAGGCAAAGGAAGGAATGGTGGTGTAGCAATCCAACTAATGTAGATAATGCTGATACTAGTAAGGGGGAAAATTCATGGTTAAAAGACGAGCTAAGCACAACAAAGAAGATCATAGAGATAGGAAGGCACCAATGGAGGTAAAGGGAGTGCAAGACTGTCATGCCCCAAAAGGTACTCTAAATGTGTTAATCCATCGCACACAACATTAAAGCTTAAGAATGACTACCTTAGTCATGCAAAACCTTTGATATTATGCATAAGGCTTACTTTCATGACAATAGAAGTCGCTGGTGAAGTTATGCAATTTAAGAAGATAACAATATAATAACATACAAGAATTTCTAAGCATAAATTATATAACTTCAAATGATCAAAGTCTTACAACTCAAAAAGGGTATATCTCAGTCAAAGTCTTAGGAAATTACAACTCATCAAGTGTTTCCAAAAGAAAATAAATCTATTTCAAATAACCAAGTACTACATAACGAGATTTCTATGGAAGCCTACTCCCAAAATATTGTTGTAAACTTCCTTCAAAAGCTCCCCCAGTCATAGTAGTCATTACCTAAATCCCCCTTGGGTATAGCCATAAGTATTCCTATGTAAAAAGAAATATATAAGGGAATAAGCACAACTTGCTTAGTGAGTAAATTCCCATAATCACATACCCATTCGTAGAGCATAAACAATCAAGTTTGTTAATTAAACATATGTAATGCAACACTTATATGATTAACAAATACATATGATTATTGGAAAATCATATGTAGAATGGAATTACACCCTCCATATCAAGGGTTAGAGAACGCTTTGAAAGAAAAAGGCTCATATGACTGCCAAATTTTAGTTGCCTTTCAGGTTCCTACCAACCACCAATTTTGGAATTTTAGTGGACTTTCCAGTTCCTATCAACCATCACTTCTAGTCCCCGAGTTTCTCGCCTAAAGCAATCAATCTGACGTGGCTCCTCTATGAGGCCATATTCCCTTAACGAAGTAGTTCCTCATGCTAAAGCAGGGCACCTTGCCTATCCGATCACATACATAAGAGTAGTTGCGAAAATAAATGTGACTCGACTTCATGCCATGCATGAGCAAATTATTAATTAATTTCCAACCGAGTTATTTCCCATTTTCAAAGGTAACCATCAAGATACATACAAACAATTCAATAGGATAATGGAATAAAAGCATTAATCAACAACTCAAGTTCTGATATACTTATCTTTCCTTTATCAAGCACCAATAAACATAAACATAAACTTATGATGATCCCACATGCAATTCCATTTTCATCTTTTCCTTATATTCAAGTGCTTTTATTCTACAAGCACATCCAAGAGTACGTAAAGCAAGCGAAATAAACTCACTCAACCATTCTACAAACTTCTAATTGAAATAATCATCCGGGAATAAAGCTTGAAGTTTGCGTCACTTAAATGAAAGAAATACCTAGAATGAGTATTTCATATTAGTTTTACTCAACTTTCTAACTTTATTAACTCTATTTGGGGTAGATTTCCCGGTTACTTAATTTAGATCTTAAAACAGCCATGAGTAACTCATTTTAACTTCAATTTCGCATATAAGTGGCCAATTTATACCTTCTTTGAACGCTCTATCTATTTATAAGGTTATTTCAAACATTTAAGGTCATTTAGGTCTTGGAACTATAGGGGTCAGATTGCGACTAGATTTGTATTCAAATTCATTTTTTACACTTTTGCAAGTTTCATCCTTTATAGACTCTCTAAGGCAAGTGTATAGATTATTCTTAAACTTAAACACAATTGGAAAGTTAATAATTCATAATATATGTATGATCCTAGTGATGTTGCTCAAAATGGAATTTCTACTAAATAACCCTTGTAATCACATTAGGAAACTTAGGCTCATGAAAAATAAACTTTTATGAACTTTGTAGTGAGACTTTATTTCTTAGGCTTTATAATGGAAAACTCATACTTGAAATAAGGTGCTATACTTTATTTTTATCTTTTACAAATTTAGTTCAATTTTTATTTGAAAACTCATTTGCAAAAGCATTGATTTTTAAGTGTTTTCAAGTAAAGAATTTCAAGTTATAAAATTTCCAAAAATTTATTTCCATGTCTTGGCATTTCTAAGAAAAATAGGAAATTGGTTTTGTTTTCAAATTTTTCTTTTCACAAAGGATTTCCTAAATATTAAAAATAAGTTTTTCCATAACAAAAAAATTGTTAACATAAATGAGTTTCAAGAATTTATTTTGACACTTCGACAACATCACTATGAGTGTTATATGTACATGAACATAAGACTAAACTCATAAATATTATAATAACAAAGTGAACTCAAAGTAAAAAGTTTATAAGGTGAACAATAAAAATACAATGATAACGAACTAAGAAAAAAACATGGGAGTCTTAGCTTATAATTAAGATTCCCCATGATTTGAAATAATCCAATCACCATGTAAAATAAATAAATGAAACAAGGTAAAATAAAATAAAGCGGAAGTCTTGGATTTTAGACAAGGCTTCTTGAGACTTGAAATAATCCAGTCTCCTTCGGACTTAAATGTAGACAAGTCCAAGACTAGAAATTAAATAGTGTTATAATTTAATCTCTTTCGTTTCCATTTACCCAAATGCTTTGCAACTTCCTAATTTAGGTCATAATGAAGCTCTAATAACTACCACCTATTACAAAGCTTAATCAAGCTCTTCAATCATTCTTAAGACCACCAAAATACTCATTTTGCGATATAACTCTTTGTCAATTGCTAAATTATTATATCAAACTCAATTTCCACTTAAACTTTTTCATTTACACATTTAAACGTATTCTCTAATACTAGTTTAATTTCTTTTACTAAAGACTATTCCAAATGATCAATTTACATCCAATTTAACTTCCTAATTGATATTCAAACATTCTAAAAGTACCTATGTAATATAGTATAACATAATACCACAAACAATCATGTAATATAACAGCTCAAGTTCAATATCAATTGTTAATTTGGTTGTGATGTGTGCATCAAATTCAATCCATCTAACCTAATGTCTGTATTATGTTGATAAATTCATTATATACTCACTTTCAATGATCAAATCATGCTTATCATTTTAAATTTTATAGGAATCAAATAGAAACGGTACTTAAGTTTTTTATTGTGTTATTTTAGGTTATTGAGGACTTATTCAATAAACACAAGCAAATTAAGGGAAGATCTAAGCAAATTTGGACAACAAAATGAATGCACACCGGCCAAATAAAAGCTACAATGCCAGCCTTTATGGGAAAAATAGCGGCCTTCATCAAATCAAATTTAACACAACTGGCTTTCAAGACAGATTTCACCAGCTTTCAAGTTTTATAACTTACACTGGCAAAATATGAGTCAATGCCAACCGACGTTACATGTGCACAAATTGCAAAACTTTAATACTGATGCCAACACCGCTAGTGTACAATAAGGTCTACATCAGCTTTCATAATTTCAACGTATGCCAGCATCTGGGCATTCCATACCGTCTACATACATGCCAGCATACCCATACACCGCTACTACATCATTTCAACACTAGCGATGTAAAATATTCTGGGCATTTCTGATTTAAATGAACACCGACAAAATGAGTTCCTATGCCGCCGGCATTAAAACCGACATACATGCACAGCAACTCTCATAAATTAATTCTTCAAAGGAATGCTAGCTGATCCAAAAGGTACAACGCAGGTGTATAATGAGAAATTGACAGCGTATGCTCCTACGTAAATTTTTAGTATAAATATTTTTTTTGTCAATTTGGAGAGACACAATACGAAAACAAAACCTTAGACAAAAGAGATCTAAGAACAATATGTCTTTGTGATTTCAATCATAGGGCACTAAAACCCTATTGTTCTAGCAACATGTAGAGGTGATTTTAGGGTTTTGATACAATCAAGCAATGCTCAATTTATTGGGTTGATGGATTTGAAGACTTTGATGAATGAAATTTCTGTTAAGGTGTTTTTTATCCTTGTTTTGTATTATTGATTGCTTGATTGTATGATTGAGATGCCATGCTTAATTGATTTGTGAATATGCATTGATGGATTTGATGAATTGGATTAATTGACTTGTTTTGATATTGCTATTTGATTATTTGGGAATTTAACTATTGTACTTGTAGTCTATTTGATTTGTGATTGGCCAACATTAATTAGATAAATAGGATTAGAGATACCTAGAAGGGATTCGATAATTTGTACAAACATATCTTGGGTATTTAGAAAAGATTTGTCATAGGGATATGCGGGTTTTGACAAAACTCATGAGCTCACGTTCTTTATGCGGTTAAGATTATAATTTTAGGTTACTTAGTGGTGCTTGATTTATAATTTTAACTGGAGTAGTATTTTCGATGTGAGCAAATTGCTATTTACCTGACTTATAGTAAAATTGCATTGGCCAGGATGATTTATACTGTAATTAGAATTTTGTTACTCCAGGAGGTGGGCGAATTCTAGTGAGTTTGGTTAAAAACTAATAACCATTTTAATCTCAACTTGAGGCATAGATCCAATTCAAATGAAAATATTTTGCATCGTTCTTGATTGTTTTTGCATCTCCTGAAACTGGATCCCTCATTTATGTTGCTAGAGCATTCGGTTTGAAGTGTTCACATTGCTCATTAATTTAGTTTTTAGTTAAATCATAATCTAATAACTTAATCTAAAATTTGATCTTTGATGGCTTAGCTTAGGGAAACATTCGAATACATGTACTTAGCCATTATGCACACCTGGTTTTCTAGCTAACAGCCGATTATTTTTGCACTTACATAGAGTTTAAAAATCATAAGAGCATAATTAGGTGTAGTCATATGCTGTTAATTCACTAAAATTCAAGTAAATAACGTTGAAAACACAAATTTAAATTAGCCTTTTACCTAAAAAAAAAACCAACCACCACATTAACTCAACTAAAATCATTATTTTATAACTTCAACCATTTAACTCCGATCCAAATCAATCCTAAATGCCATCCTTAATTACTATCATAACACATTAAATTAAAGAAACTTACCTCACTCCATGAATAACCAAAGTGGGGTAGACTGGGTGTTAGTTTAAACAACCGCCATTGCTTGGTTTCCCAACACTTTATAAGATAAAACTATGATTAGTTGCTTAATCTAGCTTAATACTAGCTTAAATATATGTTAAGCAAGCTTGAGTTATGTGATCTAGTGCAATATTACCTTCAAAGTGTTTGAGAGGTTTATGATAAGAAAAGGAGAAGAACAAAGAATTTTTTTACCCTTTAAGGGTAACTACACATTTTCTATTTTACATCTAATTTCTCCTTCACTAAATCCTATAACCAATATTCTCAAAACCCATTTGAATATTGAGTTAAACTTACTAGGTGTTTTAAATACTATGGAATTTATCAAAGTTTTAGACCCAAAGTAGAGGCAAAATCAAAAATTGTTAACATATATAGCCTTTTTGTGAAATTTTAACTTGCAAATGACTTCCAATTTTATACATAACATATTTGAAACATGGTATGATGTTTAGATTATTTCATGATTAATCTTGATTCCTTAACAAAAAGGCACATTGCCAAGAGACTCAAACCTCCCGGGGCTCCATTGGAGCACGTAGCTCACAACATGCCCAGCAACAACTTAGATAACATCTTTAAAGGTTAGCCAACCTCAAGAGCAACAAACAGTTTAGCATACTTGATGCCCACGACATTGTTTGCTCTCCCTTTGTTAAAGCTATCACAAAGGAGTCTCCACCTCCCGACATTAGAAATTCGTAACTAGAGTACCATGATGCCTCCACCAACTTAATGGAGCACCTCAGTTGTTTTAGCTCACAAATGAGCCCATCCGACATCTCTAACTCCATCGTATTTCCTAAGAAACTTCAACAAGGTAGTAAGCCTATGATATAAAGGCATTATTCCTAGCATCTCTGACTTCAATGAGCTTAGTAAGCTCTCTTATTAATATTTCATGACAAGTAAGCAACCAAAAAAGGACTCATCCATTCTCAACTTCACACAACAAAGTTATAATAAACCTTAAGAAATTGTATTACCCACTTCAATATTTACACAACAAAGATCATGTATCTTAACACCAATATGACCCTTAACGCAGCTACATAAGGGTTGAAAGAATACTTCCGACTTCCCTATACCATCATAAAGAAACAACTATAAACTCTTACCAAACTTCACTCTTAAGTAGCCAAATACATCACCCACAAGGAGAACATCTTCGCTAAATAAGAGTCAAAGCACACCTCGAACAAACATAAAAGGTTGCAAGATCAACCATCTAGTAATTACAAGCCTATCTTTGATATAACAATAATATGTTTAGTAGACAAAATGGATGAGATGCTCCATCTAATCCGTGCACCATCCCTCACTTCAAAAGGTATGCTTTACTAAACAATCTTATAAGATAGAATTCTAAGATTCAATGATAATTCCAACAACTCTAAATGTTAATTTCTCTCAAATGATGATTTTGATGATAACAAAAAGGATTAAATGATTTCTTACATATTTAAATTAGTGTGCAGATGTGTATAAGATAAACTTATATCAGAAAGTATATCAGACGGTTAGAAATTTTCATTAAGAACAATTTATCTATCAGAAGGAACGTAAGGTTGTTAAGAAACAAAAATAACTTTACGTATATTACATCTCAGAATTATTTTTCGAAGACCTAGCTCCAATGTTGAGTTTAATTTGGATACTATGCTCAATGTGTTCCATAAAGTCGGTTCAAAATTCACAGGGATTAAAATTTTGAATATATGTTCTTTTTAAAGTTCATGAACACATTATTGGAGAAGGACGGTTTAGATTTGAAATTCTACTTACATAACGAATTATATTTGAGGAGAAAGTTAGTGTGCATAATATGAAGTTCTTACTAAACACAATTCAGAATTTTATGGAATGTGTCCAATGATTTTTTTTAATATCTAAAAAACAAGGAAAGCTTGGATAGAGCATAAACAGTACCAGACGATGAATTTGTGCAATTACAGATAATTTCAAGTCCAAATTTTCAGTACAAGATAAACCTACAAGTTGTTAGAGATTTGGATTTATCTCCTAAAGTAGAGAATTCGAAGATTACTTCAAGAATTCAAAATTCAAATTGAGTAAACCGTATGATAAACACGAGCTGATATTTTGAGAATCACGAGCAGATTTCACGCACAAAAATCTGGGACAAGCTTATCCATCTTCTCTTCTAGCCGTTAGAGTAAACAAGAATAAAAAGACCAAAAACAAGACAAAAGATAGAAGAACAACAACAATGTGATAATTACCTTGCAACAGTAATAAAAGCTCCTTATGTAAAAAAACTGTCAAAAAATACCGTTATATTTTTTTTAGCGAATTCTTTTGAGGAAACTTAATTTTTATTCCTCTTGATTTGATCTTACACTTTTAGTGTGAGTTGAGAGTTACAAGTAGGCTTAGTTGATTGATTGATTAGGAGAATCAAGCTAAGTGAATTGTAGCCAAAAGAGAATTGGCAAGAAGTTCTTGTAACTTTTGTTGATTTGATTGGATAGTGGAACACAACTGGTGAGGAATACCGGGACTCTGGCTTGGAGCTGGAAGAAAGGATTGACGCTCAAGGCGAAACCTCTATAATTCAACTTTGCACTCTTTACTCCCTTATCTTTCTTTAAATTCGTGCAATTTTATTTGTTGTTCATAACTGTGATATATACTAGGAAGGTTGATCAAAGAGTAACTCATTTATATTTTCTTAATCAGAAAGTTAGTCAAAAGGTTTCTAGGAGTAAAAAGTTTTGAATTGATATTTGATTTTTCGTGAGGTTAAGCAAATCATTTTGATCCAAATTATTGTTTAAAGTTTTTATTTGTTAAGTTTATTGTTTTAAGAAAGTTTCAAAGCCATTTTAGTTGAATAACCAAGTGGTGTGAAATTTATTCAAAATTTTTAAAAGTAAATTTTATAACCAATTAACCCCCCCTCTTGGTTATCTTTTCGGACCAACAATTGGTATCAGAGCAGTGTTCATATATTTTATTTGAGTGATCTTTTCAAATGGCTGAAAACAATATTGCTATTAACCGAGCTCCATATTTTGATGGAACAAACTATCTATATTGGAAAATGCACATGTCTACTTATATAAAAGCTAATGACTATGGCTCTTGGCAGGTGATTGCTTTTGGAGATACACAAGTGACTTTGACTGATGATGCCAGTTTCACTGATGAGGAACTAAAGCTCATTGAGAAGAATAATAAGGCTAAGAATCTCTTACTCACACGATAGCTCCTTCTGAATTTTATTTAATTTCTTCTTGTGAAACTGCAAAAGACATTTGGGATACTTTGTCCAAAACTTATGAATGAACTAATACTATTAAGGAAACAAAGATTAATTCCTTGTTACAACAATATGAATTGTTCAAAATAAAACTGATGAGAAAATAAAAGAAGCTTTTAATCGTTTTACTGTGACAAATGAACTAACCTCTCTTGGAAAGAAAATGGATGATTCTGATCTTGTTAGAAAAATACTCAGAATATTGCCAAAGTCATGGGATGCTAAAAAGACAGCAATTGAAGAAGCCTAAAACTTGAACAAGTTAACTCTCGATCAACTAAGGGAGAAATTACTAGCTTACGAATCACATATTAACACAACTAAGGAAGCTGAAGGAAGTTCAAGGGCAATAACATTCAAAGCAAGGAAAGCCACAAGTGATGAAATTGACTCCGATGATGATGACATTGAAGAAAGTGTCGACATGCTTGCAAGAAGATTAAACAAGTTCTTTAAAGGTAAGAAATTTAATAATTTTAATAAAACTGACAAGTTTAGTGTAGGAAGGAATTATAAAGAAAAGGAGGAAAAGAAAGAAAGAAAGGAGATCATGTGTTATGAATGCAAGCAACCAGGCCACATCAAATATGATTGTCCAATCTTGAAGAAGAAAATGAAGAAATTCAAGAAGAAAAGCCATGCTATGATGGCGACGTGGAGTGATCTTGATGCATCAGAGAGTGAATCAGAGGATTCAAGTGAAATGAAGAGGAAGCCAACTTATGCTTAATGGCAGCTCTGAGGTACACTCTGATTCCGATGAAGAAATAAATGAAAATGATATGTATTCTGAAATGAAAAAATTACTAAAGGCTCTTAAAAGGCAGATCTTAAGATAACTAAACTAGAAGTTGAGAATAAAGCTCTAAAGAATGAAAAAGATGTTATGCGACAAACCAATAAATTACTCATCGATGAAAATATTTTGAAAAATGACAATGAGAAATTATTTGTCAAAACCGATGTTTTAAAGAAAGAAATGAAGTTTTGAATACCGAAATCAAGATTTAAAAAGTCGAGTAGAAGATCTATCTCAATCCATCAAGAACACATTCAATAAGTTTAATGAGAGTGATAAGAAACTGAATATGCTAATTAGTAGTCAAAGATTCTTTTATAAAACATGGACTTGGATATGAAACTGGGATTCGTCTAATAATTTGAAAAAGACGATTTTTGTTAAAGAAAACAAAACTGAAATGAGCAAGCTGCTGTACAAACTGTTAAGAGTAAGAACAGTAACGACAGAAGGTACAACAAGAAGGTATGTTCAACAAAGCTATCTATCAGAAGGTATGTCAGAGGAACAAGTATGCATATAATGATTATCCAACACAAAATTATTATCAAAAGGGAAATCAAAGGTATCATAAACATCCATATGCATGTTCATTTTGTAATAGAAAAGGTCACATTGAAAAATATTGTTTCTACAAAAGAAACAAGCTGTACACATCAAGTTAAGAAACAAGATAAGACGAGCTTGACTTATCAAGGACCCAAGTTTGTTTGGGTTCCTAAAAAGGTTTGATCACCTTTTGTTTTTTTACAGGAACAAGGAGCAAAAATAAAAGGAACATGGTACTTGGACAGTGGATGTTCAGGCCACATGACTGGAGATGCTTCTTGTTCACTAGCATAACTTGGAAAGAAAAAGGGTATGTGAGATTTGGTGATGACACCGTGGTAAAATAATTGGAACAGGTACAATTGGTCATCCTCCATACATGATTGAAAATGTTTCTTTGGTTAAAGGATTAAAGCATAACCTTTTAAGCATAAGTCAATTATGTGATAAAGGCTATCAAATGAATTTTGAGAAAAACAAATGTTTTGCATATAATTCTAATGGAGTTAAACTGTTTGAAGGATTTAGAAAAAGAAATGTATATCTAATTACACCATCTGATATGAATGTTGAATGTTGCTTTTTGACTATGAATGACAGCATTATGTATGGCATAAGAAACTAGGCCATGTGAATTTTAATCATTTGGAAAAGTTATCTAAAAAGAATATTGTTGTTGGTTTACCCAAAATCAATATAAAGCATGATGTTAAATGTTCAACTTGTTTAAAGAATAAAATGGTCTCAATTTCACATAAAAGCATAAATTTGATTTCAACAAAAAGACCTCTTGAGCTTTTACATCTTGATCTATTTGGACCTACTAGAACATTAAGTCTAGGAGGAAGTAAATATGGTCTTGTAATAGTTGATGATTTTTCAAGATATACATGGGTGTTCTTTTTAAAGCATAAATCAGATACTTTTGAAATCTTTCAAAAATTTGTTAAACAAATACAAAATGAAAAGGGTTTTTCAATTATTTCTTTAAGAACTGATCATGGTACAGAATTTGATAATTCTTTATTTATTTCTTTTTGTGAAGAACATGGAATAAATCATAATTTTTCTGCACCATATACACCTCAGCAGAATGGGGTAGTTGAAAGAAAGAATAGAACAATACAAGAAATGACACGTTCTATGTTGAATGAAAGTGGAATAGCTGAATATTTTTGGGCTGAAGCTGTTGCAACTGCTTGTTATATCATGAATAGAGTATACATTAGACCTCATACTACAAAAACATATGAATTATTTCGTGGTAGAAAACCATTGTTTCATATTTTCATGTGTTTGGTTGTACATGCTTTGTGAAAAAGAATGCACATAATCTTGGAAAGTTTGATGAAAGGTCAGATGAAGCAATTTTTCTAGGATATTCACAACATAGTAAAGCATATCGTGTTTTTAACAAAACAACAAAAGTAGTTGAAGAATCTATCAATGTGCGTTTTATTGATGTAAAAGATGATTTTGATGATGATGATGTGCATACATATGTTAATAAAAATAATGGCATGAATTCTGAAACAAAATCAGAAAGTAAAACGAAGAAATGCAAAAACCTGATACATCAAAGGTAAGGCAGAAAGTAATTGGAAAGAGATTTAAAAGCTAACACGTAGAAGATAGGGCAGAAGGTAACCTGGAATTAAATATTAACAACCCTGAAAGTTCAAAAGCATGGAAATATAAATCTTCACATCCACCTAGCTTAATTATTGGTGATTTAGAATCTGGAACTAAAACTAGATCTAAATTACAAGATCTTGAAAATCACTTTGCTTTGATATCTGAAATAGAACCAAGTAACATAGATGAAGCATTAAATGATGAAAATTGGATAAATGCTATGCATGAAGAAATCAATTTCAAAGAAATAATGTTTGGAATTTAGTTCCTAGACCACAAGACAAATCTATCATAGGAACTAAATGGGTTTATAAGAATAAATTGGATGAAAATGGTAAAATTGTTAGAAATAAAGCAAGACTTGTAGCTAAAGGATATTCTCAAGAAGAAGGAATAGATTATGATGAAACTTATGCACCAGTTGCTAGATTGGAAGCTATAAGATTATTGCTTGCTTATGCATGTTATAAAGATTTTAAATTGTTTCAAATGGATGTAAAAAGTGCATTTTTGAATGGTTATATTAAAGAAGAAGTATATGTTGAACAACCACCTGGATTTGAGGATACATTTAAGCCTGATCATGTCTTTAAGTTGAGAAAAGCTTTGTATGGTCTGAAACAAGCACCAAGAGCTTGGTATGAGAGACTTAGTGAATATCTCATATCAAGTGGCTATCAAAGAGGTACAATTGACACAACTTTATTCTTAAAATATTATAATGATGATATAATTGTTGTACAAATATATGTTGATGACATAATATTTGGATCAACTAATGAACAATATTGTCAAGAATTTACAAAGCTTATGCAGGCTGAATTTGAAATGTCCATGATGGGAGAATTAAATTTCTTTTGGGATTACAAATCAAACAATCAAAGGATGGAATTTTCATTCATCAAGAGAAGTATACCAAACAAATTCTGAAAAAGTTTGGATTTGAGAACTCAAAAGAAGCTGCTACACCAATGAGCTCATCTATAAGGTTAGATATTGATTCTCAAGGTAAGAAAGTTAATGAAAAATTATATAGAAGTTTAATTGGTTCTCTTTTGTATTTGACTGCATCTAGACCAGATATATTGTTTTCTGTATGTATTTGTGCAAGATTTCAAAGTAATCCAACTGAAACACATTTAAAAGCTGTTAAAAGAATTTTCAAGTACATTGCTAATACTGCAAAATTAGGAATCTGGTATCCTAAAAGTGAAAATTTTGAATTAATTGGATACTCAGATGCTGATTATGCAGGATGCAAAATTGATAGAAAAAGCACTTCTGGTACTTGTCAATTCTTAGGAAACAAACTGATTTCTTGGTCTTCTAAGAAACAGAATTCAGTTGCTTTATCTACAGCAGAAGCTGAATATGTTTCAATTGGAAACTGTTGTGCACAAATTCTTTGGATAAAACAACAATTACAAGATTGTGGATTAAAATATAATATATCTCAATTAAATATGATAATACAAGTGCATTCAATTTGACAAAAAATCCTGTGCATCATTCTAGGACTAAACATATAGAAATCAGGCATCATTTTATAAGGGATCATGTGAATAATGGAAATATTAATATAGAATTTGTTTCTACTGAAAATCAGTATGCTGATATTTTTACTAAACCATTGGATAAAATGAGATTTGAATTTTTAAGAAATGAAATTGGAATATGTAATCCATTTTAAATTAACTTATTCATTCCATAATTTCCATTAAAATTTAAAATTAAATTGAATTTTTTTAAAAAGTTTAAAATAAATAATTTAAAAATAAAAAATGGCGGCAATTTAATTGGGAAAATGCAGGTAGTGTCTCTTCATTCCTTCCCAAACGTCTCTCTTCATTTCTTTCTGAGCACAAATCAATTTTCATTCTCTCTGTTCTTGATCATCTTCCCCATTCGTGTCTTCAAAATTTTCCACATCATGTCTTCAAGAAAATCAAGTCACTTAGCATCAAAAGGTTTCAAAACAAAACCTATAAAGGGAACAATATCAGTTGAGGATGATCCCTCTGATTCTGAAGAAACCCTCGAAACCCTAACTAAAGAAGGCAATCTGAGAGAAAAACAATCTAAAATAAACATGATAAAGTTTCCCTAGAAAAAGAACAAGAAGCGGCCACAGTAGTTGAGAAATCATCCTCAGAGGAACCGCTTGCATCCTCTGAAACCCTCTGACAGAGTAGTTCAAACTTTGTTCCTGCTCCTCAACCTCCAAGGAAAAGGAAATTGGCTCAACGTTCAACCATGAAGACTCCTCTAGCCAAAAGACAGAAAACCACATCAAGTAAGATTCTTGAATGCGCTTTTATTGATTTTAAGTTTTTTAAGGAAGATGGCTTTTATTGGACAGACAGGCTTAGTCGTATAGGATGTCAAAATACTATATTAATAGTCATTTTCCCTATAATTTTTTTTTTTATACAAGTAAACTAGTAAACCAACCCACTTAACCCGCAAGTCAGCCTACTTTAGCCTAGGAGTTAAATTGGTTTGATTAAATTAGCCCACTTTTAAAAGGGCTGATAAAAGTTGCTCTTAATCTATTTTCAAAGTGGGTTAAACGGGCCGATCTGTAGCTCATACTAAAGCCATGGTTAAGTTTATCTATAAATTTATACTTAAATTGTTTTTCTTTAAAATAAAAACTTTTTAAAAATATTTAATTGTTTTTGTAATCATCAAAATATTTAATAAATGCCTAGAAAGATTCTATTTAACATCTTCCTAACAGAGATGTTTACGTCATTGTAACTCCAAAGTATAGCCCTTTATATCCCTATTTATATCTTTAATGACGTTCATCCTCTGTTTAACCCATTTAAAACTTCCATGCTTAATTAAATTTAATTTCAACCATTTATCTTTTGACGTGTAATTTTTCTATGAAAATTATCTAATCACACAAGAGTGGCTTTCTACTACAGATTAGATAGGTAATATCACTTTAGGGTTTTTTATATATTTTTTTTTCAAACAAATTCACTTTACATTTATTACATCAAAATGAAGTAGAAGCTCGTGTTGTATCCGTTAAAACTTTCTGAACAAAATAATTTAGTTGGAGTGCGACGTATATATAAATAAAACTATTTTTAAGTCGTAAGTCTACGTCCAAACTCCTAACCCGATTTTCCGACAATTTCCTACTTTCGTTTGTTTAGACTGAGAAGTTAAAAAAGCAGCAAAGTGATATGAATGAAACTCACATGGTGGGGTGGGGATGGTTGTGGCTTTTGGGCGTTCCAACAATCCAACCCTTTTTGTTGCCGTGTCCATTTTCCACTTGCAAGTTGTTAGCCAATATTCATTTAGAAAATGCTATCGGTGTTTAAAGGAGAAAAAGAAAATAATAATTGATATAAATAGTAAATCAATATTAATAAATTTATTTGTTAGATTCTTAAGAAGTACATTGACAGAACTTATTTTCTGATATCGATTGATCCATATTAAAAAAAAAATAAAAAAAAGCTCGTTTTTTCTTGTTTGCCACAGTAAGGCCAAAGTGCATACCACCATCACGTGTATAAATTGATAAAGGATACATGAAGCTAGAATTCTGCAAGCTTTAAGAAAACTTTTCCTATTGCCCAGATATTCTTGACTTATTAGGCCTTATGTCAGGGATATTCCAAAAACCATGAGATAGGGATAAGCATCCTTTTTGGAAGGTTGATTTGGGGGTCACCGAAACTAAGAGCATTCTCTAGTGAAAGAATGAGATGTGAAGGATAAGAAAAAGTGTGGGATTCCCATGTCCCACTAGCTTATACGGAAGGGTAATGACTTAAATTGCCTAATAATAACATGTAGGAAAAAACTAGACTCAAGTCGTGTTTTTGCGACCTAATTTGAGGATGTGATCAGGTAAACCAATCATATCCATGCAATATTACAATAATCGAATAAAAAATTTATCAAAATATAACAAATTTACTACATAACAAAATAGGACAAAGTTACCACAATGTGGCAATCGTACCATAATGCAATGATAATTGTATAATGCATAAATGTTATGAATAGTATGCACTTACCACAATACGACAAACTTACCAAAATATGACAAATTTACCACTTAGCGCTAACAAACAAACCACCATAATGCAATGAACTTACTAGAATATAACAATTTTACTACATATCAAAATCAAACAAATTTATCACAATGCGACAATGTTATCAAAATCCAACAAAAATAGTACATACCACAATTAGACAAATTTAGTATAATATAACAAACTTACCACTTCAAAAAGCTTGCATAAAATCAACCTATCAAAATTTGAAAAACATATCATAATAAGGCAAATTTACCAAATAGTACTAAAAGACAAAACTATTAAAATGCGACAAACTTATCAGAATATGGTAAATCTATCATTTAGTACTAAAAGATAACTTACAAGGTAAACTACCAAAATACCATAAACTTACTAGAGTATGAAAAATCTATCACCTAGTACTAAAAGACAAAACTACAAAACAAACTTCCAAAACACAGCAAACTTATCAAAGTATGACAAATTTACCACTTAATACTAAAAGACAAACTACCAAACAAGCTACCAAAATGTGACAAACTTACCGGAGTATGACAAATCTACCAATTAGTACTAAAAAACAAAACTACCATAAAAGACAAAATTACCACACAAACTACCAAAACACGACAAATTTACCAAAGTATGACAAATCTACTACTTAGTATTAGAAGACAAAACTACCAGCAAACTATCAGAATACGACAAACATACCAAAATATGATAAATCTACTACATACCAAAATCAGATAAATTTACCACAATGCGATAAGATATCAAAATCCAATAAAATAACCAATTCACAATCGGACAAATTTACTATTTCCAAAAGTTAGTGTAAAATCAATCTACTGAAAGAGGATAACCTTACCATAATCGAACAAAATTACCACTTAGTATTAAAAGATAAAACTAATAAACAAACTACCAAAATACGACAAACTTACTAAAATCCGATAAATTTACCACTTGCCACAATCGGATGAACTTACCAAAATGCGACGGAATTACCATTCTGAAAATAAGATGTTTTAAACCTACTAAAATTTGACGGCCACAATTTAATTGTATGGAGTCGAACGGTTTGGATTGAGCCCTAAAATTAGGATAAAACTTGACAACTTCAGCCAAGTCCATCCCATGACATGTATGCAAGTTCTAATCTGTAAAGAGGCGGAAAAATGTTTTTTATCTTTACAACATTTAACAATTTATACCACTTTCAGCACAATTCTATCATAAACAACAAAAAGCAGTATTCCAAACGATTGGCCGCAATTATAATGCAATTTACCTCATTAAAAAACGTTAATTAACAGCTGAAATTTTCACTTTACCATATTCAAACTCTTTTAACCAAAACCGGGGTATTTTTACCACAATTAATAAAAGGACTATAATATAATCATTTTACGACTTCATCACATTCTAATAAAATTCCAATTTTCAAAATGTCTATCATACTTGATAGAGAGCTAAAATTGCTTTAATTGACCATTCAGCATGGCAAATAATCTCTATAATAAAATACGTTCTCTTTCCAATTTCCATCACTTTGATAATAAGCATATTACATGCTATATTCAATATGTAAAACCGAACATGATCCATCTTAGATAATCGCTACCCACCGCATAACTTCAGATAAACGTATTATTAGTACGCTGTGCAGTAGTGAGTAATGATCAAGCACCAACAATACTTTGACATAAAGAAAACGATCAATTCATTTTTATAGGAACAACTATATGTACAAAAAAAATTAGTATATGCACTTTACTAATCCATCCATAGGGCATCTTGACAGTAATACCATTTTAAACCTTTCTCCTAACTAAAGTGGGCATTATGAGAACATTCGTAAGGGAATTCATTATCCTCACTTCAAGCTTTTGCTCAGAATACTTTCGTTCAATTTTGTTATCTAGAATTATGCAATGTATCCGTAGTCATAAATTTAAGGGGAAAGACCCCCAAAATGCAAGCAACTGAGGAACAATGCCCACTAAATGCAACCAATTGAGAAACATCCCACGAGGTTAAAAAGTCAGGAAGCGCGCATAACACGTAAGCGTCACATTGACAACGTTGATGAATTGCAGCATTCTGGAGGACTCGCTTATCAAACTGAATGTCCAGCAGTAGTTTAATTAAATTGGAAAGAAAAATAGACTTGCATGAAATTTAACTGCTCTGAAACTAAAATGAACATGAAACATTGTTTAGATAAATGGAACTTGATGAAAAAATAAGGGTTAGTTGTCCATGGAGATGACAATGGCCTCTCCAACAAAATGATCGAGAAAACCTCTTTTTCCAGGGTTAATCAGAATGATGCTTCTACCTGTAAAAGAATGGCAAAGAATTTTAACCGTGCAAGTTAAAACAAATGCTCAAGTTAGGCAACCTTCTTAGCACGACCACTTGAAGGACCACCATCCTCCTTTTTTGATCCAGACGCCTCAGGCTTCCTTGCCCATGCAGGTGCTCGGTCTGGCTCATAACGATAGTCATAGAATAGCTCCTCTCCAGCATTAATTCGCTCCTTGGCAAATATACCAACCCTATGATCCCCAGCAACCATGATAACCTGCAATGGAGAAAACATAAAATGATAGAACTGATAGACCTTGCTTCTTGCTTATGTTTTTTCAGTCATATGTCTTCACAAGTGAAAACAAAACCCAAATCAGAAAATCACAATACTGAAGTACAAGGTTTTTTTCTGAAGCATAGCCAAAATGCAGTGACAATCCAAATGGTACCTTGGCATAGCAGTTTGGATCTGGTGAATGGTTAGCAAACTTCAACTTGTCCCCTTTCCGGTAAGCATCAAGGACGAACTGCATTTGACAAGCATGAATTCGCTTATGAAATCAGACAGAATAACCACATCCTCCAAAGGTAAAAGGTAGAATCAGAGGACACACCTGATCATTCAAGTTGAAAAGAAATGACGAATTTTCACGATCATATATCTTGCCCCGCTTATCTGCTTCTCGATGTGAAATCAGCTCCCCAGTGTATTCACCGAGATATTCATGCTTACCAACACTATTCTGATAGATGGTCAAAATTTGTCAAGCACTAGTACAAGTCCATATTCCCAATACCATATATAAAAGGAAACAGCAGTCACCTTCAAGAAAGCTCCCCAGCCAGATACATCAGATCTCCCAAGCAATACCTGTGCACATATGAGCATCATACTCTGTTCATCCAATAACATCTCCAAAGAAATGCGATGCATCCCTTTGTCTTATAAAAGCATAAAACACTAAATGGTGTCCAGAGAACAGAAAAATATGTTCTGAAAACGATTGTTCTTCTTCTTTCCATATACTGCAGCTCAGGACTAATCAAGTTCTTTATTTCAATGCATATTGACTGTAAGCACGTGTAACATGATTTATAGAAAGCAACCGACAAATCATTATACCCAAACATGGAAAAACAGGGCTTCTGTATGAGTTTAAGTAGATATAGGTCAAATGTCTTAGGCATATGTTTCTATACAAGTTGTAGACAATGCTTGGAAGCCAAAAAATATTTACCTCCAAAGTGAGGTAAGACAATATTTCTTCAACAAACTGAAAAGGGTAGACTTGACCAAAGGCAATAAAATGCATCCAGATTGTGTTCAGAAACTGTTCGACTGTGGCAGATCAAATCATGCTCCATTGCAATATTGGAGATTCAAGAAGATGAAAAAGCATGCTCGATCTTTATAAAGCCAATTTAAGACTAGTAGTTCTGTAGGTCAACTCACTTCTTTATAATTGTTTCTCATTAGTAAGAAAATGTAACAAGATAATGCATTAGCCTATAAAAAAAC
The DNA here is from genome assembly GCA_024138025.1 of Combretum micranthum. Taxonomy (NCBI): domain Eukaryota; kingdom Viridiplantae; phylum Streptophyta; class Magnoliopsida; order Myrtales; family Combretaceae; genus Combretum; species Combretum micranthum. The sequence goes on along the minus strand of JAMXBD010001130.1, from coordinate 20,845 downwards.
ATATACTTTTACTATATATGCACACCTATAAAAAAACATATACCTTTATATAGGCCTGCACATACAAAATGAATTAGCCATGCCAAGCACCTTGCACTGTTTGAGGTAGCCAAGACTAAGAAATGACTTTTTTTTTTTTTTTGGCCATTGACTAAGAAGTGACTTTAATCAAGACATCATAAAACCAAAGATTGACCACAGTTTTAAAATTCTATATGTCAGCTAAAGCATATCTGTGTGTATTAATACTTTGTGTACACGCTTCCAAGTCTCTAGTCAGAGCATGGATCTGTAGGAATGCCTGTGAGACATACACACGCAACAAACACCCCCAGAAAGAGAGAGAGACACAGAGAGAGAATTACCCTTTGTTGCTGTTTGAGGAGAAGCTTCATATTCCTACATTCATAGTTATCACCTCTTTGATTAGGAACCCCAAGAGTTCCATCACCACAGCTGCCAAAATAATTAAAATTGACAGATAAAATGCAAAAGCCATAAAGATAAGATTGCTAGCTTTAGCAAATCAATCTCATTAAATAAGCCGAGATACCACCAGAATATATAGAAATAACGTGGCTTCAATTTTTTCCCAGTAAAATTTCAGACAGAGAGGAAGCACAGTACAAGTATTGCAAGTAAGAAACAATGTATGGATTAGTTATAAAGAGAGCATGTATACTTGCTTGGTTACTTTGCTTGTCAAGGACTTCCTCCATGACTCCACAATTCACAAGGTTACAAGACAGCCAATGGTCATGCAAAATATGCTTTCTAGAAATTTCACCAATGAAAAATTCACCACTTTACCATTAGCCTTTAAACAGCAAAGTAGCCATAAGTTCATCAGCGTACATGACTTAGAAAATGAGCTTGCTATGCTTGAAGATCGCATTGGAATCCCAACGACAATAAAGATGAATAATTCACATTTAAAACTTTTATTATTAATCACACCAACATCAACAGTCTAAAACAGAGATTTCTGCATTTATGGTGCGTAACTTCATATCAAGCTGCATTTTATGTTAGCTTTCCTCTCAGATAAATACATACATATATATGCGCATGTGTGTGACAGAGAAAGGAAGAGAGTTCTTTTTTTTTTTTTTTGTTAAATTTCCCCAAAAGAAAGAGGTGTTTAAAATAAGCATTTAGAGGGAAAGGTCTACCTGACCCAACAGTTCCGACAAACATCAGGATCACATTCCCTGTCAGCTGCAAAGCATGGACATTGACGACTTCGACACTGGCTTTTTGCACAATGACAACCTCTGAACCGATTCTTGCAACTTTTAGGGCATCTAGATTATCAAAGTTGCGGCATCTTTTAGATAAAGAAAAGACAATACAAATAGCTAAAAAATAATGCAGGAAAGATATAAAAATCAAAATCCTTTGTATTATCCAGCATGTGCAAAGCCTTGTTTTTTTCTGTTGGAAAGGAAAGAGAATATTGTGAAAGTTCAAATCGGATCCTTTCAATTAGCTCTTTTACAACAACAGGGACATTCATACAGACAATATATGTATGCATAATGATGGTTGTCTAAAATCAATCCAGAACACTCACGCACAATACTTCTCACAGCAAGTGCCATTTAGGAGACAGGAACATTGTTTTCCACAGGAAGTCTGACAGTTGCAAGGATTATACTGTCGGCAAGGCTGGTCTTTCCTCTCAGTTATCCGTTTCCTAATTGAATGATATGCAGCAGATTTCCAGGTATATTTCAAGCGACGAACTCTTCCCCTTCTACGCAAAAATCTTGACCGCCTTCTAGCTTCGTTATTCCCCTGAAATCCATTTATAAGATTCTTAAAGTGTTCCAAATACTTTAGTGTGTGTTTGGGTTGGGGGGAAGAACATATTGGAAAATATTCAAGAGTGCAGAAACATACTAACCCCATTAGAGTCAAACTTAGAATAGCCGTCTGGACCATTAGAAGCATTGCCACCTTGTCCAGCCAGCTTTTTATCACAGAAATTCATATATTCGAAAACTTCCCGACAAGACTTTAAACCATTTAAGAGATTCCTAGCAATTAAGCAGCTGCATTACAAATATTTTTTTTGTAATTAGCTGCACATACTTTCTTAGCAACTAACACCCCATAGGAGACACTAAAAGTATTTGTTAAAATAATAATAATAATAATAAACGAATAACTAATGCAGGGGCATCACCTGTTGTTTCACGAAAATCCATAAATGTTGAGGAAAATGGCATAATCAAATTTATTCACCTAAAAATCGAAAAATCCCAACTCCATGCAACATTGATGAAAAATAAAAAATATATGTTTTCACCAAATATGCATCTTAAAAATTAATTCCATCCATGTAATCCTAAGCCAGAGTGAATTATGATATTTAGCTGTTAAATTATGTTCAATACAAATATGCATGACTGGATTCTTCAAGAAGAATCATAAAGGAGATAACTGATGCAATTATTCAGCAGACTTCTGCCTAATATGCAAAATTGCAAATTGACAAATCAACACAGTTTTACATTATGGCCTCTATTACTAGAAACTATATAACTGAATCGTGCAATGTGCGAATAGCTGTATAAAAGTATTTTAAAAAAATAAATTTAAAAATTTTCATTCAAACATTATATATGGCAGTTACTTATTGAAGCAGTATTAATGTAACATATATGGCAGTTGCATCCATTTGCATGAAAAGTATATCTTTTGCAAGATATCCATAAGGCAATATTTCAGTTGCTATCAGTATGTATAGAAGAATTTCTCAAGGAGCTGTGTCCTCTTATATATGAACCACACCCACTGGATCCAAAATTAATATTGAAAAAGCTTCTGAAATACATATAAGATTAGTGGAGGCAACTATTTCTGATTTTTATGCAACAAGACTTGTAGAAGTGTGAAGTGGTAATGTCAGTCATTTTTTGTGATCTACAAGACAACTAAGTTCAATATTTTGTGAAGTAAAGTTTAATGATCCTCTTGAAAACAGACCTTACTTTGCTACATCTGTTAAAAAAGTGCCATTGTTCTAACAGACCAAATCTTTATAAGATATTTTCTATAAATATTTTTCATTTGTTATGGCTTTATATTAGGAATCCAATAGATATGGCTTGATAAGTAATCCATTAAAATTATTCTATTTATCCTCTCTTTTAGTGTCTAATAAAACCAACAGATTGGTATTAGAGCATCTATCTTGAGAAATCTACAAGGTTAAGAGAGCCTAAATATCTTTTCTATACACTTACCCACATAACCTTCAAACAAATCACAATGGATTAGGAAGTTACTTTCATTCATCAATTTGATGGAACAAATCATCAAGTGTGGATTATCAAAATGAAAGCCTATCTTGATAAAAATGACTTATGGAAGTTGTTGCAGACGAATATGAAGTTCCACCTCTTCCAAGCAATCTAACCATGGCTCAAACCAAACTTTACAAGGAAAGGAGACAGAAAATCTAAAGCCAGAGCTAGCCTTTTTAGCTGTCTTATCAACAATTTTTATCAGAATCGTAACATCAAAGATAACACCATCTGGAAATTCTTAAAGCAAGAATATTTAAACAATGAAAGAATAAAAGGAATAAAAATGCTAAATTTGGTTAAAGAATTTTAGATGCAAACTATGATGGAGCCAGAGACAATCAAAGAGTATAGTAATAAACTTATTAACATTGTTAATAAGGTAAAACTGCTTAGTACTGAATTTTACGATTCAAAGAACAGTTTAGAAAATTATGGTTACAATTCCTAAAAGGTTTGAGACAGCAATTTTTTCATTAGAGAATGCTAAGGATTTGTCAAGTATTATCTCGGTAAGACTTTTAAACACACTACAGGCACATAAGCAAAGGAGGCTTACAAGGGATAGAGGATTTGTAAAAGGTGCCTTTTAAGCAAAATTACAAAATTACAGTAACCAAAGCAACAATACTCGAGTTTTTCCTACTTTATTTACATTGTAAAAAAGTAAACATTCACAAAAATGTAGAGACTGGACATGAGATGTCAAAAATGTGGTCAGTTAGACATAAGGAAAGGATATGCAAAGCACAACAACAACAACAAAGGAGAAGCCAACATGGCTGTGTAGCAATTAAAAGAGGATATGTTAACCAAGGATAGGAGAAATAATGGAATCGTGCCTTAATTTGCTATATTTATTTTTGAAAAATGCTGAATAATTGGTCAAACAGAAATATTTAAAAGATATTTTCTGTAGATATTATTCATTTGTTATAACTTGTAGGGATCCGATAAATATGGTTTGCTATTATAGATATGACTTGATATTAGTGTTTATTCCTTTTTTTTTTCGGATTATGTGTTATTAGCTATATAAAATGAGCAATCCATTAAATAAAATGATAAGTCCGATGCAAATCAAAATTATTTTACTTCTCCTCTCTTTTAGTGTTTAATAAAACCGACAAATCCCTTATACAAATTAAGTAAATGTATAATGGACATATTACACGTCAGTCATACAGCTAAACCAAATTATGCAAGTAAAATGAGAACCTATGAATGAATTATGGTATTTTAACTTTCTATATGCAATGGTTAAAATGTATAAAACTAGGTCAACTTTCCGCCAAGCAGATGTTTGGCAACCACTGAAGTGATTTACCCATCAAAACCACAGCATGATCTTCTTTATCATCAGCATAAATCCTATCTTGGTCATATAAATTTCACAAGTAATATGAGGAAGCATAAAATAAAAAACTGACCTATTCCTACCAAAAATCTGCAAACCTTTCTCATAAAGGCCTTTCTCAAGAGCTTTCCATGTATTGTCTTCGGTTAGCTCTGGTTTACACATCTTCTCATCCACAAGCTCTTTTTTCTTCATAGTATCATTGCTGCTACTTGGAGGATCCACATTCATTTCAGTGGGTGGACAAATAGCAGTTTCACTCAAAGCTAAATTTTGACTATTTTCAGTGGCCGATCCCCTCCTTTTTCTTCCACTCACAGTAGATTTCACATTTTTGTGGGATGAAGAGCTAGCATCTTCATTCTCCTTCTGTGAATTACACCCACTCTTCATATCACTTACAATAGAACTTCCATTGGGGATAGAATCTAAATCAACAGCCGCCATTTTCTTCTGCCTTTTCCGCATGCAGACAAGAACTCGTTCAGCAACTCGTTTGCTATTCCTCTTGCGGATAGCGCTTTTTCCGGAAAGTTTAGACTTAGAGGGTGATGAAGGGTGCAGCGTACCATCCTGCTTGGGTCCATTCTCTGAATCACTGCTTTCTGAAACATTTTTTGCATTGGAAGATGCACTTTCACTCTGGCAGATCTTCAGCCGCATCCTAGAAGAATTACCAGAAGACTTCCTTCTAAATGGCACATGCCCTTTGGTAACATTCGTTGAAGGAATTAATTTTTCATGAAGATCACCAGACATAGGAGAGCTCTCCATGCCCTTTTTCTCTGACTTCACAATCTGACAGGAAAGAGAGAGAGAGAGAGAGAGAGAAGCAAATTATTCAGCTAATCAATGTCTCAATTTCAAGTGAAAGAATCAGATTAACTCTTACCAATCGGTAGCAGTGGGGGCCACAAGTTGAACCTTCATCATCTGGATGGTTCCAAGGAGATTGCTTTTCAGCCTAACAAGCATGTTTAGTTTGGGAAGGGAAAAAGTAAGAATAAAAAGACAATTACAACCATGAAACTTAATAGTAATCCATCTTATTAAATCATCTTACAGGGAAGACAAGATCCTGTGAACATCCATGTAATCTGCAGTCAAACACCTGAAAGATAAAACAGAGGAAGTGATGGCCTTACTGGCATGAACATAGCAAAAGGGGCAGGCATCTGGTAATACAAAGCAAAAAGGTAATTCCTTACAAGACATCTGCGACAAAACAGGTTGTCAAAGGAATCTAGAGCAGCATCGAGATCCTTATCAAGAAAAGAATTCATAGACTGAGATGTATCTCTACTATCACCATTCCTAGATCCAGCAACTCCATTGTCTTCCTTAACGAGAATTTCATATCTTGCCTGTATAAGATGTTTGATGGTGTTTCATTTCTCTGTAAAGCCAGGAGACAGAAAATTGGGAAACAGCTGGACCAAAGTTCGCACCATGACCAGTTCTTTTAGATAAAAGGAACAGGAAACAACAACAGTTTGACAATTAATACAGAGATGAATTGCACTTAATAAAGGCCAAATCTATATTTCTACTTTGTGTACCTTAAGTTCAGAGGGACTTCTAGATAAACACTCTGCTAATGCTTCCAGGACCAGATCAGATAAGCCAGCTTCCTTTACAGTCATGCTGGTAAAAACACATTTTACAAAAGATGAAGCAGCTTCATTTAAGAACTTTAACATGAATTTTACAAAAACTTCAAACAGCATAGAAGATATAACTGGCAACTACAAGCTCCAGAAGAGATATGAAATGCAAAAATAAAATAAAGAGCACGCACATATATCATAAATAGGAAGTATTTACCAGAAACATGAAAAAACATCCTAGTTTAAATAAACAGTTAAAAAACCATTAAATGCATGCCTTTTAGAACTCTTTGAGTCATGACACTCCATTTGACTTCAACCGAATAAGATAATTTTACCATCCTGTGCATTTTGTCTGTACCCCCAGAAAAATGACACAATGTAAACTATATGACAGTCAGGGTGTGTACTGTTGGTGATCTCTACAAGCACTTGAGGTGGTCTTGATGTTCATGATTTTCTGATTTCAGTGCACGCCCATGCGGTGTAGGCATGTGTTTATGGTGGTCTGAGTAGATGAGTTCATTGCAAGTGGTGAATGGATTTGCCAGAGTGGTGGGCTATGGCGATGTGTCCGTCTAGATTTGTCAAAATGCCTAGGATGGATTGGTTTGTCCCAAGAGGTAGATATTTAGACAAGTTATTTTTCCTTGAGTGGTAGAAATAATGTGAAAACTGCAGGAACAAAATCGATCAGGAATAATTTACCCAAAAATATATTGTGAATAGCCAAGTAATAAGTAATTATGGAGTCATGGTTATGAACTCCTATTTGATATTGCACATAATAGGGAATTACGATGGAATCACTACTACGTGTTTAAATTGCAAGTAGATGCAGTAGTAGCCGTAGGAATGAGATAAAGATTTCCTCTAAGTAAACATGATATAAGTGCTAGGAATAAGATAAGCAAAAACCGCTTTCCAAGCATTAAATAAAACCTAAACATATTTTTCAATCACATCCACCAAGGCCACTATAAGGTGTTTCAATTTTTCTTCTTTCTTTTTTTTTTTTTTTGGGAGGTAGTGGGGTTGTGTTGTGGCTATGGGGGGTGTTGGGTTTGGGGGGGTTGTAAAGATATAAGGTGTTTCTTTCCCAAAGGACACCAATCATATTAACAATTGTACTCTTGCATAGGGCTGCTCATGAGCTCCTGCTTGATTAGTAAACAAGCTAAACTCGAACTCAAGTTGAATACCAAGCTAAACAAGCCGAGCTTGAGCTTCAATTCAGACTTGCGAGCCGACTCTTAAACAAGCTCATTAACAAACTTGTTAGCAAATTTATAAGTTTCATATTTATCATATATTAATATACAATTAAAACGATAAAACTAATTTATATTTACTATATATATATATATATATATTTAACAACTCTCATATATTATTTTAAATTTGCAAAAAATGAACAATGGGCTATTTAACGAGAGGAACTCAAGGTTTAATTTCAAACTCGATAAACGTCCGTTAGGCTCAATAAAAAGCTCAGCTCGACTCGAGCTCAATTTGTAAACAAATCGAACTTAAACTTAAAATAAAGCTCGTTTAGCTAAACAAGTTAAACTTGAGCTTAGCTTGATAAAATGCTCGACTCAAACCCAAGCTTGATAATTCTTAAATAAGCCAAGCTCGAGCCTTTAAGAGCTCGAGCCTTGCACTTAAATTTAAAACAATCTAGGGTTGCATGTTTATCATATTGAATATAAAACTATCATGCTTAATGCATGGTTTCATTTTAAATATATTATGCTAATAAAAATATATATCTATACAAAATATTTTATGAGTAATGTGTTAATATATTTATATTTATATTCGAAAGGTGAGCACAATTGTTTATCTACACAAATATTGTTATATGAAATGTTACAATCTTTACAAAAAGTTATAATCTTGAGTTTAAGAAGACAATCTTATACAAAAAAGATACTTAAAGGTCACAATTCTTCCAACAAATATTGCCTATACATAAAAAATCTCTTCAAAAGTGTAAAGGTATAAGTAATAGTAACAATAAAAATTGCTGTTACCAAAAAGACATGTTATTATAGGCTTAACTTGGTAGCATTTCATCAACTATAACCACATGTAAAATTAAGATTGATTGAGCATAATAAGAGAAAATCTTTTGAAATTATATGTTACTAACTAACTAGATTGCCAAGCAATGTGCAGAATTTTATATTGCAATTTATACGATTATTGATGGATATATATAAACTATTACAATATTTAAAAAATTAAAATCTGTTGATTTATAAGAATATAACATTATATACCAAGAGTTCATCATTTACTTAGCTATGTAAAAGTTGCAACTTTTCTACAAACGGTATTCTGTATACAAAGATATCATTTTTTTTTTTAAAAGATATCATTTTTAGTAATGAAAAGATATAAATGATATAAATTACAAAAAGTACTATTAATGACAAGATACAGATAATAAAATCTTTTTGGAAAACAATTAAAAACCCAAAAAAAATGAAACAATTAAAAGTTGTATTATAAATAAACTCATGAAATATTAAAAGTTAGCATTAAAGTGGTAATATAGAAAAGGACAATTATAAAAAGAAAACTTTGATGGCATTTCATTAAATGTTATTAAAATATGAAAAGTTAATATCGAAGAGGTATCATAGCAAAAACTTCCAATATTTATTATAATAGAAATGATGGTTAATTATTACAATTATCATATATATTGTAGCAATGTAATATATAAATCAAATGGTTACTTATCAATTGTTTTTTTTATTTCATAAGTTGTAAGTAGTGAAAGTTACGGCTAAAGAGATATAATTTTTCATGAAACATGGAAATGGTAATACCGAAAAGATGCCAATATCAAAAGGTAATATTTTATGAAACTTAACAACACAAAAATAATATTAAAAAGGGAAAATATGAAAAGGTAACAACAGAGATGTATGAAGGGGAAAGATAATATTATAATAGTACCAAAATGTAATATCAAAAAAGTATAATACAAAAGGTAATAACAAAGCGTATGAGACAAAAAAAGTTTCCAAAATTATATATTATAATTAGATAATAGATATGCATAGTCTTGTGTACTCCTATTTAACAGCCATATGAAGCAAAGGGGCACCAAACGTTACATGGAGGTGACTTGCAACTTGCAACTTGCAAGGCAGTAAGGCTATTGGTTATTTTATTAAGTTTCAGTTTGCTTAACTAAAAGAATAAAATATATGAAAAGGAGGGAAATAGGGTTTACTTGTTTCATCATATTCAGATCATTTTGGCATCATATTTTTGTTATTTTCAAACAAATGATTGTCAAAAAATAGATACCAATAAAAACTAATAGTTTTACTCATAACCTAATCAAACAAATAGGATACGAATGTGATATAAATAAGTTAAAGATACAGATCGAACATAGATATGATACAAATAAAAATCCGATAATCCAAATAGACCCTAAACTGAAAATAGCTTAACTAAAGTGAATTTTATCTTCTTCTTTTTTTCATTTTATTCTTCCTATATCTATCTATTGCAAATAATCTTGGGTGCCTTCCATTAAAAAAAAGTTATACGGGTTTTTTACGAAAATACGGTCTTTTTTTAAATTAAATCCCAAAATATGATAAAAAAATATTCATAATATAAGTGTCAAAGGCGTGTCTAGAAGCCGCGCCTTCAACCATTCTAAAGAGGGCAAATATGCCATGCACACCCTGTTTTTTTATTTTTTTAATTGGAGGGCACAGTTGGCACCTGCGCCCTCTTTATACATCAATCATGTCCCCTTTGAACTCCATCCCTGCAACTACATATCTTGGTTCTTAGTTCTTGGTGCTGGTTTAAATTGATTATTAAGGTATGATTTTAATGGTGGATTATGAGATTCCAAAAGTTTTGTAGTTTTCAGGAACATCTCTCTCTTTAGAAACATGTCCCCATGTTAAATTAGAGAAAAGTAAAAAGTTGCAGAAAACATGAAACGTGCTTAAACTTATCAAGTGGGTTCTCTAGTTCATATAACATGCTTGTAGGGTGGGTTGTCGGGTCAGGTTTCAAATCTGGGGCTTATGAGATGGAGATCTGTGGTGGTGGTGGTGGTCCGTTTTGTGGGGTTTTGATGCCCAGCATGATGGTCTAAGCTTGTGTGTGTAAGTGTGTGAAAAATATTTGGGATTTTTGGGTTTTCAAGGATGGGTTTTTTTGGTTTATTAGGTGGGTTTTTTAGGATTTTTGGTGAAATCAAGCAGACTCAGAAATTGATTCTCTTGTAAGCATGTTGGGAAGAGAGAGAGAGAGAGAGAGAGAGTGAAGAAAGGTAGGGTTTTATTAATGTTCAAGCATGTCTCATGTTTTAACACATAAATATATGTATATATATGAAATTTTGAAGACTTCATATAAAATTGAAACTAAACAAAGGGGATGGAGTTCAGAGGGGACAAGATTGACATACAAAGAGGGCACGGTGCCAGCCACACCCTCGAATTTAAAAATAAATAAACAAGAGCACGTCTGGCATGCACGCCCTCTTTAGAATGGTCGAAAGCATGGCTTCTAGATTCATCTTTAACACTTATATTCTTAATATCCTTTTCTGTAACGTATTTTGGGATTTATTTTCAAAAAAGGCTGTATTTCCGTACAGGTTGTACCAAGCCAACTTACCTAAATAATTCTGAAAAATGCTCAGTGAACATTCTGTTAAAAGTAGACAGCCCTGCACTTTACGTTGTAATCATCATTTCTACATTTACTCTGTTATATAAGGTCAACCCTATCTTTCAACCTCCCAGCCATCACAAAGCAAAACATCCTAAACATTCCTTCTGTTTAATTAAATTAAATTCCAATTTAAATATGATTCGAGAAAAATTGATTTGATATTTGGTCCAAAATTTAATCTAAATGTCAGGATTCTTTTCCCCTATAATAGTCGGTATACCATCATTATAAATTGAATAAAGATCACACATCCAAATAAACCTTCAAAACAAGAATCCAAGTGGATTAATGCGTATGTTGAAGACAACGTGTAAGAGATTGAATAATGCTTCATTTTCTACCAGAATTAAATGGATCACTGCATAAGATGAACAGATTAGATGAAAATCGAACAATAAATAGAAAAAAATAAAGAAATAAGGGATAAGAATTCCCAAGAACATACAAAGTTTAAGTGAAAAATAATTCCATTAAAAGATGGAATTCAAAATCTAGATACCGTAAACATACGATTATGCACGAATCTCAGTGCAATTGCTTGTACTAACCTGAGAATATAGTCCTCAGACTCCAAAAATTCTCTCTTCTCCTCCTCTTCCTCAATGACTTCCTCCTCACTATCACTACAAATAAGAGCTTCACCACCATTCTGATCATAATATATTCTTCTTCGACCCACCACTGACTGATCTTCAGTCATTCTTTGATTTCTGGTGGAGGAAAAAAGAAATCACTATATACCAATAAGTCTGCTTGCACAGCAGGCTTGTGTTGATACACGAAGCTATTAAAGAAGACAACACCAAATTTTTTCATATACAAACTAAAACTGAATTTGCCTGTTGCCAATAGACTATTGATAATAACATTAAAAAAGGAATCAGACAAGTTATCTACGTCAAATTGCTGCAAAAGCAAAAAATTCATACAATTGCTCATTTTTTGTGGGGGTGGGGGGGTTGGGGGGTGTGTGTGGGGGTTGGTGCAGCAAAAAAAAAAAAAAAGAGATGTCCACGATTATTTTGTACCATGAATTGGAAAATGCAAGGAAAAAGAAGGATCTAAAGCTAAAGGTGAAAGCTGCAGTAGAATAAGAATACTGTGTCAATTATAAAAAGCAATGATCTTAATCCAGCATGATAATAGAGAAAGTATCACTGGTGTGCGTGTTTCATAAATTTACCATGTTTGGCTCTTAAAAGTAGTGAGCATATTTTTCATAGTATAAAAACAAACTCCCCATACAAACTCAGTGAGTATCTCTCACTCCAAATTTGGCTTACTGAAAGTTGCATAAAGCATTAGAAAAATCACAAAGCACAACATTCTGACGTTACAACCATTATTCACAGCATAAGAAAGCAAGCACTAGCACTAGCCAATTAAGTATTAATGTTAGTTATTTATTTCCTACTGTTGATGCTGTTTGTCCTTACAGATGTTATTTTGTCTGGGTGCTGTTTATGTAGACTTGGTCAATTGTTGGTTATGTATGTTGTCCAAGCGTCAGGCTCTGCTGTGATTAATGGTAGTCATTTACAGGATTAATGCCAAAAATAGTACCTGAACTTCGTAAAAAGTTCAATTAGGTACATGAAGTTCGATTTTGAATAATTTGATAAGTTCAATCAGTTATCTAAAGTTTGGTTTTGACATTTTTGGTAGCTGAAGGAAGTTTTCACATACATTTTTCGTATCTAATTGCACTTGCTTTAAGGAGGAAAATGTACACGAAAACTTGTTTCATGTTTCAAAATTATCAAAACCGAACCTTATTTTTACAAAAAAACTTGTTTTAAGTACCAAATTGTTTAAAACAAAACTTTAAGTACCTAATTGAACTTTTTGCAAAAGTTCAAATACTATTTTTGACATTATCTCTCATTTATATGCATGAAGTAGTGGTCACCTTGGTGGAGTTAAAAGAAAGAAATTATAGCTCAGCAATAATCTTCCATATAACTGCCCAAGCACTTGTATCTATATAACGAAAAGAAAGGCTTGTTATTTCTCAAAAAAAAAAAATCCCAGAACTTACAAGTTCAAACAGATCCTTGGGTTCACTCTAACAAGCCCAAACCTATTTATTCATCATAGGAAAACAAGGAAGAAGAACAACTAAGACCATAACTCAACCAACTATTCCACATAATTTGAGATCCTATAACATCTTGGCAGGACAATACAGCTATTCCCTATCAGAGTTCCAAGGGAGGTCAAAATCGCTATTAAAATATCAACAAACCTGTCCAAAAATATCCACGTAGTATAAGGAGGTAATCTTTTAATTTCAGGAAGTTTAATAGGGCGAACAGCATTCTTAACAGGAATACTAGATCCTAGAAGCACCGCTGTAGAATTGTGGCCATCCTCATGGAAGGTATTGTTGTCTTCACCATTACTTGCATCTATACCATTCTGCATTCCAAGGGCATCTGCTTGCCGCTTCGTCAGTAGATTTACATTATTGTCAGTTACATTTTCACTATTTTGAGCATCTGGTCTCTGCTTTGATAAAGTATATAAATTTTGTGTGACATCAACTAACTTCCTTCTGTTTTCTTCCATCCTTTTCTGCAAAAGATTGCCCAGATATCAGGGAACATGCCTTCAATAGAGTGCAAGCTAAACCTAAATGAAGAAACAAAGACATGGACACACACCTTTACATAAATACCTCGATCTGCAGCAACTTGCTTTTTCAGATTATCAATAATCAATGTTACCTCTTTGTAAGCAGATCCCATCTCATGTGCTCTTACTGCCTGCTTAAGCCAAGACATATATCCAACTCACCACACTATATGACAGCTAATCTAACATGTAGAATGAAACTTTCAGTTAGGGGCTGCAAACAAACTAAACCACTCACGAGATACTCAAATTCAATTAGCTTTGAGCTCACCTCAGCATGAGTTTGATTAGTGAACAAACCAAGCTCAGCTCAAATAAAGCCCATATATCTAAATGAGCAAAACTCGAGTGCTTAATTAGGCCTGCGAGCAAACCTTCCAATTTTATATATACAATATATTATATATGATAATTAAAGAAACCAATTTTTATAATATACATGATCTTATTCATTATTCATTCATGTATAATATATTTATTATGTATATTGGCTTATTTATTTAACTTTATCCCATGTTTTATGTAGCTAGAAGACGGTAAACTATATCATTATTAATACACCGCTATAAACGGTGATCACAATCATCAAACTAACCTCTACTATATTCCTCACAAATGCAGCGACCTGAATACTCAAGAGCTGCTTAAACAACAATGTGGACCTTCCAGCTATCTCTAAACAAGCTACATTTTATAAAATAACTGCAAAAGCTCCTAAAAAGGCGCAGATTCAATATAATATTCGAACATAAATTCCACGACAAAACCTAAATAAATTGAATGTTTTAACGTCGGTAGAGTCATAAGCATTAACGAAAAGAAAGGATTAATAAGACGGCTATAAGATTGCGTACCAAAGCAGAGTTAGGACGATCCGATCTGGTGGCGCAAGACGCCATTGGCGGAGTCGGAGCTGTACGGAGCCGATTGTGGAGTTTAAATTAGGCTTATCATCAGATTTCATTCAAAATCCCGATGAGAGAGAAGGATGAGGAAGAGAGAGAGAGAAAGAGAGACCGAAGAGATAGAGAGAGAAGCCACGGGATTTGCTTTGACAGGCTTGGCGGGTCGGGTACGAAACCCTAGAGTCCGAAAAAAGTCGCCGTTTCTGTCAGAAAGTGGTGCCATTTCGGTTTGGTAGGGGTTTTTTATACTTTTTTTTCAATTCAAATTTTGTGTTTCACATTTTTTTTTTAATTTTTTTTAATAACGGAATACTGATGCGTGTGAATTTTGAATAAGGCGCTGGCGTTTGTCCGCGTATGTCATTAGAGGAGAGAGAGACGGGGGAGGAATGGGGAAAGGACGATGGGGTTCACATTGGCACAAGCCGCCTCTATGACTTAAATACACGTGGTGATTGCATAAATAACTAGTTCCACTTAAAATATTGGGATAATAAAATATTATATTAAAACAAATATCACATCATGATAAAAGTTAGTATCCCAACAGAAATACCATATTAAAACTATAATAGTATATTGATACTCTAAAAAAAGTCTTATAAATGGACTGAAATACCACATTAGAATAAAAATATTTTAAACAAAAGTTGGTACTCTAAAAGAAGTACTATATATAGACGAAAGTTGGTATTTCAAAGAAATACTACATTTGAATTCAAATCATATTACTACCAAATGGTATGCTTGGACAAAAGTTGGTGCTCCAAAAGAAATACCACAAATGGACTGAAATACCATATTAGGATAAAAACATCACATTTGAACGAAAGTTCGTACTCTAAAATAAGTACCATATTTGGATTGAAATATCACATTATGATAATAATACCACATGTGGACAAACTGTTAACCAAATAGTATTGAACAATACTATTTGTTAACAAAACAATGATACCAATCATTAACCAAACAACAGTGACAATACCACATTTGCCCACAAGTGATATTTGTGGTAATTCTTTTGGAGTACTGATTCTGTTTAGACATAATATTTTTGTTCTAATGTGATGGTTTATCTAAATGTCGTACTTATTTCAGAGTACCAACTTTCGATTATATGTAGTATTTTGATCCTAATGTAGTATTTTGGTCCAAGTGTAATAATTCTTGTAGGGTACCAACTTTTATCAATGTGTGGTCTTTTGATCCATTTGTAGTGCTTGTGTTAGAGTACCAACTTTCATCACGGTATGGTATTTCATCCAAATATGGTACTTCTTATGGAGTATCCACTTTCGTTTGTATGTGGTATTTCATGTCCAAATGTGATATTTATTTTTTGAGGGCCAACTTTCGCTTAGGTGTGATATTTTGGTCTACCATAGTATTTCAATCCAAATATGATACTTTTTTATAATATCAACTTTTGCCCATATGTAGTATTTGTGTACATGCAGATACCATGTTTATATATTATAAATAAGTTTTGATTCGATATTTAAATACAAAATATGTTTTTCGCTTGACTTGACCACTTCAAGAGATCATGCATGAGTTTTACTAATGACACCTTAAATAAATTTGCGAAATGTTGATTCCTCTTTTTTTTTAATCACTTGAGACATTAATACTTTAAATGAATCTACTCTTAAACACCGACACTTATTTATGCAATTTATCCAAAATATTAGAGTAAGTTACTTTTAACTGAATTGCATTGGTGACTCTTTAGCCACAATTGAATTGAACTTTACCGACAATTTTCTTTTGGTACAATTATGAATATTGACCACGTTCATATTGGGCGTCACGCCTTAAGGGATACCCTGAATGTACCAGCCTGCCGTACATAGTATATAAACCTAAGAATGACTACCTTAGTCATACAGAGACTTTCATATTATACACAAAGCATACTTTACTGCTAGTGACATACCTTGAGCCATATGGATTCTATGTCATTTTAATGTTTATTATTTTTATAATATAAGTCAGTTCCTTTATCAATGTTATTATTGGCCTTTTTACTTTGATGAAATGATTTCATGAACAAATTTGTTATTCCTTATGTCATTATAGTATACGACTTAATAGCAAACCACAAAGTAAGAAATAACTTTATTCTACATTATCCATAGTCGTTTATTATATGGAATAATAATAAATTAAGACTAGTATGTTAGTTGAATGATTATATTAAAATACCAGAAACCCTCTCCTAGTTAAATTATTAACGGTTTAATTGAATAATTGAATTCTAGACATAGTTAAGTAGTTTAAATCAATAAAGTAAGTTAATAATAGAAAATTACAAGACAAATTGATATAACTAAGTTAGGAAATATGTTAAATTGAGATTGAAAATTTCATATATTCTTTTTTGAAATGTTTAATCACGTCCTCTATTTATTTTGGCAAATTGAATTTTAAACTCTTTATCTATTTCTTAAATGTAACTCATATTCATGATTTATGAATCCTAAACTTTTAGTTGTTCATTTCTAAATGTTTTACAAACTTCTAAACCCTTGAATTTTACTTTGGTTTTCATATCCTTAATCCCCATAAATTTTGATTTTACGTACCCATATGAAAATATCAGTTTTAAACACAAACTTGATTTAAATATTGATTTATTTAAAAATTAAATTTTTAAATTATGTTTCCAAACAAAGTTATTAATTTCTAATATATAGATTATCAAATTATTTTCTAAATAGTTTTGATGCTTAATATAAATATCAAAAAGTTTTAAACATAATACTCACTAGCATGTGAGGCACCCATATTGTGTGTGAAAATATTAAAAAATGTATCAACGAATTTTATCATAAAGAATTTATAGGGAAGGAGAGATGGAGAGATGTGAGTACAAAATATAGCTGCCCATACCTCTTTTTTTTTTTTTTTTTTACTATCCTATTTTTTAACATGAATAACTTATTGGCTTAATTAAGATACATACACACATACAATATATATATATATAATTTGTTCCACAAAGTAAGGAGTGAGGGGAGAGAGAGAGAGAGAGAGAGAGTAGAATAAAAAAGAGATAAGATAAATAAGACAACTGCCATACTTTATATTATTATAATTTTTTAACACCAATAAAAAATATTCACTTAATAATAATATAATAGATTTGTTACAGATTGTAAAGAGCAAAGAAAGAGAGAGTACAATGAAAAAAAAAAGAGATAAAATAAATAAGGTAACTACCATACTTTATATTATTATGATTTTTTAACACCAATAAAAAAGATTCACTTAATAGTAATAGATAATAGATTTGTTATAGAAAACAAAGAGTGAAGAAGGAGAGAGTAAAATGAAAAAGAGATAAGATAAATAAGGCAACTGCATACTTTATATTAATACGATTTTTTGACACCATTAAAAAAATTCGCTTAATAATAATAGATAATTTAAAATATCATCGCTTTTTTCCTTTTTGTTTTTCCTTTACGTGTCTTTCCTTTTCTCTTTCTTTTCATTTTTCTTACTCCTTACGTTTCTCTTTCTCTCTGTTTTCTTTCTCTTGTTACATTATTATGATTTTTTGACACCAATGAAAAAGATTCACTTAATAATAATAGATAATAGATTTGTTACAGAAAATAAAGAGTGAATAAGGAGAGAGTAAAATGAAAAAGAGATAAGATAAATAAGGCAACTACATGCTTTATATTATTATGATTTTTTGACACCAATAAAAAAGAATCGTTTAATAATAATAGATAATTCAAAACATCTTCGCTTTTTTTCCTTTTTGTTTTTCCTTTACATGTCTTTCCTTTTCTCTTTCTTTTTCATTTTTCTTACTTCTTACGTTTTCTCTTTCTCTCTGTTTTCTTTCTCTTTTCTTCTTTTTCTTCTTTTCCCTACAAAATTATCCTAAAAATCTGAGTTTCAACATGATCATAAAAGGAATGTTAGAAAAGAAGATAGGAAGTAGAAATCAAGTTAGAAATAGCCCAACAACAAGAAAAGAAGATTCAATGGCATGTTTTTGCCAAAAGCTAAGTATAATTGTTTTATTTTGTTTTGATTATTGTTTATAAGTATGTATGATAGATTGATGTTAGATATTAGTAGAAATTGTGATGAAGTTGGTAAATAATGAATATATGAGCATGTGAGTTAGGATTCAGGTTGTGTTACGTGTATGTGTTGATTAGAGTTGGTGGAGTGTTTTTTATGGAATATGAAGTAACGACATAAATATAGATGTTAGAAATGATGATTCTAGGCTTGTATATGGAGTATAAGATGTTAGATCATGAAAAATGATACAAAACAAGTAAAGTTTTTGAAACAAAGAACTGGGCAAAGAGCATGGAACATTATATTCAGTTGTGTTCCTTACTGTTGCTTGAAAACACATGTTTTTAACCTACCCGGGGAGAAGCACAACAAGTACAAAACCTCCCTTATCTACCTGTGCTTCTCTCTGACCTCAAAAAAGGACATGTTTTCTAGAACAACATGGCTAGAACACGAGGTAATGTATCTGCCCATGCTTCTCTCTGGTCACGACACTATTTTGATCACAACTTTTTCATCCAAACTCGGATTAAGATGATTAAAGATGTTACAAAAAGGTTAAAAAGAGCTCTACAACTTTTATGTTTTAAGTTTTTGGAAATTTTTAAAATATCAAGGACTAAATTTCATTTGTTTCAAGCTGCAGCATATCCAATCAAGTTGAAAACTCATGTTTATTAATTAAGTATAAAATGAACTTAGGTAAGAAACCTAAGTTCAACTTGACTAAATGGACTTGAATGAATTAAAATAAATTAGATTGATTAAGTTTAATCAACTTGGTTAAAATTAATTTAAAATGGGTTTAATAGCTCATAATCGGATTATATTAATATGTTATGATAATCCATGTTTAACATAGGGAATATGTTATTTCAAATATTCATTTGCTTTAAATATGAATGACATAATGATGCTTCTATAATGAATGAATCATAAACAAAGAGAAGAAATACTTTGACAAACAATTGAGAACAGTCTGTATCTTGGTGATGCAATATTCGTAGTCATGGCAGAGTTCCCGATAAGTGTATGATCAAATAGGGTTATAAAATAAGTTTAATATAAGTGGATAATTAATTTAAATTCTTTTATGAGTTCAATTCTTTAATCTACAGACATGGATACCTGATTTATCTTCTGAAATGGATTCTGGTCTGCCATTTGTCTCTATTTAGATTTCATACATATAAGGTACACAATAACTTGCATGTTATATGCTAGGATAGGCATCTAAAATGAACTAAAACTTAAAGACGACTTTAATAAATGAGTGTTACTTATGCTTACGCCGTTAAATCCGGTCCGAGAAGTAGCAACCTTGTCCCGAGGGAGGTACGATAGCTAAGCGCTTAAGGTACCTCCATGTCATGATGCAATGACAAATACCATGATATAATGGTACGGTATGATGCAATGGCGATTCATAAGTGGCTTAGCGAGTAGTTGGTAAGGCAAACAGTATTGGCTTAACATTTGCTTAAGCTTAAGATGAAGTAACATGGTTTAATTCACATTTATTGAACCAGTTGAACTAGACGGTGTTATGGACTGAGACTAAGTAAATATGTGTAATGGTTGTGAATCCTATATGAGGTTATTTTCCTTTGCAGTTAGATATAGGAGATATAGGTATTCGGACTATCTATATCAACTCACTAAGCAACTTTTGTTACTTAAGACCCCTAGATTCCCCAAAACTGCAAGCATAAATGTCACGCCCTAAATGGTACCCTAAACGTGATAGTTCGTCACATATGGTCTTAAAGTTTAAGAATGACTCACACAAAAGCTTTGACACCATATGTAAGGCGTCCATCACAACAATAGGAGGCACAAATGGAAAGTGTAGTTTGAGAAGTAAATATACCATGTAAGAATCTAAATAAACATTATCTTTAAAATCATGAAAATATAATCTTTACATCATCTTAGAGGCATTCTCCCCCTAAAACTAATATTCAAAATATAGTATGGGTCTTACATATATTAAAAACCATGACTATAAAGATTTTAATGGAAATATATTATAAGATCTTCAAAAGGATTTCCCCAAAAAGCGTAAGCTTACTCGAATAGACGGAGACCTCGAGTATAAGAGATATTGGTCATGCGTTAACAAAAATATATTGGAGTGTAAGCTCAACTAACTTAGTGAGAATATTCCCAAATTAGCATACTCGTATTAATAAAATCAAACAAGTTATTAAAACAGACATATGTATGTAGCAAACACTTGAGTAAGCAATACGCATG